>CM032448.1:137042912-137445187 GCA_019049505.1 Pachyrhynchus sulphureomaculatus
GATTATGGAGTGTGAGGTTTGGTAACAGTTGGAAATTGAAAAATAGAAGAGTGGTGTATAAATCAAGCCTCCTCGTCCTCAGGAAGAAAATCAATGAAAACCGGCGACTATGAAAAGGTTAACGAAGCTTTATTCATGTGGTTTAACCAACAGAGATCAAAAGGTGTGCCTCTGTCAGGTCCATTTTTACAACAGAAAGCAATAATGATTAGTAGGCCATTCCCAGAGATAGATCAGTTTACCGCCAGTTCTGGATGGCTTGACCGCTGGAAAAAACGGTACGGTGTACGACAACTGACTGTATGTGGTGAAAAACTTTCTGCTGATGTGTCATCAATTGAAAAGTTTAAGCAAAACTTTAAAAAGCAAATCGAAGATTGTGGATACACATGTGATCAAATTTACAACTGTGACGAAACTGGTCTGAATTATAAAATGCTTCCATCAAAAACATTGGCATCTCGACCGGAAAAATCGCTCCGAACGAAGTAAGAAAAGATTAACTATAATGGTATTTCCATATGCAACTGACAAGCACAAAAATCTCACCCTGAGTGAATTGGCAAGTCTGCACTCCAAGAGCCTTAAAAGACAACACAACCCAAAGG
This sequence comes from Pachyrhynchus sulphureomaculatus, assembly GCA_019049505.1. NCBI lineage: Eukaryota > Metazoa > Arthropoda > Insecta > Coleoptera > Curculionidae > Pachyrhynchus > Pachyrhynchus sulphureomaculatus. The sequence continues at coordinate 137,043,521 of CM032448.1, forward strand.
CCCTACATCTTATTACAAAAGCAAAGAGCGCATGGATGATGCGACTTATTTTACTAACTGTTCGAAGAAGAGTTCGGGCCATCTGTGACTAAATTATTGAAAGAACAGAACCCGTCTTCCTATTAAAGAAATTTTATTAATGGATAATGCCCCTCTCTCACCCTGGAGAAGGACTTCAGGTGGAGCGAAATTATAAAATTTTTTCCTCCAGAATGTAACCAGCAAAATGCAACACAATGGACTCAAGGCATCTCGCTCCGTAAGAAGTCAGTTAAAAACAGAATTTAGTAAGGCGGTTGTTGATATCTTGAACATCTGTTAGAATTACGAACAGAGATAAGAATGAGGGAGGATTTTATTATTATATGGGAAGAGAGAAGGTTTTAACACTGAAAAAAATGTTATTTAGCTGGGTTAAGTCAAGCTTGGGATTTCCTGTGCGGTACTAGAACACATTCAAAATATCTTGGGCCAATAAGGTATTGATTTTGGAGAGGACTATAATGACAGTGAAGATGATACTCCATTAAAATTGAATTAGCTTTCGATATTGCGGAGAAAGCCATGCGAGAACCGTTCTGTTTCAAAATTTAAACAGCGAGATATAAGAAAAAAGAAAAAAGTTTATTAGAATTATTAATGCAAAAATTAAAAGGATTGCCGAAAATTTGACAAGAGAGGCTAGATGTCTGATTGAATTGGATGTAACTCGCATGAGAATGGGAGAAGTTAAGAGAGAAAGAGAGAGATGGGGGTGAAGATGAGAAGGTATTGGATTGTGAAGGGATGAGAGGCGTCGTGTTTCTTGTGTTGAGGAGAGCGGGAGAGAAGAGAATTTTAGTGCATGGATGACGCGATATGGGGGAGGGCGACGGGGTCGGGTGGGGGTTATGGAGCAGTGCTTCCCGCTCACGCTTAATGGATTCTCGTTCATCAAGAAGAGTTTCTGCTTCTTTGGAAAAAGTCTATTTGAGGTATATCGAACAACAACCAGAGGCAAACCAGCGGAGATTGTCATTCTTTCTTTAATAGATGAAAGAAACATTGCAGCGAGAAAAAGAATAGGATGCAATCATTGAGAAAAAGGAAGCGCATAGATACTTATTTCACTGTTTTTATTAATGTATGGGTTTTATATTATATGTTAGACAAACGTTGATTATTACATCGGTTCTAAAGTTAATTGGTGTATTTATTTTTTGTATTAAATTGAAGTGACTAAAAAAAAATTCATCGTGATTATCCGAGTTTTCAGGTTATCCGACGAGGGTGGCTCGCCCCCTACGTTTTACCTCGGATAACCATACTGTATTTTAGAAGCTTTTATATTCATTTTGGGATGTCCAATTTTAAATATCGATTGAATCGAAAAGCATTCCTAATAACCTTCAGAAAACATTCCGACTCAGATTCACACGCACAAACAGGGGCAAACGCAAAACGACCTTATATACACACAAATTCTCGCATGCCAGAAAAACAAAATAAACTCACAGTCAACAAGAAATAAAAGTGACGTTTTTGTCTGTAAGTACGCGTTCGTTCTTTGACCCTAAACCCAAAAAAAAAAAAAAGTGTTTGATTACAGGTTTTTTTTTAAGGTTTTTGCGAGTGGTGGTTTTGTCAGCTGTTTTTTTTTGAGACAGCGAGCTGATTTAATTCAAGGTAGGTATTTGTTGGTGGTTTTGGTGTAAAGTTTCATGGTTAAACAATGGCAGGTTTTTAATGGATCGCATCCCATGTTAAAAACATGAAGGAAAACAAAAGACAAAATTTGTGAGTAAACATGAAAAGAATAAGAGAGTGTTTTTTTTTTCTGTATTTTGTGGATTTTTTTACGTATTAACGTATGGGGGGGGCGTTTCATCAAAAATCTATGAAAAAAATTTGACCTTTAAACACATTAAAGTTCGAGGTTTTCCGTTAAGTCATTATTAGTTTATATGAATCTTAAACAAATTTTTAAGTAAATTTTTTAGAGGAAGATTACTGAAAGTTACATTCCCCTTAACTCAAATGACTGTTATATGTCCAAAATAAAACGGATATATTTAAAATTATGTCACCTATTACTAGCACTGTTTTTATTATTATTTTATTAATATACTAAAAGAAAACCAGAATCCCCGACGGCGGCAAATATCATGGTGGCTCCGGACTGAGACCGAGCTCTAACGACGCGGTGTGGTCCGAAAATAATGATCACGCCTTACGTCCGTTAAAATCCACCCCATCCATCTGCCTGAGCAATCTGAGAGAACCAAGGATAACTGACGCTCTTCATCCTTCATTACTAGTAAATCAGCCGAGGCCACAGAAAGCCGGTATCTTCTTAAAGTTCTTTTCTTCAGAAATGTGTTGTTAATTTCTCCTAAAAATTACGATGACTAGGGACCATCATTGTAACCGACTGTCGAACGAAAGAACCAAAGCACGAAGTTCGTAGTTTAAATCTTAGTACTTAGAACGATCTTCCTTACTCTTTGACTACTATAAATTTTTCTTCTGCGGGCGCCGGAAAACTCAATTACATATATTTTCTTACAAAAAAACAATAAAATAAATAAAAGGGACGGATCGAATAATATACATGAGCCCCTCCCCTGACACGCGGCGATTTTACCATAAAAGTAACCTTTCTTATCGGACCGTTCCAACCCAATTCTTTCTAGTTTAAAATATATAAAGCAAAAACAATCCCATCTCAACTTTTATTTTTATTATATTTTTTAGAACCCAAGCAAATAAAATGTTGTGAATTACCTGTTAATTATTTTTTCTTATATTAATAAATTATTCGAATGAGGATCGAGAAGTAAGTACTATATCAGGTTGGTCGGCTTGCAAACGTCTTTGCGGATCAAAAGGTCATTTTCTATTCAACCGACTACTACTCACTACCAGAGGTCTGGGAACGTCATACAATACCGTACCAAAGTCTAAGATAATTAATATAGGACCCGCAACTACAACCGCATTATAAACCATATGATTAGCGTGAACAGGCACACCATCCTAACAAGCTAGTAAAAAATCCTCTCGGTCTTGACTTAAGACTTGCTGACCGTAAGCAAACACATTATTATTATTATTCTTATTTTCTTGTTCTTCTTTCTCACATTTGGTCAGTGTGCCTTCGATGTTTGGGCTTACGGGGCCTAAGCCCAAGTCAGCACAGGACGCTATTACCATGGTGTATTAATGAATGACCTGACAATGTTACATGTTTTCACTAATTTCTTAATGTTTTTGTGTATGTTTGTGTTTCTGAGTCCTAATTGTTACTAAGTGTAGTGTGAATGTGTTATTGGTTTGTAAGCCTGTGGCTGATGTGACGAGGAGGACAATGATGACTTTTTCTTGATCCTCACAGCATCTTTTTATTTCTGTTGCAGGGTCTGTGTATTTAGAGATTTTTTCTGTGTATTTCGTTTGGATGTTTGTGTCGTTGGAGACAGCTATGTCATGTAATCAGATAGGTGACTTTTATTTTTTTGTATTGAAAAGTAAATGTAGGGTCTATTGGCGGAGACTGTTTTATCTGTATGGAATACCGATGTCCCAGTGGAGCTTGTAATCTTTATTTTCAAGTATGAAATGTTGCTGTTGTAGAAGGAATCCAGTCTTTTTATGAGTCTGTATGTTGTGGCTAGTGCTTGGTGAACCTACTTTTTTGCAGTCTCGAGATCATATCTGGCTATGTATTCCATTCCGGCTAATATTTTACATCCGCCCTTGTTATATGTTCCATCGTTTCTTTCTGCTGGTGGGCATTTCTGCCATCTGTCTTCTGTAATTAGTTGGGTCTTTGATGATATGCTTTTTTGGTAGTTTTTGGTTAACTATGACTTTATCCTGGATGGCAAGTAAGCTTCCACCCCAGCCCCCCCCCCCAACAACTTCTGTTTTCAGGAAACTAGCTCCCCCATCCTGTAACCAGGTGTTATGATTGTTTTTTATTTACGTGGTCTTGTGCTATGTGGTATCTGTGTTTTCGTGGAGTGTGTTTTTCTGACCACGTTTTCATCTTTTCCTGTTGTAATTGGTGTGACTGTTGAGTCGAGAGGTGTGTAGTTTTTGTCTGCTTTCACTATTGCTGTGTGGAGGCTGGGTTTGCTTGGTGTGAAAGAATTCTTCCTTAGTGTTTGTATTTGTTTTGTGTAGTGATCTTATGTCTATGATTCCTCTTTCCTCCTGTCTTCCTCCTCGATGTGTAAGTCTTTAGCTCTGTCTTTGCATGCGTTGGGGTGTAATTTCCTGTATTTGGTGAATTGAGAACGTATAAGGATGTGAATGTTTCTCTATGTCTGTCTGTGTGTGAACATTTGATGATACCCAAATGAATATGTGAGTATTCGGTATAGCGAACGTGTTAATGGCTTTTAGTTTGAGATTTTTGGAGTTGGAGTTTTGTTTGTATAAGTTTTGTGAATCTGCCTTTGAATTAGTTATGAGCTGCAGTTTGATGTGGAGTGTGGCTGGAAGTTTGGTATTTTTAAGTGAAGCCTGTCTCATAGTGGCCTTTCCCATTAGCCTTTATTCGATGTGGAGCATCTTCTACATTTACTTATACCAAATTCCATATTGATATCTAAGGTGAATGTTTCTGTTGATTTTGACGCTGTTTTTGACGTGTTCTTTCAGCTGCGTTTCTGTGGCAGCGTAGAGTTTTATGTCATCCCATATATGGGAGAGGTGCGTTTATTTTATGTTGGTGGCACTTTCTGGTGTCTGATACAGAAGACATAGCCTATTCTGTTTTAGTGTATTTGAGAGTGAATTGAGTCTCCCTGAAATATACTCCGTCTGATGTACCGCTCTTCTGTTTGGATACGTTTGGTTTGTGTTTTTAGGTGGATTTTGGTTTTCCATGTTTTCATAATTTGCGCGTGAAATTGCCTGAAGTTTTGGTTGATTTTGTAGATTTCTAAGGGTCTGATTACCCTAGCTGTGGGCGATATGAAGTCGACGACTTTTTTATAGTCTATGTAACAGATGTGAAGGTTTTGCTGCGTTCTTTCTGGTTTGTCCCATGACACGACTATCTATGATCAGCGCGTCCCCATCGCGTCTTTGCATCCTCGCGACTATTTTTTCTGCGCCCCTTTCTGCTCTTCTGTGAGACTATTGTTGTCTTATTAGGTGTTGTCCTATTTTTTACTTGGAAATTGTAGTTGTGATGTTCTTGTATAGGGTTGGAAGGCAGGTGATAATAGGTCGGTAGTTTCGATGATGTGTTTGTGGGAAAGTCTGAGCTTTTCCACCGACCCGTTTCTGTTTGACGTATTTTATTCTTTGATGACTAGTGCGAGGAAAAGTGACCCGGAATATTTACACTCATTATTGTTTATTTTTATTATAATAAGTTTCATTTATATAATAAATAATATTCGCACAAAAGTCCTGAAAATTTAGTTCTTGGGCGCGGAATTGTTTTTGAATCGAAAAGTTGGTTATAACCAACTGTGTCAAGCGATGGCAAATTTCATTTCTCAAAAATTTTTTATTCCATAAATAACATATTTTCCCGTCTTAATTGCACATAATGAATTCACTCGAACGAAACCTAATTAACTACATATAATTTAGCCATTTATTTAGTCGCCACTTTAGTACGTTTATATGATTGACGTCGTAATAAATTTAAATTACTGGCTATTTTTTAAACGCCTACAATTTCGTGTTTTATGCAAATTTGTTTTTTAATGGACGAATGCTGTTATAACCTGGTTGTCTTGTTAAATCCAAGAGCCAAAAAACACCTTAGACTTGGTGACAAACAAAAGCCATTGAAAAAACAAAGTAATTTCGTGAGAGTAACCGAGAAAATGACTGACCGCCAAAAAACGACCACCCGCAGAGTCTTTCAATGTTTAGTGAGGATGTACACATTTTATTAACTCACAAAAAAAAAGTTTGTTTCAAATAAGATAAGATGTAAATCCCTAGGTAATATTTAAGCCCCTGATTAAATTTAACCTACGCTAATTTGCCACTACTATTACTCGAATAAGCTAGATCGGCAACCCGCATGACTGTACTATCCATTTTTTCGGTTTTCAACCCAAGGGATTCCCCTCGGTCACCCCCCCCCCCCCCCACCCCCCCCCACCCCCCCCCAGCTCCCCCCCCCACCCACCCCCCCCCCCCCCCCCCCCCCCCTGGAAAATTTTGTGTCCTGGTCTACGCTAGCCAAAGCGGAACATTGGACCGCCGCCGTGTTGCCGCCCAAATCGTTTTATTTTTTTGTTTATGAGGCCTCTTAGCCTGCTAGCTTCGCGTATGGCCCATTGGCCGACATTTGTACTAGGTTAGGATCTTGTCTACTTTTTAATCTGCTATAATAAATATTAAAATGGAAAAATGAAAAAATGATAAAACACTCTATATTATTTACATTTCCAATGACGTCACTAACTGGTATCTTAGTTGCAACAGCAGAGTTATTTATTGCCTATATTTACTTTATTTCTCTAATTCTAGAAGCAAACCAAAAGGTTCTATATTCCTTATTAAGACTGTACTGTGCGTCTCGTCGATTTGATATTACAGTGACGATGCAAAAGTTTCCAACTAGTGACTCTAATTTATTAACAAAAGGACACATCATTTTTAATCATTATGAGATGTGAGTATGATGCAGATATTTAGGAACAAAGTAAAATAGTAAAAGAATCTCACTTTATTTCTGGCCCCCCCCTTTTTCTTCCCGTTTGTGAATATATTTATTATTCCTTATTATTATTTTTCTTATATTTTTATATGTGCAAAAGTTTTCCGGCCACTTTTTTACTACGAGAAAAATTTTATTAGTCTATATGCCCCTCTATAAATAGACTTAAATTATATTTTTATGTTAATATTGTTGTAGCCATACCCTTTTCCAGCGATAACAGCCGCACAACGATGTGGCACTGACTCCATTAATCGATTAATAACAAGCAGGCTGGATATTTTTATCCCATTCGTCCTTCAATTATTTGAATAATGCGGCTTTTATTTGAATTATGAGTATGCTTTCGAACTTGACGATCTAACGTTTCCACATAAAGTGTTCTATTGGGTTCAAGTCTCCGAGTGATTCGAGTTGGCCAGCTCATAAACTCTCACATTGAAGCAGAAAAACCACTGTTTTTAACAACTTGGATGTATGTTTGTGACGGTCATTATCCAGCTGAAATATCCAATTCTGCGCAACGTTTCTTCAGCATATGATACAAGAAGACGCCAAAAAAACCAAATTGGTTTTCTAAAATGTCCTTGTAAATATCACGCGTTCATATTTCCGTTGATCTCGATCAACTCCGACTCTTGCAGTGCAGAGAAAATTCCCAAACCCTCACACTTCCTCCACCGTGTTTTACAGTAGGAATTTGCGGTACCGAACATCAATTGTCTCGTACCAATAGGCACGTCGTACATGTTGTCTTACCATGGCTTCCAAAATAGATTAAATTTAGATTCGTTTGAGAAACGCTACTCTTTTCCAATCTTTGGATCTGTCCAATTTAGGTGATCTTTCGGCAAATGGTAATTTGAACGGCCTTCTTATTCTTTTTTATTTATTAATGTTTTTTAATACCTATACGCCAAAAAGTCCCACCATCATGTAGTCTTCGTGTCAACAATACTTACGACTAACATTAGCCTAGCGCTTTTCATCCTTTAGCTCGCGTGCAATTTCGAGCAGCAGTTTTTGACACATCCGCAGTTGATTTTGCGTTTAATGTTACGATCTACTTTTTTAGACCGTTTTTCTTGGCGTCTTCCCACTATGCGGACGATCTTTTAAACCATATCCACAACAGTATTTTTACAATATCGTTCACGGTTGATTTACCTATCGCATAATAATGAAGCAATCACACGAGAAGACATTTCCTTTTGAAAATTTTATTACTCTTCTCACGAATTTGGATTTGCATATTGCCGAGCTGCATGTTGATGCTCCCACGACGTTTCATGAAGTAAATGTTGAACATTTCAACGCGCTATTATTCGTAAATACCTTTTTGTAACGTCCTACTGCGTCAATGTATATTATGTGGCCGGAAACTTTTGCACACTACTAAATATAAGAAATAATATATTTTGAATAATAAATATATTCACAACACATAAATAATATTCTTTTACTATATTATTTTGTTTCCTCTATTCTCATACTCTACATCTCATCATGATTAAAAGTTATTAGTCTTTTTTTTTTTATTAAAGTAGAGTACGAAATGTCACTGGCCGGACACTTTTGCACGCCACTGCATGTATTTGACAACTATCAACGCTACAGTATTCTCAACAACACGTATTGAGCTAATGCCCGAAGCCAAGATTAGGAATCAACCTTCACTGCATCCCGCTGAAATCGTTTCAACCAGCGTACACAATTTACAAAAATACTGGGCTATGTCACATTTTGTCGAAGCATTCTCTCTTGGCAAACATACTCTGGGATACTCTCGCTTTTGCGTTTGTTGCGGGAGTAAATGAAAAGAACATTATACAGCTATATTTGCCGAAAATGTCAACATAGTGACATTTTTCATGATAAAAAAATTAAAAATACAATCGATAAGCTAAGACTTGAGAACACGGAGGATAGTTTAAGTATAATTCTTACACATGAATTTATTAGCGTTTTAGTGGATTTAATCTGATTTTTTGAAAACGAATATTTTGGTCCCTATTTTTAGTTAGATTCGGTGTGAGCACGTTTCAATTTAGGTCGTTAAAAGTAAATGATAAAACACCTGTATATAACCGTTTAAAACGACGAAAAAAGCAAAGAAGAAGAGATAACGATATGTGGTACATGCGAACATACAAGCGTCTCTCCAGGAAAGTAAATGAAGTTGTAAATGAATTTAGAAAATCCTTCGTGTCGAAATTGCAGACAAAAACAATACTGACGGAAAACAAAGCAGAAAAGGAAAGAAAGGCCTCCGAAGTTGGGGGGCATTACGATCACTTTTATAGTGGAGTGCCCAAAGAAGATAAAGCAAAACAAGGAGTATCCATACTGAATACACAGAAAAACTGAGGAAATTCATAACCACCTGGGAACGATTAGTGAAAGAATCATAAAGATGAATCCTAAAATTACTAGGTAATAACACAACCTTGCTGGGGGTATATGCTGTCAATGACGAAGATCTGGCTAATAACAGGATTCATTTTTTTGCCACAACTAAATGAGAAAATACGCAAATTGGGAACATCAACGAGAGATACGCCCCACCCCCCCCCCCCCCCCCCACCCAACCCTCAGTTTTGGTGGTGATCTAAATGGAAGCAATAGGAAAGAAAGAACACAACGATAAAGTGGTACGAAAAATATGGCGAAGAAGTTACTAACGACAACCGGAAGAAGAATTATAGAGATATGTGAACAAAACAACCTACCACAATAATACAACGCAAAGACACTACCAGCACTACTAGGCTATATTCACCCTAAAATATACGTGGAGACAAACAACAAGAGATTTAAAAAGTATTATAACGGCTAATCTGATAACCATACGACAGAGATCTAGATTAAACTTCCTAATGTTAAGAGTCCAAAGAGGGCTTCATGTGGCAGCGAGTAGGTCGCCATTGTGAAAGGAAAGATAACCTCACGAACAACACGGGAAAGCAAACTGAAGATACAAGTACACAGCACACAACAAGTGAAACAACAATACAGATATAATACAAAGAGCTTACAAAATGAAAGTATAAGAAATCTATACAAGAGTAGACTGGACTAAAAGATACGACGGACGGGATTTGTTAATATAGAAGAAGAATATAAGTATATAAAGGAATGCCTACACGCAGCCGCACTGGAAGCATTAGGGTACCAAGAGAAAAGGGAAAAAAAAACAGCAAAAACAGCATATTGGTGGGATGAAGAAATTGAATACGAAATTGAAGAAGAACGGAAAAGCTATCACAAATACTTAAGTTCAAAGAGCACAAACGACAAACTTAAAATACAAAGAATCCCAAGCTAGAGTACGCAAAATGATTAGTGACAAAAGAACAACCAATGGGAAAAGACATGCTCAAGACTCAACACTTACATAGGATAGATAGATATTAGGGTTTAAGGCGCGTCAACATCTTGGTTATTTAGCGCCACTTACATAGAGAGAAGAAAAAAAGCACAGAAAGCTGGAGACTTCTTAAAAAATATGAGAACAGAACGGAAAGAGAAATCTTCTCACCAATAACACCACAAAAATGGAACCAATACTTTACAAATATGCTAACAGAAGATAAACCAGAGTTTAAAAGTACCCAACACGGAAACCCAAATATAGTTATACGAGGATCCCCAATAAGGATAACAACATCAGAAGTTTAAAGAAGTATGTAAAACGCTAAAAAATATAGGTTACAGGATCTATTAGCAGAATATACGGAAAAAATACTTAAAAATAGACAGCGACAGCGAGCCCCTAATGAGATTGTGGGGAAACACTAGAACAGAGTAATGTAAGCACCGAAATAATTAAAGCCGTAAAATCCCTTATACCAAGACGCAAGAAGTAGTGTGAAAACCAAATATGGTATAAACAACAGGGTTCCAGGTCACAAAGGGTCTCAAACAGGGCTGCTGTATATCCCCAACGCTCTTTAAAATCTACTTGGAGAGTGCACTGAAGAACTGGAAAAGGAAATGCAGCAGTATGGGATTACCTCTAGATGACGATACTACATTGTACACGCTATCATTCGCGGACGACCAGGTAGTAATCGCTCAGGACATTGATGATATGGAATACATGACACGAAAACTTATGGAGGAATATGAAAAATGGGGCTAGAAGTCACTATTAAAAAGACCGAGTACAGGTGCGTCGGAGGACAACAGCAAGACTTGAAACTGGCCACAGGACAACACCATCAAACATTGTGACAGTTATAAGTATTTTGGGAGCGAGAATATCTAGGGACGGAACACTGGAAGTAAGCAATATTCGAGAGGAATATCCAAGGAAGAAAAGTGATTGCAATGCTAGTATTCTAAGGGACAAAAACATAACCACTTAAAATAAGAAGAGAATTTACAACTCAATAGTGAAAATGTATAATAACTTACAGCTCCCAGGTGTGTGACCATTGAAGGAAAGAACAGAAAAAATACTAAAAGCTACAGAAATGGATTTCTGGAGACGAGCAGCCAGAAAATCCAGGAAAGACCGCATACCAGATGACATGATAAGACGAGCTTTAGAAATAAAGCACGATATAGTGGACGAAATCAGAACCCAACCGTTGGTATGGTACGGACATGTACAGAAAATGTCACAAGACCGACTACCTAAAAAGATCTTAAATTGGAACCCTCATGGAAGAAGAAAGCGAGGAAGACCACGCCAAAGCTGGAGAGCAGGAATCAACAAGGAAGTACTAGAGAGAGATCTGGAGGAGGAGGGATAGAGAAACCGGGGAGGAGTGGAAATTAGGCATCGAAGACGGAAGACGTTATAAAACGATTCGGCTATCTCATATCTGGAAAGGGGAATCGTTTTGTGGGGTCCAGACGAACAAGATTCCGACATTTTTTTTCCTCCCTCTATGAGATCCGGTCACTCTAGTGTATATATAATATATATATATATATATATATATATATATATATATATATATATATAACCGTAAAATTTCAAATAATTTTAAGGTATTTTTTATCATAACATTTTTAAATTATTCTATACGAAATAATAGTTAAATACCGGTCGCCGAAACAGCAAAATTGTCTAAAGAAAGTTGTTTTCAATGACCTTGCACTATTGACAATGCTGCTACTAATAGGTACCAGCAGCTACAACTATAAATAAGCAGTTTTATTTAAAAGGGGGTCATTAGCGTTAATAATTTAATTAGAAAAAAATTGTTGATCTTCAAACTGACAAATAATATTATAATTAAACTACTCCTTGCTGCTGGTTAAGCTAGTTCAGGTAACAAATTAAAAGAATTTTACTCTTTTCGAATAAGAAAAGTCATCTTATGCTGCAGAAGTAAACTATATTTAATTTTAAAGGCTTGAGAAGAAATTATTTACTAACGACAATAACACGTAGGCTGAAAAGTTTTTGGACTGCACAGATCTCGCCCTTTTCAAAATATCTATATGATTTTTAGGAAGTACCAACCTTCAAACGGTGCATGTCAAAATTTCATGACATTTCGACGATTAGTTTACAAGTTACAATACTATTAGCGATCACCAACATGGTTTTCGTAAACATAGATCAACAGGAGATCTTCTGACTTATGTAACATATGTTTGGAATAACGCAATTGAACACTTTGGAGAATCTCAAGCGGTTGCTCTTGACATATCAAAGGTATTCGACCGTGTTTGGCACGATGGACTGTTGGCTAAGCTACGCTCTTATATATACTATCTATACTGAGTAGTACGCTCTTATGGTATGTCTGAAAAGTTCTGTTTGTGGCTCTCAGCTTTCCTCAGAGAGCCCTTTTCAAAAATATCCATATGATTTTTAGGAAACGAAAACCTTCAAACGATGCATGTCAAAATTTCATGACATTTCGACGATTAGTTTACAAGTTAGAGTGGTTTTAGTGACGCTACTTTTGATATTTTCAAAACAAAGTAAAAAATCGAATTTCGTGTGTAGATTAAATACCATTTTTTGATAGGAAAATATACCACTCAAGAAAACCAATGGCTTGATAAGTATTACGCGGACTTTGCCCCTGGAAAATTACTCATCATTTACTGGTATGCTGAATTTAAACGCGGTCGTACAGATACAAATGATTCTGAACGCTCTGGACGCCCAAATGAGATGGTTACACCGGAAAACATAAAAAAAATCCACAAAATTGTTTTGGATGACCGTAAAGAGAAATTGCGTGAGATAGCCGACATCCTAAAGATATCAAAAGAACGTATTGGTCATATTTTGCATGAACATTTGGGCATTAGAAAGCTCTGTTCGAAATGGGTACCCCGTTTGCTCACAGCGCTGTTTGGACCTATTTAACCGCAATAAAAAGGATTTTTTCATGTAATATGTGACAATGGATGAAATATGGATCCACCACTACACACCGGAATCAAATCGGCAGTTAGCTAAGTGGCCAGCAGCTGGTGAAAGCCACCGGAAGCGACCAAAGACACAATAGTCGACTGGGAAGATTTTGGCCTCTGTATTTTGGGATGCGCATGGGATAATTTTCATCGACTATGCTGAGACCATTATGTAAAGTTATTGGTGCGTTTGAAGGCAGAAATCGCAAAGAAACGGCCCCAAATGAACAAGAAAAAAAGTGCCTTTTCATCAAGACAATGCACCGTGCCACAAGTCAATGGTTACGATGGCAAAATTGCATGAATTGAAGTTCGAATTGCTCCCTCATCATCCGCCGTATTCTCCAGATTTGGCCCCCAGCGACTATTATCTATTCGTAGACCTCAAAAAAATGCTCGTGGGAAAGAGATTTCGCTACAAAGGCAAAGACTTCTACAAGAAACGTATAGAAATGTTAGACTGATTGTATCACTCTTGAAGGAGACTATATTGATGAATAAAGTCGAATTTTGAAAAAAAATGACCAAAAACTTTTCAGCCTACGTGTTGACATACACAATTTTCTATGCAAAACCTTAATAATCTCTTCATTTCCGGTAAAGAGGTATTTTAACTCCAGAAAACGAAAAATAAAACCACTTTTCACACGAACTATGTATTTACAAAGTTTAAAATTGGGAAAACTGTCAGCACACGTCAATTGAAATACCAGAATGTCAGAAGTGTCTACAGTTACGCTTCACGGGCATAAAGATATTCGGATATTACTCCTGAAACTTAACAAAAAATTGAGTACATATACGAGGCTGGTTTTGAAAAGTGCGTGCAAAAATAAAAACTACTTATGTGTTTGGGGTAAACCTTTTTTATTTTTCGACATAGTCGCCTTTTAGGCTTATACACTTCGTCCAACGATGTTCTAGTTTGTTGATCCCTTCCGAATAATAGGATTTGTCCAAGTCTGCAAAATATCCATTAGTGTCTGCAATCACCTCCTCGTTTGAATAAAATCTTTGTCCCGCCAGCCATTTCTTCAAATTGGGGAACAAATAGTAGTCCGAGGAAGCCAAGTCTGGAGAATAGGGGGGATGTGAAACGAATTGGAATCCTATTTCCATTAATTTTGCGACCACAACTGCTGAGGTGTGTGCTGGTGCGTTGTCGTGATGGAAAAGGACTTTCTTGTGGGCCAATCGCGGGCGTTTTTCTTGCAGCTCGGTTTCAAACGGTCCAATAACGATGAATAATATTCACCTGTAATAGTTTTACCCTTTTCCAGATAGTCGATGAGGATTATCCCTTGCGAATCTCAAAAGACAGTCGCCATAACCTTTCCGGCCGAAGGAACGGTCTTCGCCTTTTTTGGTGCAAATTCCCCCTTGGTAACCCATTGTTTAGATTGCTGTTTGGTCTCAGGAGTATAGTAATGTATCCATGTTTCATCCACAGTGACGAAACGACGCTTAAAGTCCTCCAGATTCTTCTGGAACAGCTTGCAACACTTCACACGATTCCGTTTTTGGTCAAGCGTGAGCAATCGCGGCACCCATCTTACGGATAGCTTTCTCATGTGCAAATGTTTATGCAAAATATTATGTACCCGTTCAGTCGAGATGCCCACAGCACTAGCAATCTCACGCATCTTAACTCTTCTGTCATCCATCACCATATCATTGATTTGATCAATGATTTCTGGAGTCGTAACCTCCACATGCCGTCCAGAACGTTCAGCGTTACTTGTGCCCATTATGGCCAGTCTGAAAATTTTTCTAGAAAAACCACTTATAAATTGTTATAAATCGAAGATGCAGAGTCACCATAATGTTTATCAAGCTTCTCTTTAGTCTCCTGAGGCGTTTTGCCTTTCATAAAGTAATGTTTAATCACCATACGAAATTCTCTTTCGTCCATTTCTTGAAAATCACTCGACTTCCTTGATTCACACGAATGCCAAACACAAAGAAATAGACCAATATGGCTGAAACTTGGTGTGCGTTCATTCAAGAGATGCTACTAACTAAACATGACCTCGATACGCGCCGGTGGTGCCATCTCTCGGACTTTGCACGGACTTTTCAAACCAGCCTCGTACTATTATGATTACTTGTAATTTTAACTCTAGTTTTTCATGTTTTTAATTTGAAAATTCATCATTTAACTTTTTTAAAAATTAAAATTTGGCACCTTTGTCCTAATAGGCGTACGAAATTTTAAAAATTTGCGAATTAGAAAGAAATAAACCGGTCAAGTGCAAGTTGAACTAGCGCAATTAGTGTTCCGTGCGTTGATTGCTTTTCAAATAAAAAATTTTTGTCACAGAGGTATAAAATGATCAGTGACTTCACAAAACACACCCCAAATGAGTTTTCAACAAAGTTTGTTTCCAATCTTTACTGAAATCTGATGACCTTGAATTTTTTTTTTTTTTTATATACCAGATAAATTATTAAAGGTAATGCACTCGTGATAATTTTCGTTCAATCTACACCCCGTGGAGAATATTCCAGAATTTATCCAAAATTTTTTGATAAGTACTTTTCGATATAAGGCGGGTGGACAGCGATTTTTTCGCGATTTTTTAAAAATAATACAAAGAAAAGTCGCGCGCAACTATTATATTATATATATATTTTTTACTCGTGTTTTCATAAGCTTTCATTTGACACCAGACTCGATTACCTAGTAAAAAAAAAATTTTTTTCACTTCCGATTTCACCCCCCAAAACTAACCCCTTAAGTCAAAATTTAACTTTCAAAACTACATGGCTCTGATGAGGCCATCAATTCCTATATTATTACCAAATTTCAACTTTCTATGACAAATAGTTTCGAAGAAAATTGGGTGTGACAGACGGACAGACAGATACCGAAGTGATCTTATAAGTGTTCCGTACGGAACACTAAAAATAGCGATTATTTCTCTACTTGGTACAAGGACTAATCTACTTCAATAAAATACGAGTAAACTATTTTCGTAACTTGTCGTATGTATACATAGCCGGTTTGACTTGAACTTAGAAATCAGGAAAATCAAGAACCGATTAGTGACTATTTTTGCTCGATATGTTATTTTTGTATTAAATATGCGATATTTCTGCTTCAATTACGACCGCACTCGCATGCCTCGTACTAAAATTTAAAAAAAAATCGAGGAAAAACGTCCAAAAAACTTACAATATTCCACTAAAAATAATAAAAAAAACTTTCTTTCTTCACACGATACACACCACTTTCACTTTAAAAATGATTAATAATCGATCAGTCTTCAAAAGAAATTCCTACAAATTTTTAATACTTCAATCGACGGCAATGGGCGCGAAGCAAAAGCAATTTATATTGGCACACCGTCCTTACTGACTGGGTGCTTTCACTTGACTGGTACCGTACGCGTGCGGTACCTCGAATATCATTGGCTCGGACCGGTAGAAACTATACATGAGCTGATAGTGACGACGGCGTGATAAAAAACTAGAATTGCTGATCGATAATTGTCTCGTATGAAAATTACCAAAATCGATTTTTGGTCATTATCATTTTTTTGTGCAACCTAATGTTTGTTTATTTATACTCTAAGGGGTTTTAGCAACTCATCTTAATCGTGGTGCATGGGGTGGATTAAATCACATCAATTTAGAGCACGCGTCCGACGTTTCGCCTACAATCGCACGAGGCAACTTCAGCGGTTCTTACTATTACTTAATGTACCAACACCATCAAAAGGTACCCGAACAGGCTCAATAAAACTAAAGATACATGCCATGATTTTTGTTTTACTGCCCAATGATATCAAAATGCGTTTCACGGCGCAGTTTTTTGAGTCTACTGAACAGGAAAAAGTCACACACATCTACATCAGGTGAATTCGATGAATGTTGTTCGTATTGGCGCCGCACAGAAGAAAAATGTCCCGAAACGCTGGCCAAAATATGAAGGTATTACTCGATTTCGATAAAAAAACTAGGTATATGAGGGTTTTCGGGATGGCTGGTCACGAATATGAAGTCAAACTTTTAAAAATACAAATTGGACAGCCCCGAAAAATGGCTATGGACATCAAAATGGCAGCCCCAAAATGGTGGACTCTGTTTGGAAAAACGTGAGTTATTTTTATGAAACTTTGTATACACGGGTTTTTGGGGTCGCTGATTACGAATATGAAGTTCAAATTTCAAAAAACAAAATGGCGGGTCCAAAATGGCGGACTATTTTGGGAAAAAAAACGTGAGCTATTTTTATGAAACTCAGTATACATGGGTTTTTGGGATCGCTGATTGCGAATATGAGGTTTAAATTTCAAAAAACAAAATGGTGGGTACAAAATGGCGGACTATTGTTGGAAAAAGTGGTTTATTTTTATGAAACTCAGCATACGTGGGTTTTTGGGATTGCTGATTGCGAATATGAAGTTCAAATTTCAAAAAACAAAATGGCGTGTCCAAAATGCCGGACTATTTTTGGAAAAACGTGAATTATTGTTATGAAACTCAGTATACATGGGTCTTGGGATCCCTGATTACGAATATGAAGTTCAAATTTCAAAAAACAAAATGGCGGACTATTTTTGGAAAAACGTGATTTATTTTTATGAAACTCAGCATACATGAGTTTTTGGGATCACTGATTAAGAATATGAAGTTCAAATTTCAAAAAACAAATGGCGGATTATTTTTGGAAAAACGTGACTTATTTTTATGAAACTCAGTATACGTAGGTTTTTGGGATCGCTGATTGCGAATATGGAGTTCAAATTTCAAAAAACAAAATGGCATGTCCAAAATGCCGCACTATTTTTGGAAAAACGTGACTTATTGTTATGAAACTCAGTATACATGGATGTTGGGATCGCTGATTACGAATATGAAGTTCAAATTTCAAAAAAACAAAATGGCAGGCCCAAAATGGCGGACTATTTTTGGAAAAAAAAAAAAAAAAACGTGAATTATTTTTATGAAACTCAGTATACATGGGTCTTGGGATCGCTGATTACGAATATGACGTTCAAATTTAAAAAAAACAAAATGGTGAGTCCAAAATGGCGGACTATTTTTGGAAAAACGTGACTTATTTTTATGAAACTCAGTATACATGGGTTTTTGAGATCGCTGATTAGGAATATGAAGTTCAAATTTCAAAAAACAAAATGGCGGGTCCAAAATGGCGGACTATTTTTGGAAAAAAAAAAAAAAAAATGACTTATTGTTATGAAACTCAGTATACATGGGTTTTTGGGATCACTGATTACGAATATGAAGTTCAAATTTCAAAAAACAAAATGGTGGCTCCAAAATGGCGAAGTATTTTTGAAAAAACGTGAATTATTTTTATGCAACTTTTTACGAATTTTTAAACAATTTGCTACATTGTGCAACAATTTCCATAATTTTAAAATATTTTTTCCAATTTAGTAACATTTTATTGGCGCATATTTGGCGAAATTAATTGACCGTTTAGACTGTAAAAACTGCCAAGGGCGCTAAAATTACTTCCCTCCTCCCCAGAGGTTGTTCTTCGTAGAAGATTTTTACGACGCTTGTCTCCAGCGTCGTAAGTCGAAAAATTTCAAAACTAGATTTTAATGGAGCATGGGCCAATATAGGTGCAGTTGAAAGGTTGATATATGACTGAAGGTCGAACGGATAGTGTTATTGAGTTCCTTTTACTTAATTTAATGCAAAATAATATTTATTTTTATTCATATTATTTGTCTTGGGCGCACAATACTTAATATTATCGTGGCATATCAATTACATATGTTCAAAATCTAAAAAATTTTCCAATCTTATCTAAATGTAAACGAAGTTCTAGAAATCCTATCTCGAGCACCTACTATTGTTAAATATAAGTACGAAAAAACACCTGTAAATTTTGCAATGATATATGTATAAGTATCGATAAACCGATACTTTTGTCGAACTTCCGACTTGCTGTACTGTTATATTTGATCGCCATGAAGTTACATAAGTAAACGCTTAGGTAGAGATGTGTAATTACCGGTATCATTGAAGGAGATGGACATTCCAGATAGAAAAATAATTGAGAGTCACTTTCGGTTTCGCCGGGAATGTGATACAATGTTACTACTCGTTATTGGTTTCTTTATCACTAATTCTACTACTACATGGGGTGAAAATTCCCAAGACTTGCCGAGAGGTGGTAATACAAAAAAACATATGATTTTCAGTTCGTGTCAACTCTCAAAGGATTCGCGTAAAATTTCGTGGTATTTTGTCTATTATTTCCGGACGTCCAAATGTCACTCCAAAAAAACACAAAAAAACCCACCATATTGTTCCGAATGACCGCAAAGTGAAAGTGAGAGACAGCTGACATCGTGAAGATATCAACAAAACGCTCTCGAGGCATATTTTACATGAATATTTGTATATGAAAGAGTTATATGCTCCCTTACTTGTCCATGGAAGTTGTTTGAAAAGATCTTCTAGCGTCCACGTAAACAATTTCGGCGAGATGGTGTCCCTTTGACGTACCTCTTTTCATCTTATTGGTGTTTTCTTTCAATACTATCTGAAATGTTGCATTGTGATATACTACCGTCAGAGTAGTATTTGCCCACCTATTTACTTCAGTCCCAAGGCAACAAAAACCCAGATAATATATATTTTTTTAAATTTTAATGAACTATTATTTATTTTCACATTATTTACAGTCTAGAAAATCAGAAAAATTTTCATGGTTTTTCCGGAATTTTTCTCATCCGTGTGACCTCCTCGTTTTTAATTACTGCTTCACAGAGTTTCGGCATTCTGTCCAGTTCTTCAGAGTTTCTTCGGTTATTTTAACCGATTCTGCTTGTAAAAGTTCCCACAAGTGATTTTCTGATTGGATTGAGTCCCACAGCAATTCGATGGGGTTCAAGTCGGGTGATTGTGGAGGCTAAGTCATCACTTCCAGGACGTCATCGGATTTCCATTGATCCAAAAGTTCCCTAATTTGTTTAGCAGAATGTTTAGGGTCGTTATCATGCTGAAAAATAAATTTCCCTGAAAAATATCTCTTCCAGAAGGAAGCAAGCAAAATTTCTTGATACTGTTCTTTTCGCATGATTCCTTCTATCTTAAAGATTTTTCCAACTTTACCGTTGCCAAAACAACCCCAAACCATTACTGAACCTCCACCATGTTTTACTGTAGGCAACTGATAGGCTTCCAACATTCTCTCTCCAGCTGACCGCCGCACGTAAACTCGTCGATTTGAACTGAAAATTTCGAATTTAGATTCGTCTTCAAAGGATGAAATTCCATTGTTCTGATGTCCAATTTTCATGTTCTCGGGACCATTCTAATCGTTTACGTTTATTCACTTGCCTAAGAAGTAGTTTTCCTCAGCGCAACTCTTCCGTCTAGTCCACCTTCTGCTAACGTGTTCTTCACGGTTGTCACGCTGATGGGGATGGGCCGCTCCAGGCTTACTTGAGCCGTGATTCCTGGTGCGGTTAGGCGGCGATTACGTCTGCTGGACATTGTTATAGCTCTCAGCGGGAGGCGTTTTTCGAGGCCTTCCTGAACGTTTTTGGTTAGGAATTCCGTGTCCATCCGCATATCACTCGCAATTTGTCGACTCGAGTGACCATTTTGATGTCTCGCAATTATCAGAGCCCGATTTTCAACGGAAACTTCTTTCGTTTCTGGTATTTTCACAAAACAATTGAGCCTGTATCAATGACAAAGTACTGTTTGCGAATGGTTAATTTCCAAAAGGGCAATGGTATTTCTAGCATAGTTTTTATCATAAAATGTCACTAGGACTTTCCATAATCCCTAGGAACTTGAAATGAGTTCTTACTTCAACTGAAATTCTCAGAAATCGCCTCAAAACGATTATCACGCAAAACTTGGAAATTTGTTCTAATTGGTTTTTAATTTGTGATTTCACCAAAAAGGCTTATCTAAACAATTTTATGATGGACACTTGTTAGGAACAATTAAATTTACCTAATATAATAAAAAAGTTTAATTAGGTATTAAATTTTGGCACTTACATTGAAATTTCTAGTTGGACAATTACTTTCTGACGGCAGTGTACTAGGTGTACGAGGCTGGTTTGAAAAGTCCGTGCAAAGTCCGAGAGATGGCACCACCGGCGCGTATCGAGGTCATGTTTAGTTAGTAGCATCTCTTGAATGAACGCACACCAAGTTTCGTGTGGTGATGAAACATTACTTTATGAAAGGCAAAACGCCTCAGGAGACTAAAGAGAAGCTTGATAAACATTATGGTGACTCTGCACCTTCGATTAGAACAGTTTATAAGTGGTTTCAAAATTTTCGGACTAGCCATATGGGCACAAGTGACGCTGAACGTTCTGGACGGCCTGTGGAGGTTACGACTCCAGAAATCATTGATCAAATCCATGATATGGTGATGGATGACAGAAGAGTTAAGGTGCGTGAGATTGCTAGTGCTGTGGGCATCTCGACTGAACGGGTATATAATATTTTGCATAAACATTTGGACATGAGAAAGCTATCCGCAAGATGGATGCCGTGATTGCTCACGCTTGACCAAAAACGGAATCGTGTGAAGTGTTGCAAGGATGGTTTGCAGCTGTTCCAGAAGAATCCGGAGGACTTTAAGCGTCGTTTCGTCACTGTGGATGAAACATGGATACATTACTATACTCCTGAGACCAAACAACAATCTAAACAATGGGTTACCAAGGGGGAATCTGCACCAAAAAAGGCGAAGACCGTTCCTTCGGCCGGAAAGGTTATGGCGACTGTCTTTTGGGATTCGCAAGGGATAATCCTCATCGACTATCTGGAAAAGGGTAAAACTATTACAGGTGAATATTGTTCATCGTTATTGGACCGTTTGAAAACCGAGCTGCAAGAAAAACGCCCGCGATTGGCCCACAAGAAAGTCTTTTTCCATCACGACAACGCACCAGCACACACCTCAGCAGTTGTGGTCGCAAAATTAATGGAAATAGGATTCCAACTCGTTTCACATCCCCCCTATTCTCCAGACTTGGCTCCCTCGGACTACTATTTGTTCCCCAATTTGAAGAAATGGCTGGCGGGACAAAGATTTTATTCAAACGAGGAGGTGATTGCAGACACTAATGGATATTTTGCAAACTTGGACAAATCCTATTATTCAGAAGGGATCAACAAACTAGAACATCGTTGGACGAAGTGTATAAGCCTAAAAGGAGACTATGTCGAAAAATAAAAAAGGTTTACCCCAAACACATAAGTAGTTTTTATTTTTACACGGACTTTTCAAACCAGCCTCGTACAAGTATAAAATGCGGATTTTTTTTCTAAAAAAAAACATGTTAAATTCGGAAGAATGATAAAAAGTGCTTTATTCAAAGTATGCTCCATCGCTTGTTATATATCTTTCCCATTTTTGGGGCAATTTGTGAATACCACGCCAGTAAAAATCTTCCCCTTTTGCAGCGAACTATTCATCGAGCCATTTTTTCACATCTTCGTACGAACCAAAGCGCTGTTCAGCAAGTGCGTGACCCATCGATGCAAACAAGTGGTAATCGGAAGGAGCCAAGCCTGGTGAGTAAGCCGCATGGGGTAGAACTTCCCAGCTGAGTGCTTCCAACGTGTCGCGAACTGGTTTTGCCGTATGGGTCTATCCATGATTTTTTGCGCTTGGGATTCTCAAAATAAATCCACTTTTTATCCCCTGTAACTATACGATGCAAAAACGACTTTCTTTTGTACCGAGCGAGCAAAATGTCACACGTGTTTTTGCGCTTTTCCATTTCCATTTGCGTTCAACTCATGTTGTACTCATCTACCGGTCTTCTGAATCTTTCCCATCTCTCGTAGCCGATTGGAAACAGCTTGTTGACTAACGCCCAATTGCTCGGCGAGTTGTTTTTGTGTTTGCGAATCATCTTCATCCAACAATGCTTGCAATTCCACATCTTCGTATTTTTTTGGCGGTTTTCCACGTTCCTTGTCTGCAACATCGAAGTCACCACTCTTGAAACGCCGAAACCATCGTTCACACGTATCTTGCGATGGAGCATGTTCACCATAAGCTTCTCGAAGTAATCGGTATGATTCAACACAACACTATGCACACACTTTTCCAATTTATCACTCGTGCGCGTTTGACACTTGTTGATGACACAACAAAATGGCGCAGTGTCAAATCTTTATAGCACAAACTGCATTGGTGCACCAATTGTTGTCTGAAATCCGCATTTCATACTTGTACACCTGGTATATGCTCCCTTACTTATCCATGGAAGTTGTTTTTAAAAGATCTTTTAGCGCTAACGTAAACAATTTCGGCGAGATGGTGTCCTATGTGTTCTAAATCCGGGTTGTTCTCTGGGTTGGTAAACGCAGTTATTATTTTCATAAATAATGTGTGTGTGATTGGTCTATAGTTGGTTAATTTAGACTTATCTCCTTTTTTGAAGAGCAGGACCACTACAGCATTATCCCAGTCTCGAGGTACATCGCACATATCGAGACACTTATTATACATATATCTAGCATTTGTAATATGGGCTCTCCGGCCTGTCGGTTTCGACAAGTATGCCGTCTCCACCGATCCTCAAAATGTTACCGCACACCCTCAATAACACCACAACATGTCAGAAAATTATCCTATCATTCGCCGACCATTGCCGAATGTCGTTTGAAGGTCATTACGGTTATATAACCTTTCTTAACCATACGCAAACACTCATCTTTTTATCGAAAAATGAAATCGTTCAAAGTCATAGGGTTCATTGCAATGAAATATAATTATTATTATAAACAAAGTAACAAGATTACGTATATGTTTGTTCAGTTTTAGTAATTTGGATATGAACTGTATTTAAATTCTTATCTTTAAGTGTTAACATTTGTTAATATTAAATTAAAATTCATGTTTAACAATACAATATGCATTGCATTAAAAAAATTTAACCAAGCCATATAAGATGATATTTTAAATCATAACTGCTCTTCTCTGATGAACTACAATGGGTCAAGTAACATGTAGGTTGAAAAGTTTTCGGTCTAGCTATTTAAAACACATCTTTTTTTGCGAAATTCGACTTTATTCATCAATATAGAGCGATACAATCAGTCTAACGCTTTTCTAACATTTCTATACCTTTCTTGTAGAAGGATTACCTTCAAAATATGCCTCAGTTTCGGCGATAACGTCTTCATTGGAGCCAAATCTCTTTCCCGCGAGCATTTTTTAAGGTCTGCGAATAGATAATAGTCGCTGGGGGGCAAATCTGGAGAATGCGGTGGATGAAGAAGCAATTCATGCAGTTTTGCCATCGTAACCATTGACTTGTGGCAAAGTGCATTGTCTTGATGAAACAGACTTTTTTCTTGTTCATTTGGGGCCGTTTTTTTGTGATTTCTGCCTTCAAACGCACCAATAACTTTATACAATATTCGCAATTGATGGTTTTTCCCTTCTCAGCACAGTATTCCATGCACGTCCCGAAATACAAGGCCAAAACCTTTCCAGCTGACTATCCTGTCTTTGGTCGCTTCAGGCGGCTTTCACCGGCTGCTGTCCACTCAGCTGACTGCCGATTTGATTCCGGTGTGTAATGGTGGATCTATGTTTCATCCATTGTCACATATCACATGAAAAAAATCATTTTTATTGCGCTTAAACAGGTCCAAACAGAGCTCAGAATCATCAACATGTTGTTGTTTTTGGGCCATTGTGAGCAAACGTGGTACCCATTTTGAACAGAGCTTTCTCATGCCCAAATGTTCATGCAAAATATGACCAACACGTTCTTTTGATAACTTTAGGGTGTCAGCTATCTCACGCAATTTCCCTTTACGGTCACCCAAAACAATTTTGTGGATTTTTTTGATGTTTTTGGTGTAACTACCTCATTTGGGAGTCCAGAGCGTTCAGCATCATTTGTATCTGTTGTTGTATACCAGCAACACTCTGTATGTAGATATTTTATTTTCCAATTATTATTAGTTGTTAGTCGCTGTAATTATTTTTAAACGATTAGCTATAGAAAGTAAAAAAAAGTTTAAATAATCATACATGACGTATTTGAAAGTAGAAATTCTTATTATATAAAAAGGGATTTCGCAGAACATTCACAGTCATTCAACATTCGATATTCAGTATTCATTATTCTTTATTCGTAACGCCAACCTTTTTTTTCAGTATAGTTTAATATTAATTTATAACATTTTTTATTAATAAATAAGTCAATAATAAGTAGATACAGTGTTCATTTTCTCAAGAACAAACCCACACCGAGAACACAACACTGTTTAAATTCAGCACACCAGTAAATGATGAGTGATTTTCCAGGAGCAGAGTCCCCGTAACACTTATCAAGCCAAAAACAGTGTTTAATCAACACACGAAATTCGATTTTTTCCACTGTTTTGAAAATATCAAAAGTAGTGTCGCTAAAACCACTGTAACTTGTAAACTAATGGTCGAAATGTCATGAAATTTTGACACGTATCGTTTGAAGAATGATACTTCCTAAAAATCATATGGATTTTTGAAAAGATCGACATCTATGTGTCTGACAACTTTTCAGCTTACGTGTTAAGAATGTGTCGTCCAAAATTTGAAGTCGGTAAAAGAAACTCCTTTTTTGTTAAGATTATTGTCGGTACCCCTGCAAATGCTTATTTATGGTTAACTAGTACAAAGCTTCGAAGTATGTTTAGGATCGTTGTCAATCATCATTACGAATCCAACCCAGATAGTATGGCGTTTTCCGTTAATAGGTTTTTTTTTCTTTCCTCATAATGCCATCGATTAAGTCCCCCACTCCAGCCAACGAGAAGCTCCCCCACACTAAAACAGACCCACTTCCATGCATGACAGTCGGAACGATCTTGTATCATTTTTTCAGTCTGAGACTGATGCACGAAGATTCTCCCTCTCTGGTTGAAAATTTCGAATTTCGATTCGTCGGTCCATAACACGTTTTTCCACAGTTCAATTCTCCAGGAACGATGGTTTTGCGTCCACTGAAGCCATTTGGCCTTATGGCCCCGCCGTAATAACGGTTTTTTTTTTTTTGGTTCCAATACGACCATGAAGATTACCCTCCTGAAGACATCTCGTTATTGTACTGACTGATGTTTTATCGCGTCCCAGATTAAACTCCGCAGAAATATCTAGGACAGATAATCTTCTATTTCGCGTCCTCATCAATCTGATGAACTTATCTTCTTTCTGCCTTGGATGTTACTCGTGATCCCTAAGAATTCCTGTCTGTCTTAGCGTTGTAATGTAAGATTCATCGTCGAAGCACAAACTCTTTATTTTTTCGTGATGTTACGCACTGATAGCTTTTCTCGACGTAAAGTGAGAATGATTGAACGGGTTTCTATGGAGCTTACCATCGGCCACTGAATGTAAAAATTCAAAACGAGACGTGAAGAAAAAAACACCAGTGAGTAGAACAAGGTCTGATCAAGAATTAGCGAGCTTGGAAGTCGAAGCTCCGTTTTTTAAAGCGTAAACTATCGTTTTTCAACTTGGAGGTCACGACCCCTAGGGGGGGAGGGGAGGGTCGCAATCTGTGCAAAAAATAAGACACGTATACGAAACGTCCTTTTACTGAATAAAGTATATATATATATATATATATATATATATATATATATATATATATATATATATATATATATATATATACATACATATATATATATATATATATATATATATATATATATATATATATATATATACATATATATATATATATACATATATATATATATATATATATATATATATATATATATATATATATATATATATATATATATATATATATATATATATATATGCAGTCCCTGGCCAAATTATTAGACGCACTGTATTTTTTTTAGTAATTTTATGTTTCTTAAGAGTTTTTATGCAATAATGGTATATTTAAACTACAATATTATTGATTTTTATTTAAAAGAATTGTTGTAGACTACATATTTGTATTTATTTTTAACATATGGCAACACTGTGTTGACAAAGTGATACATGAACGTAAATAAGTACAAACCTGTATCAGTCGCGATCGGAATCGAGTCAGGTACGGACGTGTTTCTGTGGCTTTATGGACTGTGATTGTTTGTTTAACAGTTTTATACTACTCAGTTATTAGTTTATTTTGTATGCAGTGTTTTAAAAAAGTCATTGGACTATTTTCATTATGGGTAGAAAAGGCGATCTTTCACCACGTAAAAAAGCTGAAGTGAAGGCCCTTGTGATTGCGAAAACATTTACAAACCGAGAAATATCACGAAGATTGGAGGTTTCTGAAGCTAGTGTACGACGCATAAAAAAAATAATTGAGTCAGGGAAGGAATTAAGCCCGAAAAGAAAGAAAAGATGCGGTAGAAAACCAATTTTCACTCCACGGTCAGAGAGATGTTTGAAGAAAATTTGTGTAGAAAACAGATTTGCTACCACAAGGGTAATAAAATCACAACTCCAGGATGCTAGCGTAAATGCTTCTGAGCGTACTGTTCGAAGAAAATTGAAAGAATTAGATTTTAAGGCCTGTCACCCCCCGCCAGGAAGCCCAAGTTAACAGCTGCAATGAAAGCAAAGCGCCTGAAGTGGGCCAAACAATGGCAAGACAAAGATGTGGACTTCTGGAGATCGGTAAGATACAGCAATTTAATCAATAAATTGATACATTATTATCATTTTCAGTTAAATAAAGCAAATAAACATGGAAGTTTATATATTTTTCCTATTTTTGACAGGTCTGCTTCAGTGACGAAAGCACATTCGAAATTTTGCAGAATAAAGCTCAGTATGTGCGTCGTCGTCATGGAGAAAAGTTTCATCCTGATTGTGTCGTCCCGACGGTTAAAACATCCCACCAAAGTGATGATTTGGTCAGTCATCAGCGGCAAGGGCACTGGACGTCTGTACGTCGTCAAAGGAATAATGAGGCGAGATCAGTACAAAGAAGTATTACAAAATCGGTTGATTCCGCAGCTCAGAGAATGGTTTCCAAATGGGGAACCATTCACTTTCATGCAAGATGGAGCTCCCTGCCACACTGCTCGGTCTGTTAAAGCTTTTTTTGGCAGAAAAAAATATCCCTCTGTTGGATTGGTCCTGATATGAACCCCATTGAAAATGTGTGGGAGCTGATGAAAAGAGAAGTGGCTAAAGATGTGATTACCAACAAAACCCAGCTCCTAGAAAAGATTATTCATGTGTGGAATCATCATCCTCAAATGCAGGAGACAGTACAATCTTGCATTGATAGCATGCCGCGCAGAATTAAAGCTTTGATAGCAGCTAAAGGTGGCTCAACTAAATATTGACTTTTACTAACATTAATTTCACTTTTCTTTAAAACTTAATAAACTTATGCTTTTCTAAATTAATGCTGTTTTATTTATGTCAAATAAATAGGTAATTGATTGGATAATATAAAAATAAAAAACAAATCAATTTAAAATAATAAAACGGTACAATATCACTCGGTAACTAATATTTTACATGAAATCTTGCAGTGCGTCTAATAATTTGGCCAGGGACTGTATATACACACACATATATATATATATATATATATATATATATATATATATATATATATATATATATATATATATATATATATATATATATATATTCGGTTTATAGCGTCTGTCGGCGCTTTCCGATTTCCAGACTTTTCTTCCATTTTTTTCTCTCTAGATATTGATCTTCTTGTAGATTTCTTTGACTGATAGCCTCGCTTATTCCTTCTCCCCAAGATTTTCTGGGTCGTCCTTTCTTCCTTCTTTCAGTTGGTACCGATTCCATTGTGGTTCTCGGCAATCGCCCCTCTGTCATTCTTCTTACATGTCCGTACCAGGTAAGTTGTTTTCTCTATATAGTTTCTACGACTGAAGTGGGTTTTTTCAGATTTTCTTACATTGGATATATCATCGTAGAAGCTGTTCATCATTTCTTCATCCGCAGTACTTGTGGGGGCATATGAGAGAAGAAATCATTCTACTTGTTTTCGTAAAAATCTAATTAACAATAAAACTCTTCTTCTCGTTTTTGTTTTATAACCAGAGCGGGATAACTTGCACGAACATGTCCTAGCGTATCGCAGAGCATGGTACGAAAAGCCGCAGTAATATGATACAAGAACAAGCATATCTTCTGGTTTGAACTTGTTTGTCGGTATTTGTGACAAGTGTAAACATTCTTTGCCACGTTAGTAATGTAAAACTTTGATAACGACAAAAATATTATATTGAGGGGGTCGTAAGGTATTTAATTAATTTTTTTGGTTATTTAAGCAATCGCGACACTCAAAAAAGATTGAGAAACGATGGTGTAGATAAACATATTAAACAAGGGATGAGTACAGGAAGGAAGATTTGAAGTGCTGGGTGACAGTTCAAGGACATATACGTATTTTGATTTTCTTATTCTAGGTTTCGACGCAACAATGCTTATAAAAAATATACAAGTGACGAATTTTTTGCATTCAAAACAATATTGTCTTAAGAAAATCGTAAAGGGTTCAACAAAACTAAAATTAACACGAAAATAATAGTTATTCACTGTATAACTGAAGTTTAACAAGGTATCCACACTTCCGTGAGCCGCAGTGTACATATTAATTGTATTTTTGTAATTTCATCTCATTACAACTTGCAAAAATATTTTTTTTTCAATTCAAAAGTGATACAAAGCGTCAATTTGAAAAAAAATCTCCGCATTTTTGCATAAAAATGAATACACATGGAAAGCATTATCAGGAATTCTTATGGAAATTTATTTGAACTCGAGCAGAAGTCAAGGTCTATTATAACGCCTAAAAAGTGTCATTTCAACTATCGGTAAAATTTCGGTTTATTTTATCTAATTTGGAACAAAAATATAGATTCACGCACTGTATAATAATGTTTGTAACCTCCGAAATCCTTAAAATCATCAAAAAAAATTTACCTCTTCCTGATAAAAATGTATTTTTAAAGTATTTGGAAGAGCACTACAAGTGCTGAAAATTACCCTGGTAGCGTCTTAGAGATTTCCATGCAATATATCCATCTATAAAAATTACCAGTACCAGGTGTACAACTATGAAATGCGGATTTCAGACAACAGATGGTGCACCAATGCAGTTTGTGTTATAAAGATTTGACACTGCGCCATTTTGTTATGTCATCAACAAGTGTCAGACGCGCACGAGTGATAAATTGGAAAAGTGTGTGTATAGTGTCGTATTGTTGTGTTCAATATGTCGAAATTTATACCGAACAAAGAGCATTCGCGGACAGCATTAATTTTTTGTTTTCATTTGAAGAAAACTGCTGTTGAATCATACCGATTACTTCGAGAAGCTTATGGTGAACATGCTCCATCGCAAGATACGTGTGAACGATGGTTTCGGCGTTTCGAAAGTGGTGACTTCGATGTTGCAGACAAGGAACGTGGAAAACCGCCAAAAAAATACGAATATGTGGAATTGCAAGCATTGTTGGACGAAGATGATTCGCAAACACAAAAACAACTCGTCGAGCAATTGGGTGTTAGTCAACAAGCGGTTTCCAATCGGCTACGAGAGATGGGAAAGATTCAGAAGACCGGCAGATGGGTACCACATGAGTTGAACGACAGGCAAATGAAAAAACACAAAAACACGTGTGACATTTTGCTCGCTCGGTACAAAAGGAAATCGTTTTTGCATCGTATAGTTACAGGGGATGAAAAGTGGATTTATTTTGAGAATCGCAAGCGCAAAAAATCATGGGTAGACACAGGCGCACCATCCACATCGACCGCAAGACCGAATCGCTTTTGCAGAAAGATGATACTCTGTGTTTGGTGGGACCAGCTGTTAAAACCTGGGGAAAAGGTTAATACTAAACGTTACCAACAACAATTGACCGATTTGAACCGTTAGCTGCTTGAAAAAAGGCCAGAATACCGAAAGAGGCAACACAAAGTCATTTTTCTTTTTATTTTTTTTAAATTTTTTTAATTAACGGGCAATGCCCAATTTTAAAAACAATGCAATGAAATATCTTAAGACGACAGAAAATTTTAGAATAAGAATGAGGGAAAGAGAAAAAGGAAAATTATAACAGTAATAATAAACAGTATATATCACCACTACACCAAACACTTTATTTTTGCACTCGACGCGCGTTTCGCTAACCATGTTAGCTTCATCAGGAGCGATGATTGACTAAAGCTAAACTACAAATCTACCCTATTTATATATACTTAGCCTAACCCTTGAATTACCCAAGCGGAACTAATCACATAGGCAAGGCCGTCAGTTCCGATGAAGTAACCAGTAGAGGGGACTATAAGGAATAGGCCCTCTGTCTTTATTTAAACTACTTTTACATTTTATGATTTCCATACTTTCGTATGCGTTCAACAATCTCCTATCAGATACATTTTTTATTAATTTTAGATTATCTAATGTTACAGTACGATCAGCTTCAAGGGCATGTTCGGCAATGTTAGACTTTTCTGTTCTACTGTATTTTAAGTGTGCTAAATGTTCTTTAAATCGTGTTTTAATTGACCTTCTAGTTTGCCCAACATATTTTTTGTCACAATCATTACAACTAATTTCATAAATTCCACTTTTCTCACAATTAGGACTCTTATCTTTGGGATTTCCTAAGATATTCCTCAGATTGTCTGATGACTTATAGACTAAGGTGAGGCCTACCTTATTAAATACCTCATTGAGTCCCTTGCTATATTTCGGATTATATGGTATGGAGACATACTCTGAATAGAGTAAACTTTAATAAAGAAAGGAATCGTATTACAAATATAACTAGAGTTAATGGTTATGACGATGACTTAGTAAATAAGGTAATAAATAGACATAAGTTTAGGTTTAATATTCAGAATTCTACCTTTTTTACACGCGAAGAAAATAACACCAAGTATGTCTCCATACCATATAATCCGAAATATAGCAAGGGACTCAATAAGGTATTTAATAAGGTAGGCCTCACCTTAGTCTATAAGTCATCAGACAATCTGAGGAATATCTTAGGGAATCCCAAAGATAAAATTCCTAATTGTGTGAGGAAAGTGGAATTTATGAAATTAGTTGTAATGATTGTGACAAAAAGTATGTTGGGCAAACTAGAAGGTCAATTAAAACACGATTTAAAGAACATTTAGCACACTTAAAATACAGTAGAACAGAAAAGTCTAGCATTGCCGAACATGCCCTTGAAGCTGATCATACTGTAACATTAGATAATCTAAAATTAATAAAAAATGTATCTGATAGGAGATTGTTGAACGCATACGAAAGTATGGAAATCATAAAATATAAAAGTAGTTTAAATAAAGACAGAGGGCCTATTCCTTATAGTCCCCTCTACTGGTTACTTCATCGGAACTGACGGCCTTGCCTATGTGATTAGTTCCGCTTGGGTAATTCAAGGGTTAGGCTAAGTATATATAAATAGGGTAGACTTGTAATTTAGCTTTAGTCAATCATCGCTCCTGATGAAGCTAACATGGTTAGATAACGCGCGTCGAGTGCAAAAATAAAGTGTTTGGTGTAGTGGTGATATATACTGAGTAGTATCATTGTGCCAAAGATTCCACATTCGCAACTTAGTAATAATAATAAAAATGGAAAAGGAAATAATGACTGTAACAATAAGTAACAAAATGTACATCATACTCCACACAACTGTCTATAAAACACAGATCTTCCAACGAAAAAGTCCAGACTGGGATGCTCATTGGCAAGGCGACATGACCTAGATACAAAATTATGGCATCCGTAGTTGGTCCAAAAAAGTGTGCCTCGAACGGGTCACCCTGGAAGGTATATGCAGACCAACTTTATCCAGCAGAAAGGGACAATGGTAGTTACTATGGAGAATATTATAAAGCATTTTGAGATCGATAGCAACTCTGCGATCTTGTAAAGTTTGAATGTGAAGCTCAAAGTCTATCTGAGGGTAGGTAAGCTCAGGTATATTGATCTTAAAGGCAATGTATCTCAGAAATTTGTGCTGCACTCGGTCAATGCGTGGAATGTGATTACCAAGCGAGCTCTAATTAGTGAACAGTACAGCTGCTTGATTGCAGCTATACTATTAAAGCCCAGTGTAATACGCTTAATAAATCCCAAAAGCTGGAGAGGCTTGGAAACGATATTCTGTATATGAGATATAAAAGTTAATTTTGAGTCAATAATAAGCCTTAGATCTTTGAGTTCAGACACTCGTTCAAGAACAGCATCCCTGATCTTGTATGGATAATCTAACTGAGTCTGGGACTTACTGAAAAGGATAGAATGGTACTCAGTTGCATTCAGCTCCATACCATTGTCCTTGCACCAAGATACAAGCTGATTCAAATCTGTTTGAAGTTTGTAAGAATCATCAAATACAGACACCTCAATATACAACTTTAACTCATCGGCAAAAAGGAGGACCCCACTATGTGCAAAACGATGAGTCAAGTCATTAATAAATAAGTTAAACAGAAGAGGACCCAAGTGCGATCCCTAAGGAACTCCAGAGGGGACATGTATACTATCTGATAAGTAGTTATTAAAGTGGACAGTCTGTGTACGTCCAGTCAAATAGCAGGCAAGCCAATCCAACTCCGTGACAATGCTCCATCACCTACCGCAAAACCAGTTTGTGACACATTGGAAGCACTCAGCTGGGAAGTTCTACCCTATGTGGCTTACTCACCAGACATGGCGCCTTTCGATTACGACTTGTTTGCATCGATGGGTCACACACTTGCTGAGCAGTGCTTTGGTTCGTATGAAGATGTGAAAAAATAGCTCGATAATAGTTCACAGCAAAAGGGGAGGATTTTTACTGGCGTGGTATTTA
This sequence comes from Pachyrhynchus sulphureomaculatus, assembly GCA_019049505.1. Classification (NCBI taxonomy): domain Eukaryota; kingdom Metazoa; phylum Arthropoda; class Insecta; order Coleoptera; family Curculionidae; genus Pachyrhynchus; species Pachyrhynchus sulphureomaculatus. The sequence continues at coordinate 137,077,394 of CM032448.1, forward strand.
CAAATTGCCCGAAAGATGGGGAAAAATGTATAACAAGCGATGGAGCATACTTTGAATAAAGCACTGTTTATCATTCTTCCGAATTTAACATGTTTTTTTTAGACAAAAAACCCGCATTTCATACTTGTACATCTGGTATAAACAGTTTAAAGTACACTATGAACGAAAAACAATGGTAAGGTGTTTTCAATATTCTCAAAACCCTTCAAAACCTTCAAGCCTCATAGACAGTTTGAAACTATCTTGAAAACAACCAGAAAATGTTTTAAGGGTGCCGAGTACTTTCATGAACTTACTGATAATTTAAGATTTTATTTTTTAATTTTGAAGTCAAGTACATAGATTAAAGTCCTCAATGAAAAGTTTAAAAGGTCTAGTTGATACTTTACATATAGTTTTCAAAATCTAAAAGCTTGGAAGTCTTTTCAAAACTTTGAAACCTTTTTAAATAGCTTGAAACTATCAAGAAAACAACCAGAAAATACTGTAATATTTTCAAGGATTTACTGCTAATTTAGAAACATTTTTTAATTTTGAAACTTACAACAGCAGCCCCATTTGAAACATTTTGAAAATCAGTAGCTTTGCATCGTAAATGTCACATTAATAACAAAATAACTGTTCTGTTTATAATTTTCCAGAAAACCAACTGCTAAAATCTTGTAAATTTGTTCCGTTAATGGAATTTTAAAAAAATATATTATGTAGTACTAACTCGTAATCAATAACTAAGGCTATAAATAAGACCATAAATTCATCAAAATCATCAGATTTCAATCAAAAGTAGGATTACATGTACATATCAAAAAATCACGTCAAAATTCGCTTAGTAAAAAATGTTAATGCACTCAGATCTGCTTCAATCTCCCTTATAATGCAAAAATTGATTAGCCGAAATAAACAGTGTATCCCCGCTTTACGTACCTGTTTCATAAACAATTCTAATTAAATTGTCGAAGAAAAACGTAAATCGAGAAAATATCTTTTATTCAGCAAAACCCATTTTTTATGAAGTTGACTTTTCAATGGCAAGGTGAACGATTATGAAACCTGAACGACCACAGTTCAGTGACATTTTTCATAAAAGCATTGACTTTTGACTTCAACATTGATTTTCTAACCCAAAAAAACTTAATTCAACATTTTTTAAATGAAGTACCGTTACTTACCCGTTATTTTATGTAAAACACAGTACTAAGTCTTTTAACAATATATTACAGCCGGCTTTATTCAAATTTTCTTGTTTGATTTTGTAAAATTGCACAATTTTTTGGACAACTTTCGACCACGAAAATAAAAAATTTTGACAGATCGATTTTACACGTCACTGTAACGTGACTACTGTTATATTGACCTACCTGTAGTTTTTTTTCCTTAAATCTACAATTTCTCGCCAATAATTTTTATTTACTAAAGAGTTTTAGTTAACAGGTAATCAAAAACACAAAATTTTTGCCTCAAATACGTTTCCAGAAATTATTAGTATGCAACCAATTATACACTGTTGACGTATATTCGGTGACCTGATTTCGTTAAACTATTTGAAGCATAGACATAAAAGATGGGCTGAGCATTAACTTCATAAAATTGACCACTCTCTAGAAAGAGATAAAGCGATTGTGCGGCCAATACCTGTCTCTTTTCTGTAGGCCTCTAATAAACAAGGTGCTGTACCCCGAGAAGGAATTCAAGGCGAGAAAAGCCCCATATCTGATTTTAGTTCAAATAAAACACTTAAAAATATTATTTTTAAGAGCGCCCTAGCTTAGAGGCATTCTAAAAAGAGACAGCTACTGGCCACTAATTCGCTTTGTCTCTCTCACACGTCCATATTTACTTCACAGCGGGATACGAAATACTCAGTCCATCCTCTGTGTCTATGATCTGAAGCAAGACATTTGCAATGTTGTCAGACGATTTTTATTTGTAATGTTACGTTGGAGCACCTATCATAAAACCAAATAATATAAGAATTTTTTAATAAAAAACAAATCATCTTTACATTTATTTACATTAAAATTCAAATATTTATATATATTATTCTATTAAGAAATACCTCAAATAAACATTTTAAAAATAAATTAATAACAATAATTTAACTCGCTTGTTCTTTACGTGTTTTTAGGAAGCCTCTCGAAATCTCCTCAAAAGTTTTCCCTAGTGTTTCAGGCAAGCAAACGTATAAAAATATTAACCCTCCTACATTTAATACCCCTAACATTAAAAATAAATGTTCCCAAGACACTAACTCTTGTACAAAAGGGAATATTTTAACCACAAAGAACATTAGGACGTAAGCAAGAGAAACCATTACCCCGCTCATGGTACCGCGAGCTTTCACCGGAAATAATTCACCTATAAGAGTCCAGGGAACGACAAGATATCCAAAAGAACTAAAACATACATATCCGAGCACTAAAAACAATGCTATGTTGTTGTCTTGTTGTTTTTCAGACGTCCAAGATTGTTGTTCGGCTTTTCCAAGCGATTCAAGTTGCTCGGGTGTAGTATTTGAGGTTACAGGTGATAAAAAGTGCGTTGGTAGAATTTCAGAATGAGTGACAGCCGAGCCAGGAGGCAAAGTTGTCAAATTTTTAGGTTCAAAAGGCGCTGTCGTCAAGTTTGTTCGAAAATCGTTAATTTCAAGATAGTTCGTGGGTAATTTTGTGACGATATTTAAACTTTCAGACGGGGTGAGTGACGTGTTTGAATGTAGATTTTGTGACGAGAGTAAGTAGATACCGCATCCAAAGCTCGTTAAAGCCATTCCAAAACCGGAAATGAATAGAAGGGGTCTTCTTCCTACCTTTTTCGATATAAGGGCAGAAATGATAGCAAAAATAAATCGGATAGCGCCAAGTAATACTAAAGCCGAAAAAGCGTCAATACTGTTTCTCAGATTTCCGCCTAGTTCTCGGAAAATTTCTACAGCGTAAAAGATAATGACATATGCACCTGATAATTGTTGGAAGACAAATAAGAAGACTAATATAAGGAAAGGTTTCCATACTATTGGCTCCCTGTATAAATTTAGGTCTTCGTTTAATAGCTTTGATTTCTCGTCGGTTCTTTCTTTTTGTTGACTAGAATGGTTTCGGCTTTCTAATACGCGTTTATAGGCTTGATCGGCCAGCTAAAAACGAAGAAAAAGTTAGGATCATGCGGGATAAAGGTGTACAGCAATTGCATGAGGTTAATTATAATTATATTTAACAATTAGAGTACATAAGAAATACTACTCAGTATATATCACCACTACACCAAACACTTTATTTTTGCACTCGACGCGCGTTTCGCTAACCATGTTAGCTTCATCAGGAGCGATGATTGACTAAAGCTAAACTACCAAATCTACCCTATTTATACTTAGCCTAACCCTTGAATTACTCAAGCGGAACTAATGACATAGGCCAGGCTATCAGTTCCGGTCAAGTAACCAGTAGAGGGGACTATAAGGAATAGGCCCTCTGTCTTTGTTTAAACTACTTTTACATTTTATGATTTCCATACTTTCGTATGCGTTCAACAATCTCCTATCAGATACATTTTTTATTAATCTTAGATTATCTAATGTTACAGTATGATCAGCTTCAAGAGCATGTTCGGCAATGCTAGATTTTTCTGTTCTGTTGTATTTTAAGTGTGCTAAATGTTCTTTGAATCGTGTTCTAATTGACCTTTTAGTTTGCCCAACATACTTTTTGTCACAATCATTACAACTAATTTCATAAATTCCACTTTTCTCACAATTAGGAATCTTATCTTTGGGATTTTTGGGATAAGTTTAGGTTTAATATTCAGAATTCCACCTTTTTTACACGCGAAGAAAATAACACCAAGTATGTCTCCATACCATATAATCCGAAATATAGCAAGGGACTCAATAAGGTATTTAATAAGGTAGGCCTCACCTTAGTCTATAAGTCATCAGACAATCTGAGGAATATCTTAGGAAATCCCAAAGATAAGATTCCTAATTGTGAGAAAAGTGGAATTTATGAAATTAGTTGTAATGATTGTGACAAAAAGTATGTTGGGCAAACTAAAAGGTCAATTAGAACACGATTCAAAGAACATTTAGCACACTTAAAATACAACAGAACAGAAAAATCTAGCATTGCCGAACATGCTCTTGAAGCTGATCATACTGTAACATTAGATAATCTAAGATTAATAAAAAATGTATCTGATAGGAGATTGTTGAACGCATACGAAAGTATGGAAATCATAAAATGTAAAAGTAGTTTAAACAAAGACAGAGGGCCTATTCCTTATAGTCCCCTCTACTGGTTACTTGACCGGAACTGATAGCCTGGCCTATGTCATTAGTTCCGCTTGAGTAATTCAAGGGTTAGGCTAAGTATAAATAGGGTAGATTTGGTAGTTTAGCTTTAGTCAATCATCGCTCCTGATGAAGCTAACATGGTTAGCGAAACGCGCGTCGAGTGCAAAAAATAAAGTGTTTGGTGTAGTGGTGATATATACTGAGTAGTATCATTGTGCCAAAGATTCCACATTCCCAACTTACATAAGAAATGCTAAAAATTATTGCATTCTGTAAAATAACATCTGTTTTTTTCTTAACAGTGGAAGCTTAAAATTTGAAAGCATACCCGCCCTCCGTGGAGGATTTTAATGCCACAGACCACCCAGGGAGTGTCTAAGCTAACAATAATTACCACCAGACAGCGCGATGGTCAGCGTTCCACCCTACGCATATACGAATCAAAATCAACTACTACTAAAAATGAACAAAGTCCATATTTTAGCATTAATTCACTGTTCTTTCATTTGTCAATTCATCTTGGGACGTGTTTCACCGTATCACGGCTCATCAGCCGAGCTAAAATCGAGGAACACAGTACTATTGTTAACATAGTGGTAAGATACAACAAATTGTATCTGGCTAATGAAAAAAATTTAAACACATATTTGCCCTCCGTCGGGGGCTTTTAAGGCCACAGACTGACAGAGGATCGTCCAGTTAAATGGTAACAATTACCGCCAAGCTGATGAGCCGTCACAGGGCGGAACGCGTTTCAAGATCGGTTAAGAAATTAAAGTTGATTTTGATTTTTACTTTTTCATTTTAATCTGAATGGAAAGGTAGTCGAACTTACCAGGTTATTTGAATAGATTTTTTTTAAAGCTACAGCACTAGCTATCGGGTCATTTTTAAATACCATCAGCCAGTATGGACTTTCAGGGATTACGCACAGGCCTATGATGCATAGTAGTACAAGAATAAAGAATATTTTTGACATAAGTCTCCAGTCGAACAAATATCCTAAAATAGATGAATGAAATATAAAGAAATGTATTAGGAAAGTATTATTATTAAGCTAAATCATGTTAAAATATAAAGTGCTGGCAAAAAATGCGACAAAATTTACTACATGAGGAGAAAAGTTATTTATTTTATTAACTTTATTCATTTCATTAATTTCATTCATTTCATTACTTTCATTTATTTCATTTATTGTATTTATTTCATTTATTTCATTTATTCCATTTATTCCATTTATCTCATTTATCTCATTTATCTCATTTATCTCATTTATCTCATTTATCTCATTTATCTCATTTATCTCATTTATCTCATTTATCTCATTTATCTCATTTATCTCATTTATCTCATTTATCTCATTTATCTCATTTATCTCATTTATCTCATTTATCTCATTTATTTCATTTATTTCATTTATTTCATTTATTTTATTTCTTTGAAGGAAAAACTTGATACGATTTGCTTCATTTACTTCATTTACTTCATTTACTTCATTTACCCCATTTACTTCATTTACTTCATTTGCTTCATTTACTTCATTTACTTCATTTACTCCATTGACTTCATTTACTTCATTTACTCCATTTACTCCATTTACTTCATTTACTTCATTTACTTCATTTACTTCATTTACTTCATTTACTTCATTTACTTCATTTACTTCATTTACTTCATTTACTTCATTTACTTCATTTACTTCATTTACTTCATTTACTTCATTTACTTCATTTACTTCATTTACTTCATTTACTTCATTTACTTCAATTACTTCATTTACTTCATTTACTTCATTTACTTCATTTACTTCATTTACTTCATTTACTTCATTTACTTCATTTACTTCATTTACTTCATTTACTTCATTTACTTCATTTACTTCATTTATTTCATTTACTTAATTTATTTTATTTCTTTGAAGAAAAAACTTGATACGATTTGTCGAACTCTCTAAAATAAGTTTCAGTTTCCCATTTGCTTTTTTCTTCGCCAAATGCGGTTTTTTTTTCTTTATTTCACCATTCAAGTGGTCCAATAAACTAACGTAACATTCTCCGGTGATTGTTAGCCCTTTCTCAACATAGTCGATCGGTATTATTCATCTCATCTCACGAAATACTTGTCAAAACCTTTCCAGCTGATGTTTGTGTTTTTGGATGCTTAGGTCGGCTTTCATGAGGTTACAACCACTCGGGGGGACTGCCTGTTGGACTCAGGCGTGTAGTGGTGGATCCATGTTTCGTTCTTTATTACGAATCGACACAAAAACTCCTGGATAACGCCGAAACAGTGTCCAACATTGTTCGGAATCTTCGACACGTTGCTGTTTTTGGTCGATCGTCAGAGTGCGCGGCACCTCTCAGCAAATAGCTTTTTCATATGGAAATATTCATGTAAAATTCTTTGTATGTATCCAAACTACCTCAACTGACTTTTTTCTATTTTCTTCTGTATCGGCTTCATTTCCAGTGTTTCCCGTATATTAACGTTTCTTATCCTATCGAGTCTTGTCCTTTCTTCAGTTTTCCTGAGGAATCTCATTTCGATGCTTTGTATCTTACTTCTGTGACTTTATGTTGTTGTCCACACTTCAGATCCGTACGTAATTATTGGTGTCGCCACTCTTTTGAAGATTTGTAGTTTTGTTGATTTTGGTATTTCTTTTTTGCCTAGGAATGTGTTCTTGATACTATTAAAGAGTTTCCCCGCTGCCTCTGTCCTCGCCCTAATCTCCCCATCCAGCCCTTCATCCCTCGTCATCATTGCACCAAAATATTTGAAACTCTCCACCTGCTGTATCTTTTCTTCTCTTAGGTATATTTCATGCGTTTTGTTCTCCTTGCTTATGATCATTGTCTTCATTTTTTTCACATTTATGCTCATATTCATGCGTTCCAAGCTTTCGTTGCACACTTTTAGGCTTTCGTTCAAGTTTTTCTCGTTTTTTGCGATTAGTAACATATCGTCAGTGTATGTTATCTCCGTTATTCCAACTCTCTCCATGTTCCGGAACCCTACCCAGTATTTCTTTGTTTGCCTTTTTGCAGTGTGGATTTTTTTGTGTTTTTAGGAGTAATTGCCTTATTTCGACGTCCGGAACGCGGTGAATCATCGGTACTTATACGACCGCATTTAAGTTCACTAAACCATCGATATATAGTTGCTTTCGACGGAGCAAATGTGCCACAACACTACTCAAACCATTCTTGGGTTCTGACTATATTTTTTCCCATCAAAAAGCAATGTTTAATCAACACACGAATTTTTCTTTGTTTCGTCGTTTTGTAAAAATCAAAAGTAGAGTTACTCAAACAGTTGTAACTCCAAACAAATAGACAAAATGTCATGAAAATTTTACACGAATCTTCTAAGAGTTGAATCACTGAAAATCACGTTTTTTTTTTGTTTGCGCTGTCATCTCTCGGAAGGTTTTGGGACTTTTCATCCCATGTAGTACTGTAATTTATCTGTTGCAACGTTTCTACGTAATATACAGGGTGCGGCGCTTAAATCCGGAGAAATTAAACATTATTTTAAAAGAAAATTTTATTCGTCAAAAAATTAAAATGAACATGCATGTCAGTTGTGTAACCTCTCCAGAGTGGATTTATTCGATGTAACCTCCCTCAGCTGCAATGACCGCCTCCATCCATGGCCTGAAGCGCTCGCGCGTTCTCTTTAAAGCAGGACTATCCATACTGGCAAATGCTGCTTCTATAGCAGTGCGTAAAGATGTCGCATTAGGGTGTCTGGACTTGTTAGTATCTCTTTCTCCAAACATAGTAGTCGAGGGGTCCGGGCTATTGGGGGGCCAAAACTCTTTAGATCAGAACATGTCCACGTTATCCGATAACCGGTTTTGAGCTAAATGGCTCATGTGTGTCGGTACACCATCCTGTTGATACATATTCACGCCTCATGTCGTACCAGTTGTTCTCGGGTACCCGAAGAAGCGAATTATTTCAGTCGCCGAACGTCCAGACTTTCGATAATGGCGCCCCTTCGGTTGTACTTCGTACGTGTTCGCAACGGCTCGGTATTTCGAGGTTATGATTGTTTACTAGTTGTGGATTTCACGAACGTCAACAACGACCTATAGCGGAACTACTATATGGCGGAGAAATCAAATTTAAATTCGTAAGGATTTAAGCGCCGCACCGTGTAGTTTATTCTGTTCATTAAAATTAAAACTATTTTACCTAAAACACAAGTTAGAAGTATTCCAAAAGTAACAAAGACACTGTTTAATGATAGTAACATTGGTCTGTATTTTGGATGGGCTATTTCGCTAACATATACTAAAGCGACTGTGGTTAAACCTAAAAAAAAATACAACAGTTAATAAAAACTGACCCAATGTGTTTCATATTTCGTTTCCATATTTTCCATTATTTTCTTGGGATAGGTTTAAAAGACAAAATTTATATTTCTCTTGATACAGTAGAACCCCGATTAACCGAGTCGCGATTATCCGAGCCCCGGATTAACCGAGCCAATCTAAGAACCTGATTATCCGAGGTACGCGCGTCTATGCTGCGTATTAACCGAGCTTCTAAAAAATGAATGTATATATTTCCATTTAAAATCGTCGGAGCCTTCGGAGAATCCCCTTGGCCCGTGTGAGGGGTTCCGCTATTTATGTTTTTGGACTCTTTCAGCATGTAAATTTGCGTGAATGCCGTGCGTTATAGCGTTTACTACGGAGAAGTACGAGTATACTCACATAATTTATTTGGTTGGAGTTCAGGTAGTTAAGTGTAATTAATACAAACTGCTTGGTTTGAATTTTTGTTTGTCGTATTATAATGGAGCAAAACAAGCGTAAAAGAATCGTCGTTCCTATTGAAGAAAAATTAAAAGCCATCAGAAGAATTGAAGCAGGAGAGACAATTAAAGTTGTTGCACGAGATTATGGAGTAGGTGATGTAACAGTTGGAGATTGGAAAAGAAACCGCACTAGATCAACAGGAGATCTTCTGACTTATGTAACACATGTTTGGAACAACGCAATTGAACACTTTGGAGAATCTCGAGCGGTTGCTCTTGACATATCCAAGGCATTCGACCGTGTTTGGCACGATGGACTGTTGGCTAAGTTGCGCTCTTATGGTATGTCTGAAAGGTTCTGTTTGTGGCTCTCATGTTTCCTCAGAGAGCGTTCTTTACGAGTGGCGGTCGACGGATTTCTTTCTAACACCCTCACTATCAACGCTGGTGTGCCCCAGGGCTCCATACTGTCTCCTACTCTCTTTCTCATTTACATTAACGATCTGCTGGAAAAGACCGGGAATCCAATCTATAGCTTTGCAGATGACAGTACGCTTGTCTCTTCATTCACCTTGAACGCTCGGACATCGGCTGCTCAGGCGAATATCTGCAGACAGCAGGAGGTCGTTCAACTTAACAAAGACCTGGAAGAAATTCTATCTTGGGGTGACAGTAACCAAGTGGAATTTAACGCTACAAAAACCCAAGCGGCAGTTTTTTCTAAAAAAGTTAACGTTGCTGAACCCGACATAGTTATGTCGGGGCACTCCATTCCCCTAGCATCGTCGCTCAATTTGTTGGGCGTTAGTTTGGAAGCAAATATGTCTTGGCATGAACATGTTGCAGGCATAGCAAGGAGAGCTTCTCAAAAGTTGGGAATATTATTTAGAACCAGAAAGCTTTACACCTCACAACAACTGTTAATTCTTTACAAAGCCCAAATTCGACCAACTATGGAATACTGCTCCCACGTTTGGGGCTCCGCTCCCAAACATACACTGCATTTGTTGGATTCTGTTCAGAGAAGAGCGGTCCGTCTGATTGGGGGCCCGGAATTGACCGGCGGCCTTGATTCGCTGGAACATCGAAGAACGGTTGGCGACTTGAGTCTGTTCTACAAGTATTTTCATGGAAAGTGTTCGAAGGATGTAGCCCGCTTAATTCCTCCCAAAGCGGTGCATGTTAGAAATACACGTCGCGCTGGTGCTTCGCATCCGTATGAGGTTCAGCTTGTTACTCCGCGTACAACGCTTTTCAAGCAATCTTTTATATGGAGAACGTCATCCCTTTGGAATAATTTGCCCAGCGCTGTGTTTCCCACCGAGTACAATTTACAGCGATTCAACAACAACGTGAATCGCCTTTTCCGCACTCGTGCCGCTCCTGGAGCGCTTTAGGAACTTCCCTGCAGCACGTGTGCTAGACCAATAAAAAAAAAAAAAAAAAAAACACAAATAGAAGAGTGATGTATAAAGAGTGGTGTATAAATCAAGCATCCTCGTCCTCAGGAAGAAAATCAATAAAAACCGGCGACTATGAAAAGGTTAACGAAGCTTTATTCATGTGGTTTAACCAACAGAGATCAAAAGGTGTGCCTCTGTCAGGTCCAATTTTACAACAGAAAGCAATAATGATTAGTAGGCAATTGCCAGAGATAGATCAGTTTACCGCCAGTTCTGGATGGCTTGACCGCTGGAAAAAACGGTACGGTGTACGACAACTGACTGTATGTGGCGAAAAACTTTCTGCTGATGTGTCATCAATTGGGAAGTTTAAGCAGAACTTTAAAAAGCAAATCGAAGATTGTGGATACACATGTGATCAAATTTACAACTGTGACGAAACTGGTCTGAATTATATAATGCTTCCATCAAAAACATTGGCATCTCGACAGGAAAAATCAGCTCCTGGGCACAAACTAAGTAAGGAAAGATTAACTCTAATGGTATGTTCCAATGCATCTGGCAAGCACAAAATCCCACTGATGGTGATTGGCAAGTCTGCACGTCCAAGAGCTTTAAAAGACATCTCACCCAAAGCCAAGCTAGTCTATTACAAAAATCAGAAGAGCGCATGGATGGATGCGACCTTATTTACTAACTGGTTTGAAGAAGAGTTCGTGCCATCTGTGACTAAATTTTTGAACAGAAACCGTCTTCCTATTAAAGCAATTTTGTTAATGGATAATGCCCCCTCTCACCCTGGAGAAGGACTTCATGTGGGCGAAATTGTTGTACATTTTTTTGCTTCAAATGTAACCAGCATAATGCAACCAATGGATAAAGGCATCCTCGAAAACATTAAAAAAATTATAGGCGTTCATATCTTTCGCACTGAAATGGTTATTTTTCCATGATTTAAAACAGTTAATAACAATTGTCTTTTCATTTACTGATAATGGTCCTAATTTAGGTCTTTGGAAATTGATTGTAAATTGTCCATCTGATCTCACTTCGAATGCTTGTACTCTGAACAACAAAAAACTATGAATTATTAATATCACAATTTATTGTACCCCACATCACCTCCAATAGATTGAAGATGAAATTACCTGCCCCCCCCCCCCCCCCTCTAAATGCCTATTATTTAGGCTTATTTACTATATTTTATATATATCATCACAATTATTTAGAAACCCATATCACCCCCAATAGAATAAATTAAATTACCTGCCTATTATTTCTGCATATTTACTAAATAAAATAAGAGAGGTGAAAGTAGCAATCTGATTTATTACTTCACGACTTTTAAAGATAGAGTATAATCCATTTTCTCAGCAAATCACCAAAGGGTTAACTAAAACTAGTTTTATTCAAGTTTTTCTTACCTGCACCGAAACCCGCTATAATTCTGCCTACATAGATGTACCAAACATTTGTAGCAAAAGCGTGGAGGGCCCACGATAGTAAAAACGGTAGCGAGGTCAGAATACACATTTTTTTCCGGCCGAACTTATCCATTAGTGGGCCCATACATAGTGATCCTACTGGGACAGCTAGTGTAACAATGCTGGCTGCAAAAATAAGGAAGGTGTACGTACATATATCTACAGGGTGTTATGAAAATTGTTGAATTTATTGAAATTGGGTAATGCCAAAAGGGACTGAGGAAAAATAATGATAAATGGCTCTCCTCTAAAATTATGAGAAAATTGGACTTGATGAGTTATGGTTTTTCAGCATGTACGCTCATGGTTGCAGTAAATACCCATGTCAAAAAGAATTTGTTTGGTTTTTGATAATAAGTAACTTGGACTGTTGCAATGTTGCCATGCTTAAAATCGAAAGCTGGTTATTTTATGTTGTCTCGAATTATTTTTTTTTTTTACTTTTTTTAATTTAAAATACGTGCGGCAGAAATAACTACTGCTATAAAAGCAATTATTTACTGAAGAAAATAATATACACGAACATTTTTCTTCCTAAAGTCGCTATATTTGCGTTAAATTTTTCTTTTAATCTTTAAAACCACACAGTGTGACCATCCTAATGATCACAAGGGAACCTTCCTAAAATTTGCCAATTGTCTAAAAAATAAGATTTGCACAGTTTTAGCTCATTTAGATAACATTAATCCGTACCTCCCTGAGGTTAAAGCTGTAAAATTTGATTTTTTGCAAAAAAATCGTGGTTTTTCCCTCATAAAATGAAAACCATTCGTTCTAGAAACCTGTTTTGTTTCATTTCATAGCAAATGTTGTTGTCTTAAAGTGGGAGTGTCATAAACCACACTCCCTCTTTTTTGTTCCTTGCCTGGGATGCCCGGGAAGAAGTCAAAGAACTTTATTTTACGTTTGCCTTTGAAGCAGTGAACACTTCAACAATGTTCGTTTAGTGACGATATCTTCTACAGCATCAACGAGCCATGCTTGTTTGAGTTTATGGCAGAAAGAAATGGTGTATTTAATTGATCACATGTCTCATTAAATCAATGGCAGTAAATTACCATCTAATTGTGCAGTGAGATTGATAACTTTAAAAAAAAAAAAAACAGTATATTTTTGTATTTTTTAACCTGTTGCTTTAATTTTTGTGCAAAAAATGAAAATTTGGCAACATCGCTGACAGGCGTACGGCAGGGCTGGTCAACGGGACTTTAACGAAATTCTAAAGAAAATGAAAACGAATTGAGAAAAAAACAGTGAATGTTCTTTATTTTTGACTTACAGATATATTAAACTATGTATTTTTTCAAGTTGTTATCAAAATTCGAATTTTAGCTTATGGAAATTCTCATGGGAAAAAAATTCCTTACCTATCCAAGACGCTTGTGACTTATCAATTACGATACTACTGTCGGTGTTTTGTAACTGCGGCAGAAGGACTGCACTGAACGACATATTTATTCCCGGTTGTATTACCAAGGTGTTCGCCATACAACATGCCAAAACCTAAAAAAATAACCGGTCAAATGCAAGTTGGATTTGTTGATTGCTTCTAAAATAAACGTTTTTGTTATGGAGGTATTATATATATCGGGTCTTCCATTAAAAGGACTTGACAACTTTTTTTTTGAAATAAAACGCAACCCATTTGAGACATTTCGAAAATTTTACTATCGGCTTGAAGGACAATCAAAACATTTATGTATGGAATTCGACTCCATTCATATGTCCACCACTGGAACGTTTGCAGCGGTCGATTCGTTGAACCCAATTTTCGATGACTCGGCCACACATTTCGACGGAAACGGCCGCTATCTCTCTTTCAATATTGGCTCTGAGCTCCTCTAACGACGCAGGCTTGTTAGCATAGACCAATGATTTAACGTACCCCCATAAAAAGAAGTCTAGAGGTGTTAAATCACACGATCTAGGCGGCCATTCGACGAGACCATTTCTCGATATAACACGTTCACCGAATTTAGATTGCAGTAAGTCGATTGTTACACCCGATGTGTGGCTTGTGGCGCCATCTTGTTGAAACCACATATCATTAATGTGTAGCCCATGCAATTGATCAAAGAAATAACGTTGCAACATGCCTCTGTAGCGATCTCCATTGACTGTAACGTGACGGTTATTTTCATCAACGAAAAAGAATGGCCCAATGACACCACCGGCATGAAAACCGCACCAAACAGTAATTTTTTGTGGATGAAGTGATGTTTCTTCAAGCACATGAGGGTTTTCACCTGACCAATAAGGCATATTCTGTTTGTTGACGAAGCCGTTTATCCAAAAATGCGCTTCATCACTAAAGATGATTTTGCGATGAAATTGGTCATCTTCTTCCAACATTTCTAGAGCCCAATTCGAGAACGTACGTCGCTTTATATTAATTTATAAGGGTGCAGGCCAAGATCATTTCGCAAAATTCGCCATAGTGTGGTCTGAGCGATGCCCAATTCTTGAGAACGCCGTGAAATCGACTGTTTTGGTTCGTTTGAGATGGACGCTTGAACGGCAGCAATATTCTGGCCACTTCGACCAACCCGTTGTCTCACTGGCACGGGAACATCCAGCAGCGAATATGTTAACTCAAATTTTTTCACTAGACTATGAATTGCTTGTCTACTGGGACGAGAATTACGGCCAAAAATTGGCGTTAACGCTCTTAAAGTTGCAGTCACCGACTCCAAATTTTGGGAGTAAATTTTAATTATTTGTAAACGTTGTTCGTTTGTGTACTTCACCATGATGAAAATCGTGACTTTACTGAATGTTTTGACGATGACAGTTCGGCGATTGGCCTAAGGGTGCGTTCACAGTGAAATTTCAAAGTTCTCAAGTCCCAAATGGAAGACCCTTTATATCATCAATGACTTCACAAAACACATCCCAAATAAGTTTTTGACAAAGTTTTTTTTTTCCGATCTTTACTGAAAACTGATGACCTTGAAATTTCTGTTTTTTTATATACCAGATAAATTATTACAGGTAATGCACTCGTGATAATTTTCGTTCAATCTACACCCTGTGGAGAATATTCCAGAATTTCTTCAAAATTTTTTGATCAGTACTTTTCGAGATAAAGCAGACCACGATTTTATGCAATTTTTCAAAAACAATACAAAAAAAGTATGCGCAAGTATTACATTATACAGTGTGTCCCAAAAAGTTTTATATGAACGGAGAGAAAGTTTATTTTATATATTACAAAAAAAATTATTCTTGATAAAAAGTTCTACATCACATGGAAATCCATAATCAAGCACCAAAAGTTTAAAATATTTGATGATATACAGGGAAATTAAAAAATAATGATTTATAATGAAGAGTAAAGTGTGTTTAAATTTAAATAGAGAGCAAAATATTAATTGAAAAAGTTAATATGAACTAAAAAATTATGCTCACTTTAGGTTTGTGGTCTTCCTAGTTAAAAATTAAAAAAAAAACTCCAGTAAACACGTCAGTAATTGTTGGATTACACAGGGAAACAAAAAAAATATTTTTGTTTTGGTGCCTGGGATTTTAGAGCTGATTTTAACTATATTTGGGACGCTAAATCTATACATGCAATCCGTTTTTCTCTATCAGCTCTACTTTTTTAGATACATCAACTTATCTACCAATGTGGTTTTTATTCAGTATATTCATTTATGAGAGTTCTAAAATTATTATATATTCATTAATGTAGGTACAATGGTTTTATTGTCAGTCTGTAATTGAGTAAATTCCAGGTAAATCTATAAATAGTGGAACCATTGCCTATCAGGTACCTGAACTGACCCTTTTAATCACCTAACTCGGGTAAGTCTCGTCAGCTTGTCCGTTCTTACTAATGAGAGTAGATCGAATCCGGCGTGTTATTTTATGTTAAGAAAAGAGTGTTTTTGTGTTATTGAACAGAATTAAAATGAGTTCAGGTTCCAGTTCAAGAAGAAGTTGTGTAAATCAACCTGATGTGTTTTGCTATATATGCGGAGAATACATGTTTCAACAAAACAGACAAACTATTACTGACTTTGTTAAGCGAGCGTATCTTGGACACTTTGGAGTTAAGCTTGGTGATCAGGACAAAACGTGGGCCCCGCATCTCGTATGTAAAACTTGTACAGAGCATTTACGGCAGTGGACTACCGGGAAAAGAAAATGTCTAAAATTCGGCGTACCAATGGTTTGGAGAGAACCAAAAAACCACTTCAATGATTGTTATTTCTGTTTAGTAAATACTAATGGAATCAATCGAAATAACCGCAGTAAGTGGACTTATCCCAATTTAGACTCGGCAATACGCCCTATCCCGCACCAAAATTACCTTTTACCGTACAAGAGAAAAAGATCTGCTACCATTCTTTTCTCAAGAAGACAATCTTGTATTTTGTCACGAAATTAGAGGACTCATGAAAGAAATGGGACTTTCTGAATATATTCCAGATGATTGGCGCCTATTTATTGACAGTTCAAAGCGAAGTTTAAAATGTGTCCTTCTACATAATGGGAATAAATATGGTTCAATACCACTAGCTCACTCAACGAAACTGAAAGAAGAATATAATACCATAGCTTTGGTCTTGCAGAAGATAAAGTATTACGAACATCAATGGATGATTTGTGTAGACTTAAAAATGGTAAACTTTCTTCTTGGGCAGCAAAGTGGTTACACGAAATATCCGTGTTTCTTGTGCCTCTGGGATAGTAGGGACAAAACACACCACTGGGTTAGAAAAGATTGGCCTCAGAGAGAAAACATGGACGTTGGGGAAAAGAATGTCATTAACGACGCTTTGGTTGAAAGAGAAAAAATCATACTTCCTCCGTTACATATAAAGTTGGGCTTAATGAAGCAATTTGTAAAGGGTCTTGATAAGAATGGGTCTTGTTTTGCATATATAGGGGTAAAAATGCATCAGTTGAGCACAGAAAAACTCAAAGCAGGGATATTTGACGGCCCACAAATAAGACAATTAATTAAGAATCCTGCCTTCATAAATTCAATGAATCAAGTTGAACGAGAAGCTTGGACATCATTTGTTGCAGTTGTAGAAAATTTTCTAGGCAAACATAAAGCTCAAAACTATGTTGAAATGGTTAACAAGATGCTTAATAGTTTCAAATCCTTAGGGTGCAATATGAGTATTAAAATACACTATTTACACAGCCACTTAGACCGTTTTCCAGAAAATTTAGGAGACATGAGTGAGGAACAAGGTGAAAGATTTCACCAAGATATTAAAGTTATGGAGGACCGCTACCAAGGAAGATGGGACATGCACATGATGGCAGATTACTGCTGGAGTTTAAAAAGGGACTGTTTAAAAAAACATTCACGAATGTCGCGGAAAAGAAGCTTTCCAAGTGTTGAGTGACTATTTCATTTCTTCAATGTTTTTTTTTTGTTTGTAAGTACGACATAATATTGTATTTTGTATAACTAAAATAAAAATTTCGTATCTACTTTTGTTTACTACACTTACGGATTTGAGTTACAATATTGTAACTTATATTTCTCTAAAATTGTATATCTTAAAAATTTGAGCTCCTAGGTACAAATGAATACGTTATTTGAATTCAGGACATCAAATTGATATAGAATCAGCTCAAAAAACCTCGACACCAAAACAGCTGTTCCCCTGTGTTATTTATTGAATAAAAGAAAACGAAATCATTACAAATTTTAGGCTAAAAATAAATGAACATATCTTTGGAAATACCTAACAACTGGCAATAAACTTCAAAGCTAATGTCAGTCTGTGTTTGCAATAATTAGAAATGCCAGTAAAATTGAGTGTTGAAGATAAAATTGTAATTGTTCTCACAATTGGAGATAGATATAACTTTTAGAGAAGCAGCAGAAATCTTTAATAATAAACACCCTGATAAAACTATACACTTCACAACTGTAAGATATCTAATAAATAAATTCAAGATTTATGGAAGTGTTGAAAATAAATTTAAAAAGAAACATCGGGCATGAGTTTCAAATGAAGATAATCAAAATCAAGTAATGCTGTAGGTAATAGAAAAGCCAAAAGATTCACTTCGGAAAAGATCAGCTTTATTAAATGTGAGTAAAACTACAGTTGAGAGAACTTTAAGATCAAATAAATTTAAACCATACAAACCACAATTTAACCATACTTTAAAAGCAGGTGAATTTGAACGAAGATTTGAATTTCGTGCTTGATTTCAAGGAGAGTTGGAAGATAATAGGTTTATGGCAAGACAAATACCTTTCTCTGACGAAGTCACATTTACGTCTAATGGGATAGTAAGTTCTCAAAACTATCGTTGGTCTAGCGATGTTAATCCTAACTTCAATATTCAAACTCGAGATCAATACTCGTTTAACACCAATGTATGGTGTGGAATTTTTAAAAAATAGAATAGTTGGACCATTCTTTTTTCGAAATAATATGAATGCGGAACGTTACCTAAAATTTTTAAATAATGGGTTCCCTGAGTTTCTTAATCGCCTGGCAATAATTGAAAGACAACATATATGGTACCAACATGGTGGTGCCTCATGTTATACCACGAGAAATGTTCGAGATTATCTCCTCCACATTTTTAACGGTAGAGTAATAGGGAGGTCTGTCCAGTTTACTTGGCCCCCAAGGTCTCCGGACATCACCCCTCTAGACTTTTTTTATGGGCTACTTAAAAGAAAAGGTTTATCTTAAAAGGCCATTCAAACATCTTGAGAGATTCATTGGGGAAACATGTGAAGCTATAACTCCTGACGTACTTAGAGATGTAATCAAAGATTTTTCTCGAAGAGTAATTACCTGTTTAGAAAGGGACGGTGGATACATTGAAGCACTTGTGCTATAAAGTTAGAATTAATCCATATGTTTAGTTGTTATGTTATGTACATACCTAGTTAACTAAGTTGGGAATGTGGAATCTTTGGCACAATGACACTACTCAGTATATATCACCACTACACCAAACACTTTATTTTTGCACTTGAAGCGCGTTTCGCTAACCATGTTGGCTTCATCAGGAGCGATGATTGACTAAACTACAAATCTATCCTAATTATACTTAGCCTAACCCTTGAATTAATGGCATAGGCAAAGCCATCAGTTCCGGTCAAGTAACCAGTAGAGGGGACTATAAGGAATAGGCCTTCTGTCTTTATTTAAACTACTTTTACATTTTATATGTTCCATACTTTCGTATGCGTTCAACAATCTCCTATCAGATACATTTTTAATTATTCTTAGATCATCTAATGTTACAATATGATCAGCTTCAAGGGCATGTTCGGCAATGCTAGACTTTTCGGTTCTACTGTATTTTAAGTGTGTTAAATGTTCTTTAAATCTTGTTTTAATTGACCTTTTAGTTTGCCCAACATACTTTTTGTCACAATCATTACAACTAATTTCATAAATTCCACTTTTCTCACAATTAGGAATCTTATCTTTGGGATTTCCTAAGATATTCCTCAGATTGTCTGATGACTTATAGACTAAGGTGAGGCCTACCTTATTAAATACCTTATTGAGTCCCTTGCTATATTTCGGATTATATGTTATGGAGACATACTTGGTGTTATTGTTTTCGCGTGGTATATGTATGTGAATGATATTTTCGCGATTTTTGATACAAAGAAAGCAAATATTGATGATACGAATTTGAGAACAAAGGACAACTGCCTTTTCTGGATATTTTAATTATTAAAAATAATAATAGACTAGAATTTGATATCTATAGCAAAGACACAGTAATAGATAGATATATTCCTAATGATTCATTTCATTGCAAACAACACAAATTAGCCTCATTATATTTTTTAGTTCTTCGTTTGGTCACTTTTCCTCTGAATAGAGTAAACTTTAATAACGAAAGGAATCGTATTAGAAATATAACTAGAGTTAATGGTTATGACGATGACTTAGTAAATAAGCTAATAAATAGACATAAGTTAAGGTTTAATATTCAGAATTCCACCTTTTTTACACGCGAAGAAAATAACACCAAGTATGTCTCCATACCATATAATCCGAAATATAGCAAGGGACTCAATAAGGTATTTAATAAGGTAGGCCTCACCTTAGTCTATAAGTCATCAGACAATCTGACATTTAGCACCCTTAAAGTACAGTAGAACAGAAAAGTCTAGCATTGCCGAACATGCCCTTGAAGCTGATCATATTATAACATTAGATAATCTAAGATTAATAAAAATGTATCTGATAAGAGATTGTTGAACGCATACGAAAGTAAGGAAATTATAAAATGTAAAAGTAGTTTAAATAAAGACAGAGGGCCTATTCCTTATAGTCCCCTCTACTGGTTACTTGACCGGAACTGATGGCTTTGCCTATGCCATTAGTTCCGCCTGAGTAATTCAAGGGTTAGGCTAAGTATAAATAGGGTAGATTTGTAGTTTAGCTTTAGTCAATCATCGCTCCTGATGAAGCTAACATGGTTAGCGAAACGCGCGTCGAGTGCAAAAATAAAGTGTTTGGTGTAGTGGTGATATATACTGAGTAGTACATACGTAGTAATTAAGTAATGTTGCAATTTCAAAACAAAATGATATTGGCACAAATTTTTTATGGATGTATTGTTGCAAAGCAGATAGAGAGGTTATCAAATTTTTAACAAAAATATGATACATTTAAAATCAGTGCCCTAGTTTTTAATTAATTTCGTTTTCCATTATTCAATAAATAATCCAACAATTACTGGAACTTTTTTGAATTTTTAACTAGGAAGGCCACAAATCTAAACGTGAGCATAATTTCTTAGTTCCTATTAACATTTTCAAGTAATATTTTACTCTGTATTTAAATTTAAAGACACTTTACTCTTCCTTATAAACCATCATTTTTTATTTTCCCTGTATACCATTAAATATTTTAAACTTTTGATGCTTGATTATGGATTTCCATGTATTGCAGAACTTTTTATCAGGAATAAAATTTTTTATAGGATGTAAGATACTCTTTCCCCATTTGTATAACACTTTTTGGGACACAGTGTATATATATTTTTGAACTCGTGTTTTTATAAACTTTCATTTGACACCCCACTCGATGACCTAGTAAAAAAATATTTTTTTAATTCCGAATTCACTCCTCGAAACGAACCCCTTAAGTCAAAATTTAACTTTCACAACTACACGGCTGTAATGAGGCCGTCAATTCCTATATTAGTGCCATATTTCAACTTTCTATGTCAAATAGTTTCGAAGAAGATCGGGTGTGACAGACAGACGGACACAAAAATGATCTTATAAGTGTTACACACGGAACACTAAAGATAGGAGGTAAATTGTAGAAAATATTATGAAACAAGCGCAAGAAATGTCTGGGAATAATTATGAACTTTATTGACTGAAGAGAAGCCAAGATCAATCAACACTAAATATATTGTGTAATAGCCTGTTACCTGTTTAATTGAATCTCTCCATGGCAACACCATAGACTGTTTACCATCATTTTCGGAATTTTCATTTAAAAACGAAGTATCTTCTTCGAACTGCTCATTAATTTCAATATTTACATCGTTTTTCTTGTCCTCCGCCATATTTACTTCGTATTTTTATTGTGTATTTAGTAAGAAATCTCTTATTGTGACGTATCGGAATAACTACATCGGATGATAGTGATAACCTTTGGACATATAAGTCACTGGATATCAGGAATGTTACACGTTTCAGGAAATACGTTTATTTACTTAGATTAGACTACTGTTTAAGAATTTGTACGCATGTAGGACGCACCTAATTAAAATCCAATCAAAAATATTGTGTGTGTGTTACTTTAAAAATAACGTACAGTCTGTCAAATAAAAACGTAACCGGTCGTATTCTTGAAAAACATGTGTTTCGAGAACATTTCTTGCCATCAATATATTCTTCGCCATCCTGGGCGACTTTAATGTCCACAACATCAACTGGCTTAAATATTCAAATACTACCGACGAACAAGGTCGTGAAGCCGAATCATTTTCAATCAGTTGTGGCTTGACTCAGCTTATTGATGAACCAACACGGATCCCTGATCGAGACGGAGAGTTCGCCAGTCTTCTTGATCTGTTTTTAACCACTAATCCGGAGATTTACACGGTCAGCGTAAATCCACCGTTAGGTTCTTCCGACCATAAACTACTTTCGACATCGAGTATTCTACCAATCAGTGACAGAGAGGCGCCCAAACCGCGCAAGATTTGGCACTACAAATCTGCTAAATGGGAAGATCTCATGGAATATTTTCGAACCTACCCTTAGTTGGACGTTTGTTTTCGATCCGACGACCCATCTGACTGCGCCAGGGAGGTTTCCGATGTTATTTTGGCCGGTATGGATGCTTACATCCCTTTTTCGAAGAAAAATGCCCTTCCAACGGCAAGCCTTGGTTTGACCTAAAATGCAAAGAAGCTGTTGCTTCTAAACATCTTGCATACCGACAGTGGCGTGAAGATCCTAACACCATAAATCGTAACATCTTTGTTCGTGCCAGGAACAGATGCAAAGAAATTATCGACGAAACCAAGGAGGTACACAATCAACGGATTAGAAACAAACTTCTCGCTTGTCCCGGCAATTCCAGGTCCTTTTGGTCAGTCGCTAAGGCAGTGAGTCAAAATTTCACCAAATCCACCATACCACCACTCACACGGCCAGATAATTCTATTGCAACGACACCTGTTGAGAAAGCGAACTTGTTGGCTGAACTCTTTGCTTCACATTCTACTGTCGATTTCCAAGGAAAAACACCACCTACTATTCCCATAGTGCAGTCAAGGATGCCCGATATTGTCTTCAGACAGCGTATCATAAAACGTATTTTGATGAAGCTAGACACCAAAAAGGCTTCAGGCGCTGACGGAATACCTGCCATAGTTCTCAAGAACTGTGCGAGGGAACTAACACCAGTTTTCTGTAGACTTTTCAACCTATCCTACAGAAAGGGAATATTTCCTTCCAGCTGGAAATGTGCCACAGTTCAGCCGATACCTAAAAAAGGCAAGAAGACCTTGCCAAATAACTACCGACCAATCGCACTACTCTCAATAATATCGAAAGTCATGGAAAAGGCTATCAATCAGCATCTTCTAAAATATCTTGAAGGATTCAACATTATTAGTGATCACCAATATGGCTTTCGTAAAAATAGATCAACAGGAGATCTTCTGACTTATGTAACACATGTTTGGAACAACGCAATTGAACACTTTGGAGAATCTCGAGCGGTTGCTCTTGACATATCCAAGGCATTTGACCGTGTTTGGCACGATGGGCTGTTGGCTAAGCTACGTTCTTATGGTATGTCTGAAAAGTTCTGTTTGTGGCTCTCATGTTTCCTCAGAGAGCGTTCTTTACGAGTGGCGGTTGACGGATTTCTTTCTAACACCTTCACTATCAACGCCGGTGTGCCCCAAGGTTCCATATTGTCTCCTACTCTCTTCCTCATTTATATTAACGATCTGCTGGAAAAGACCGAGAATCCAATCTACAGCTTTGCAGATGACAGTACACTTATCTCTTCATTCACTTTGAACGCTCGGACATCGACTACTCAGACGAATATCCGCAGATAGCAGGAAGTCATTCAACTTAACAAAGACCTGGAAGAAATTCTATCTTGGGGTGACAGTAACCAAGTGGAATTTAACGCTACAAAAACCCAGGCGGCAGTTTTTTCTAAAAAAGTTAACGTTGCAGAACCCGACATAGTTTATGTCGAGGCACTCCATCCCTCTAACATCGTCACTCAATCTGTTAGGCGTTAATTTGGGAGCAAATATGTCCTGGCATGAACATGTTGCAGGTATAGCAAGAAGAGCTTCTCAAAAGTTGGGAATATTGTTTCGAACCAGAAAGCTTTACACTCCACAACAACTGTTAATTCTTTACAAAGCTCAAATTCGACCAACTATGGAATACTGCTCCCATGTTTGGAGCTCCGCTCTCAAACATACACTGCATTTGTTGGATTCTATCCAGAGAAGAGCTGTTCGTCTGATTGGACACCCGGAATTGACCGACGGCCTTGATTCGCTGGAACATCGAAGAACGGTTGGCGACTTGAGCCTATTCTACAAGTACTTTCATGGAAAGTGTTCGAAAGATGTGGCCCGTTTGATTCCTCCCAGAGCGGTGCATATTAGAAGTACACGTCGCGCTGATGCTTCACATCCATATGAGGTTCAGCTTGTTACTCCTCGTACAACGCTTTTCAAGCAGTCTTTTATATGGAGAACATCATACCTTTGGAATGGTTTACCCAGGACTGTGTTTCCCATCGAGTACAATCTACAGCGATTCAAGAACAACGTGAATCGTTTTCTCCGCACACGTGTCGCTCCTGTAGCGCTTTAGGGACTACCCTGTAGCACGTGTGCTAGACCCATAAAAAAAAAAAAAAAAAAAAAATTCTTTGGTGTGCTAACCACGGCGCGATTACCTTAGTAATTTGTCAAATCGCCTTTTTTATCAATAATCGCCTAGCATCTTCGAGGCATACTGCCGACGAAATTTCCTGCATATTCTGCAAATTTTGCGAATCTCGCAAGACAACTGAGTTAAAGTCCTCGGAGTTTTTCCGCTGAGCTTTCTCTCTACAAGGGACCAAACGTTTTCAGCAGGGTTGGCGTCCGGCGATTGTGAGGGCCACTCAGTGGTCTAGAACCTACAGATTTTTCGGTATATTTACCGATATGGGGTCTGTCCTACCGAAATTTAACGATTTTTCTACCAGTTCTGAGAATACAAGGAAATTTTCCCGATTTTTTTACCGATTTTACATTTCCAGATTAGCAATCCTTTTCACTTATATTTTTATGGAGAATGCCTCGATTATATGATAAGTAGTTATTCCAGAATGTTCCCGATATCTTTTGGGGAATACCGTTGTGTCCTACAACTCTTAACTGGACGTTTTTAGGAGATCACCTGAGCTAATTCGCTTGTCTATATAAACATAAATTCAAATTTTATTGTTTCACTAATTTTTATATTATTTAGAAGAGAAACTTTCTTCGAGTTACTAATAGCGTCTACTAGTAGTATCTACCAAAAATATTATTATAATACCAAGTCAAAATTTCGTCAGACGAAGAACCTAGTACAACGGCGAGTGCAAAAAGAAAGAAATACCTACAATTTTATAGAAACGAATGAGAAGAAGAATTTTCAGGGTGGCTGCAAGAAAGTCGTATTGTAAAAGTTGTAATAGGGATATTAATATTACATCAGGAAAGCCGCACTTAGGAAACACAATTCTTCACAAACACACTCGATTATAAAATCACAACCAAAGATATTCTCATTTACTGTGACAAAAACTCAAAAACTTGATATACAAGTTAAAAGATGGAGCACCAATGCAGTTTGTGCTATAAAAATTTAACACTGCGCCATTTTGTTGTGTCATCAACAAGTGTCAGACGCGCACGAGTAATAAATTGGAAAAGTGTGTGCATAGTGTTGTGTTGTTGTGTTCAATATGTCGAAATTTATACCGAACAAAGAGCATTCGCGGACAGCATTAATTTTTTTGTTTTCATTTGAAGAAAACTGCTGTTGAATCATACCGATTACTTCGAGAAGCTTATGGTGAACATGCTCCATCGCAAGATACGTGTGAACGATGGTTTCGGAGTTTCAAAAGTGGTGATTTCGATGTTGCAGACAAGGAACGTGGAAAACCGCCAAAAAAATACGAAGATGTGGAATTGTAAGCATTGTTGGACGAAGATGATTCGCAAACACAAAAACAACTCGCCGAGCAATTGGGCGTTAGTCAACAAGCTGTTTCCAATCGGCTACGAGAGATGGGAAAGATTCAGAAGACCGGTAGATGGGTACCACATGAGTTGAACGACAGGCAAATGGAAAAGCACAAAAACACGTGTGACATTTTGCTCGCTCGGTACAGAAGGAAGTCATTTTTGCATTATATAGTTACAGGGGATGAAAAGTGGATTTATTTTGAGAATCTCAAGCGCAAAAAATCATGGGTAGACCCAGACGCACCATCCACATCGACCGCTAGACGATGCTCTGTGTTTGGTGGGACCGGACGGGCGTGGTCTATTATGAGCTGTTAAAACCTGGGGAAACGGTTAATACTAAACGTTACCAACAACAATTGACCGATTTGAACCGTTCCACAGTGATTCGGCAAGAACATGCTAGCGGGACAATATTCATGACGTAATTTCCAGGAACCACTGATAACGACTTGTAAACAACCCCCCCCCCCCCATTTAACGAATTCCAAGAATTAATTTGTTTATCACCTCATAAAGGTATCTTATCAGGGGGTCAAAGTAACCCTTATAAGAGAGGTCATTTTCATTTGCAAATCAGTTGCATTTTATGCACACTTGTGATAACATATTTTAAAATTGGTAGCAAAGTGAAACGAGTTTTTTGTGATGGAATATTCTGTTGAAGGTATGTACTCTATTATGACTTATATTTTTTATAAAAAATATATATACTTTTGGTGTAATATCAGTTTGTAAATGTATAGATAAATTCAGCAAATTTTACATTAATTGTAAACTTTAAAAGTAGCAACTTTTTTTATCCACATATATCCACCTAGATTTTTCTATATGTAATACCTACAACATTCAGGCACAGATTCATATATATTATAGACCCCGAAAAGGCCCGAAAGTAAAATTATTTTATTTTTTTCAGAACGAGTCGTGACTATGAGGAAAATGGAGTTTTTTGAAGAATGGCTAAAACATGACAAAACTGAACGAAACAGTGGCATTTTTTATTATATAAGTGAAAAAATTCAATATGTCTGATGTTTCTGACGATTCTCTAAAACGACTCAAAATGAAAAAAAATCAAAAGTGGACTTCTTTAAAATGTAACAAAGAAATGTTTCTAATCAAACATAAAGATTGGTTAGAGGGATCCGGAATCGAAATAAAGATGTGTGTTAACCAGCCGTGCACTTCAACATCATCAGCGGCTCTTTCCGTAGGGCGACCCAGAAAATCATTTAAAGACTCATCAACGAAAACGAAGAGACGGAGAGTAGAAGATCTTTTGGAATCGCGAAGTGCAAGTGAGCTTATTACAGCAGCTGAGTTAGCTACTCGAAAAGAAGGGCATCGAAGTGTTGCTAAACAGATCCATAACGTCGCGGCCAGTGAAACTAGAGAAAAGAATAAGTGTTCTGAACAAAGTCGGCAGTTAACACCAGACGAAGCTTTAGCTTATTATGTGGACTTGAAATCGACTTCTCACTCATATAAACAAACAAGAAAATGGTCAATGAAAGCGGGACATCAAGTGTATCCATCGTTTTATAGTTTAGGTAAGTCCAAAGCTTCTTGTTGTCCTTCTGACGAATATATTTCTGTGACTGAATCTCGAGCTGAAATTAAACTTCACGCGATTTTGGATAAAACGGCTGAACGATTAGTTAAAGCTCAGACGGAAGTCATTAGAAGTGTGTTACCTCGTTCATATTATACGTTGGTAAGCAAATGGGGCTGTGATGGGAGTTCGGGGCATAGCACGTATAAGCAGAAATTTGGGAACACTAACGCTACAGACGAATTTTTGTTGGTATACTCATTTGTCCCTTTGAGACTGCTTGATGGCGAAACTGTGATCTGGCAAAATCCAAGACCTTCCTCTACTTTATATTGCCGTCCTATTAAGTTTATTTTTGCCAAGGAGACAAAAGAGTTTACGAAAGAAGAAACTTCTAAAATTTTAGATGAAGTAAGTCAGCATCTTCCAACATTATGTAACGTTGCTGAATCTCAAATCTCTGTTAAACACGATTTGTTGTTGACAATGACTGATGGCAAAGTGTGCAATGCCTTAACAGACGCAAGTTCAACACAAAAGTGTTATATTTGCGGTGCCACCCCGTCTACTATGAACGAGGAGTCAAAGAAATATCCCAGCAACGAAGAACGCCTTGCATTTGGTTTATCTACTTTACATCAGCTATCGTTTAGAAATAAAAAAGTGGCAAGTCAGGGGAGATAACGACAAAGCTATTGTGAAGCAACGCTCACAAGAGATACAAAAAAGTGTTTAAAGATCGTATGGGTCTCATTGTAGATAAACCAAAACCTGGGTATGGTAACACAAACGATGGAAACACAGCACGTAGATTTTTTTCCAAAGCCGAATTGAGCAGCGAAATTACAGGATTAGACGTAAACCTTATTCGTAGATTTCATGTAATTTTAAGAACTTTGTCATCGGGATATGACATAAATTATATAGAATTCGAAAAAGTTTTGTGTTGATACTAGAAAATTATACCTTGATCTGTAATCGTGGTATTCCATGCCCGTTACTGTGCATAAAATTCTTGTACACAGTGCGGAAGTTATAAAGTCTTTTCTTCTTCCCATTGGACAACTCTCCGAAGAAGCCCAGGAGGCAAGAAATAAAGACTGTCGTAGATTCCGCGAACGGCACACCAGGAAGCGGTCACGTATTGCCACAAATACAGATCTTTTGAGAATGCTTTTAATTACGTCTGATCCTGTTATCAACTCGTATAGAGAATTACCGCGAAGAAAATTTACTTCTTTGCCATCGGAGGTTCTGCAGTTGATTATCCCACCTTCATTGCCATCCGAAACACCATCAGTAAGTCATCATCACGAATTAAATGAGGAGGATTATTTGCTCTCTGAATATTTTCCGAATGGGAGGGCGGTGATGACGACTCATCTGATGGTGATTAGTAGGTTTAAGTATCTTTTTATTGTAATTATTATTCTTATTTTATGGTGTGTTGTAGTTGCTTATAATTCATGCCTTAGTATATAAGTTTTTTAATATTATATTTCTTTTACTTATACACCTTGTTATTGTAAATAATTGATATATAGATACTGTTATTGTACTAATTTATTTTAAAAGAAATAATATTTTGTAAATTAATAAATGTGGGTACTATCATTATGATTTTTCTTTTTTTCCTAGAAATTTCTTTGTAAACAAACATGATTGTGCTTTTCACACATAATGAGTAGGTAGACGTATGTAGCTAATTAAAGGACAATTAGCGACAATAGTGAACAAATGAGACACATTAGTAAACCACTTCCGTCTTGCAGCTACATATTTCGATTAATACACATACAGTACACATTTTTCAACTTTTTTTTCTTAAAATAGCTTAAGATACCTGGAATATACATAAACAATTGAAATAAGTGAAGAAATAACATTGTTCCGCTAGCTTGTACTAGTCGAGACACTGTGCGTTCGCTGCTTGAAAAAAGGCCAGAATATCGAAAGAGGCAACACAAAGTCATTTTTCTTCATGACAAGGCTCCATTACAAGTTTTACCCCATGCGGCTTACTCACCAGACTTGGCTTCTTCCGATTACCACTTGTTTGCATGGATGGGTCACGCACTTGCTGAGCAGCGCTTTGGTTCGTACGAAGATGTGAAAAAATGGCTCGATGAATGGTTCGCAGATTTTTAGTGGCGTGGTATTCACAAATTGCCCGAAAGATGGGAAAAAATGTATAAAAAGTGATGGAGCATACTTTGAATTAAGCACTTTTTATCATTCTTCCGAATTTAACATGTTTTTTTTAGAAAAAAAATCCGCATTTCATACTTGTACACCTGGTAGTAAAATATAGTATTAAAAAAAAATCCTTGTGCATATATCATTATTATACTATAAATTTCGATATAAGAAGAATTAAAAATACCCATATTGTTTGTGTTATTTAAAAATTGTGTTTTGAAATATGAAAATTTGCCTGCTGTAGTGCGCCGCCGGTAATTTTACATTCAAAGTAGTACGAAATGGTTAACCCTGCGGGCGGGGCGCCTAGCCTCTGAGACCCGACGCTCCGACAATCAGTCGACAATTTTCGTAACATCGTTGCAACCGCTTAGCGGTTCGTCTACCTGTTCATTTTTGGCCTCAATACCCGCGTAACAATCGGTGGTTGTGTACGTATTTTAGTTTTTAAATTATTTTGATTTTGGTCTGTGAGACCCGGCGCCCCGGTTTGCGCTTTCCTTTTTACATTCGGCTGGTTTTACTTTTCAACGGTAAGTTAGCATAAATAAAATTTATTTTGCATTATTTTATGCATATTAATTATTTATTAGTTACTATTTTATAAAAAATAGTATTTCTTTTGTTTAGCAGCGATGTCTACTTATTATGAGAAAGAGCAGGAGAAACTCCGCCAATTATGGGAAGAAGCTGATTCAGATGAAGAGCCGGATGACGAAGAAGAGGAGTTAGCTTTAGAAGAAAATATAGTAGAAACCCGAAGTACCGATAGTGAATCAGAACAAGAGTGCGATGATAGCAGTGATGACAATGTACCTCTTGCAAAATTACCAAGAATTCCAGCTTTCATTGGTAAAAAACGGAACCACGCGATGGCAAAAACATTGTCCAAACAAAACCGTAAGAACGAGAAAAGAAAATATTATTGTTCGGCTACCAGGCGTCAGGAACTATGGGAAAAACGCCAAAACAGCCATGGAGTGTTGGTCATTATTTTTCACAGATGAAATGCTTAACATTATAGTGGATAACACAAATCTCTACATTTCTAGATTGGCTCAAAATTATGCAAGAGAGAGAAGAGGGAAACCCACGGACATTTGTGAAATAAAAGCTTTTCTTGGATTATTATATTTGGCGGGGACCCTCAAAAGTGGACGACTTAATACAAAAGAGCTATGGCAAAGAAACGAACTCGGGATTGAAACATTTTGGTTGGTAATGTCTCACGATCGATTTCATTTTCTTCTTCGATGCCTTCGTTTTGATGACTTGACGACAAGAGAAGCAAGGAAACAATTTGACAAGCTAGCTCCAATCAGAAGCCTATTTGACCTTTTTGTTGAAAACTGTAAAAACACATATACTGTTGGAGCAAACACAACAATTGATGAAAAGCTTGAGGCATTTAGGGGGCGATGTGATTTCAAACAGTATATTCCAAGTAAACCTAACAGATACGGTATAAAAATATTTGCTTTAGTTGATTCCTCTACATCTTATGCTTCAAATCTGGAGGTTTACGTCGGAAAACAGCCTGAAGGTATAGATGAACGCCCTAACGATCCACAAAGTATAGTTTTGAGACTAATAGAACCTATATCTGGGACTAATCGTAATCTTACGTGTGATAATTGGTTTGCCAGTGTTGAATTGGTAAAAAAATTACTTGTGGAGCATAAAACCACGTACGTGGGTACAATAAAAAAAAATAAAAGGAAATTGCCTCTAGAATTCACCAACACAAGAGCTCGCCCTGAATTTTCTTCAATATTTGGCTTTCAAAAAGTTATGACTATTGTGTCATATATTCCAAAGAAATATAGAAATGTTAATCTTATATCCAGTTTACATCACGATGATAGGATTGATCCCTCTACGGCAGAAAAAATGCAAACCCGATATAATTACTTATTACAATCATACCAAAGGAGATGTAGATAATCTCGACAAATTGTCTGCTACCTATAACGTAGCAAGGAATACAAGAAGGTGGCCGATGGTTATTTTTTTTTTTCAATTATGAATATGGGTGGTGTAAATTCCCAAATTATTTTTGCTTGCAATAATAAAACTTATAAGATTAAAAGACGATTATATCTAAGAGATGTTGGACTATCCTTGACAAAAGAACACTTGGAGCGACGTTCTTATGAAACAAATGTTCCAAGGTCGGTAAGGGAAAGAAGACAAGAAGTTGCTGGAACACAAGAACCCAATAGAAATGAAGAAGTCCAACCAGGTAACAGAAAAAGATGTTTTTTTTGTATAAAAGATTCAAAAACCAAATATTTTTGCAAAAAATGTGGAAAATTTGTATGTCTTACTCATATCCATGCATGGTGTTCTGAGCGCTCAGAAATTGCAATGAATCAATAAAATCTGTTGATTTATGATATTTTTACAATGTTTTACTAAAATTTTTTTTTTTTTCATCTTCAAGTTATTTTGTTTGTAGTTTTTAGGAAATGTTTAATTTTTTTGACAACAAATATTTAAAAATTAGATTTTTGACTGTGTATACTTAAACCAGTTTTATAATATAAGGTTTTGTATTTAAAAATGTGTATTTTTTTTTTCAATAAAATATTAATTTATCACTTTTTTTTTTTAACAAGATTTTTTATTGATGGGTTTGCGAGACCCGGCGCCCTGGTTGGAGATTTAGTCGGCGGCGCCCGGCCCGCAGTGTTAAAAGAAAGTCGAACAATTTTTTTTTTAGTTAAAGTCAGTTATAAGTATACTTGATATTAGAAAATCATTAAAAACTTTAAAAAAACTTTGTTTTTTTTTTGTAATTTTGCTCTTAAAAAAATGTTCATGGTAAACGTATTTTTTGCTTATTATTAATCATACAACCTTAACTTAAAATAAAAAAATATATATATTTAAAGGTGGGAAATGGAAGATAAAAGTCTAAGCTTTAAGTATAAAGTATTCATATTTCATTTAAACATTCTGGTACAAAGAAAACAGTTACTGAAAACACAAAAATTCTAAATTAATCGAAGAAATTTAATGAATTACGTACACTTTGGCCGTCATATTGGATCCGCCATTTTGAATTTTTCAAATTTGTCATCGGATTCTTAATCAGCACCCCGAGAAACCCCTTAAAAGCCAATTTCAAAATATTTAGCGGTATACAAAGACGTTAATTTAATCATAAATTAGGTTGATTTCCACTATAACTGAAGGAGATAGACTAGCCATTTTAGTTTAATTTTTTTTTTTGAATTACGGTAACACTGAAAAAAAAAAAATCTATATACTATTTTTGTGTAAAATTTCCCGTTCTTTCACGTGGTGCTATTAGTTTTTGGATATATTTGTTATTTTTGGAGTTATTCGCGAAAAAGTGAATTCTTCATTTTATTTTCGATTTTGCAGGCTTAGCGTACAATTATTCTACGTCCAAAACACTACCTGTTAACATTTAATGAGCGCTTTTCGTCAAAATTTGCCTCTAACAATATAAAAATTAATTGAGGAATTTTTTAGCTTGAAGTATGGGCACTGTTTATAAAAAAACAAGATTGACGACAAAATAAAATGGCGGATGCGTTAGTACACTAAGATCTTAAATACTTGCGGTAAATAAGCGTGCTTTTCTTAAAATTGACCTAAAAACTCTTAAATACTCCACATTTCTTCACTTTACACAACTTTAACACTTAACATTACTGTGTAATTTTAAAATAAAAGTCATTTAAAAATCAAATTTTATAGTTTATGTAAAACAAACATTGTTAATGCCACAGACACATTTTCAAAAGATTGCTGTTATTATAAACACAATTGAATATGTTTGTGTAGGCTTTTCGTATTATCTGAATGACTTGGAGATCAAAGTTTGGAGTTTAACTGGTTGCATTGGCGAGGCCGTTTGCAGTAAATCCAGATCATTTTCGATGAATTATCCAATCAAAATAGACATTTAACTGAAAATTAGTATAGGTCTTAAATACACTATTACAAATAAAATATCAAAAGTCCCCACCGATCCTACGTCTGTTAAAAATTTTATTCAAAGGTCAAAAATATCGGTTTTTTTTGCATTTTCCTCGTAAACGGTAAGTGTTATCGTAAAAATAGGTCAGACAAAAGTTATAGATCATGTAATTCTCTACAAAAATTGTTCTTATACTTTTTTTCCTACGAATCACTATTCATGAGATATCGCGATTCCAAAAGTTGGAGATGTCGTATTTTACATAATATGCACACATTTCCGCACCACCTATGAGGTAGTGTACGCAGTAGGCATACTTCACGATCTATTGTGATTAAGTTTTAATATACAGTATCCTATTGATTGAAAAAAATGGTACTATTGGTAATGATTAAAGTGGAACGGATTATTGTTGATTTCGGAAAAGTTTAGTCTGATTGATAATCTTCAAATGCTACTTCAACAGTAATGTCTTTATCTTCGCTTTCTTCTTCCTCTTCTTGCTGGATTTCTATAGATTGTTCTAAGAAGAAAGATGTATCAGTTGTCTCCTCATTGATACCATAAGAATCTTCACCTCTTTTATTTGATTCAACATTGGAACAAGACTGGCCTAGAAAATTGGTACATACTGGTGAACAATATAATCCGACTTTTTTACAGCCACATTTTTTACAACCCTTTTTGCAATTACAAAAAATAGTGTTACGAAGTTTTTCTGGAGCAGATGGGAGTACAGTTTGAATTAGCTCAAAACTGTTATCTATTAATTTCCAACCCCTGTCTTCTGGGTCCAGTTGATTGCCTAGCTACACTTGAACTTGATAGTATACACGACACAGTCAATTTTATGCTCAGAAAGAAGGAACAACTATGGGTAATTGCTTATCACCTTTCATAGCCAATTTATTCATGAGTAAGTTTGAAACCGAAGCCAATCAAAAATTTGAATATTTCCCAAGGGTATGGTATAGGTATGTGGATCATATTTTCGCGATTTTCGATGCAAAGAAAGCAAATATTGATGACTTTGTTTCCAAATTAAATAGTCGGCATGATTTCATTAAATTCACTTACGAAGTTGAGAACAAAGGACAACTGTCTTTTCTAGATATTCTAATTATTAAAAATAATAATAGATTAGAATTTGATATCAATAGGAAAGACACAGTAACAGATAGATATATTCCTAATAATTCATTTCATTGCAAACACCACAAATTAGCCTCATTACATTTTTTAGTTCATCGTTTGGTCACTTTTCCTCTGAATAGAGTAAACTTTAATAACGAAAGGAATCCTATTAGAAATATAACTAGAGTTAATGGTTATGACGATGACTTAGTAAACAAGCTAATAATAATAAATAGACAAGTTCAGGTTAAATATTCAGAATTCCACCTTTTTTACACGGGAAGAAAATAACACCAAGTATGTCTCCATACTACCTATTTTGAATTATTTTTAAAAGCTCACCCTATTTTAAGAAGAAAACCTCTGCTATACAATAGGGTCATAAACTGTAAATGAGAGTTCATCGGTAGCATAGCCGTCCGAGCGTAACCTGCTTTTAGTGTTTAATAAATAAAATTATCTTAAGAATAAAGTTATAGAAATATAAGATTTATTACCAAAAATTTTTTAATCTATAGATCTATGTATATATACGAATTCACAATTCACGATATATCGTCTTCTTATAGTGCCATCTTCATTACTGAATCCGGAAAACTACGCTTTCAAGACATAGGACGCAAATGGCCCGATCGTTTTGCTGTACAAAACCGTAATCTGTTGTCCATGAAGTTTGAAATGATCGAACGTCTACCTTCTGTTTCTTCGCGGCCATAACGCAACGTAATTTTAATTTTTAAACTTTTCGACGACTATTGACTGGAACGGATGTTACTTCTATACTAAATGATCCAAACGTGTAGCCGTTTGCTATATATAAAGAAATAATGTTTCTAGAAAATTCCAATAATTACGTTTATTAAATTTCTTAGAACAAAAATTATTATCTACAACGCGCCCATTGCAATCAAAGGGCCGCCTAGAAGTTAAATCTAACAAAAACTAAAGTTCGGTAATATAAAAAGAGATGCGGCGCGCGTCGGAACGATTGAAGTCAAGTCAAACAAAAACCGCCTTATAGCGGCTCTTTTGATCTGAATTGAGGACGTTTATTTGTGTTTTTGCCTAGGCTTACATTTTGAGGCTTGCCGTCTCTAATACTTGCCGAAATTAAAGTCAAACCAATGCATTCAGTAGAATTATAAATTACAAAATAACACTGTAGATTTCTAGTTCTTAAGAATTGTTAATTGCACTCGTTTAGGCCTTTATCGTACGAATAAGATTTTTAGTTTCATCATTTACTGATTAAAATAAACTCTGAAATGCGTTGATTTTATATAGCTTATTCTAAACTTTAGAAGGCATGTAGCATGTAATAAAATATTTTTTAGAAAAAGGTCGCATTGTTGTATAGAGATAGAAAATAAAGGTGATTAAAACTAAAAATGCAAATAATTGGTAGAGAATTTTCGGACGCTTATAGTTTATAACATTTTAATGTTTATAATCCATGTTGTGTGCTATCAACTCCACTTTAATGTTCTAGCGCGTTTAGATGTAAACAAGCTGAGCCTCGGTATATCCTCTGAATCCTCCACCAAAATGACTCACAGTCTATTTATGCGTGGATGCGAGGCGGCTAATGCACTGAGCGCAGATTTTAAAAATGATAAGAAAGCACAACGAAAAGTTTATTTTCACCGAGAATGAAAAGTATTTGTTTTATTTTTATTACTAATAAATTATTTTATCTGTGTTTAATTTCGTTCGTCAAATGAATTTTCACTGACTCAGTTTCGTTTTAGATCTTTTCCCGTCATGATCATGTCGAGTGGGTTTTATGGTTCTTAATAGTTTTCTCAAAGGTGTGTTTGTTGATTTCTTTTTTTTTCTAATTTTTTAAAAAGATATATATGTGAAACTGTTCGTAAGTACAAATTGGACTCAGATATTAAGTGTTACGTGCCAAACTAATTATATGGTTTCCTACAAAAATGGTAACTGAAAAAATAGAAAAGTCTGGTCAAATTCCATCACAAACTAACACATACACTTTTCGATTAACTTATTCCCGCTATCTTCCAACATTTGAATATCTTTCATATACGAGGGTCATTCGATCAGTAAAGAGACAAATAGCTCTAGCTCAAGAAAGGTTTATTGGATAGCTACAAAATTTGACCTACTTTTCAACATAATCCCCTCAACGCCAGTACACTTGTCCCACCTTTCTGCTAGCTTCTTGATTCTTGTGGCAAAGAATTTTTTCGGATGACGTCGAAACCAGTCTTACATTTTTTCCTTCACTTCTTCGTTGTCGGTAAACCTCTTTCCATGTAGGGCATCTTCAAACAGATAAAAATCACACGAAGCCATGTCTCGGCTGTATATGGGATGAGGCAAGATCTCCCAACCCACTTTTTGAAGTTTTTCCGACCTTTTGTTTATAATCGGTTGCAGAGATGAACTTGCTGAGGTAATTATCAGTGGTTTTATATTATTTACATAAATATATGAATCTTCAACTTTAACAACGTGCTGAATGGAATTCTTCCCACTTTCACAAGATATATTATTTATAACTTTTTTTTTACCAATTCAACCACTGACACGCTTAAAGTAGGAGAAACATTTTGTGCTCTTATTTTTGATTTAACTTGATGTCAAATATATTCAATTGGATTAAACGCAGAATAATACGGAGGAAGCCGCAAAACAGTGTGTCCCATTTGCTCAGCCATACTATCACAAACATATTTCTTTTTCAATTTATAGTCTTTCAAAACTTCCAAAAGATCACTTTTTAGTGTTCCGTACGGAACACTTATAAGATCACTTCGGTGTCTGTCTGTCTGTCTGTCTGTCTGTCTGTCTGTCTGTCTGTCTGTCTGTCTGTCACACCCGATTTTCTCCGAAACTATTTGACATAGAAAGGTGAAATTTGGTAACAATATAGGAATTGATGGCCTCATCAGAGCCATGTAGTTTTGAGAATTAAATTTTGACTTAAGGGGTTAGTTTTGGGGGGTGAAGTCGGATGTGAAAATAAAATGTTTTTACTAGGTCATCGAGTGTGGTGTCAAATGAAAGCTTGTGAAAACACGAGTAAAAAATATATATATAATATATATACTTGCGCGCACTTTTCTTTGTATTATTTTTAAAAATTCGCGAAAAATCGCTGTCCCGGGCCTTATCTCGAAAAGTACTTATCAAAAAATTTCGAAAAAATTCTGAAATATTCTCCACGGGGTGTAGATTGAACGAAAATTATCACGAGTGCATTACCTTTAATAATTTATATGGTACATAAAAAAAAACAAAAATTTCAAGGTCATCCGATTTCAGTAAAAATTGGAAACAAACTTTGTTGAAAACTCATTTGGAGTGTGTTTTGTGAAGTTATTGATCATTTTATACCACCGTAACATAAATTTTGACTTAAGGGGTTCGTTTTGAGGGGTGAAATCGGAAGTGAAAAAAATTTTTTTTTACTAGGTCATCGAGTGTGGTGTCAAAAACAATCAACGTACGGAACACTAATTGTGCAAGTTCAACTTGCACTTGACCGGTTTATTTTTTTTTATAACTAAAGTCAAAATAAATGTCATTTTCTAACATATATTCCTGTATTTCCGATTTGGTGTTGGCTGCATTAGGAACCGGCGACTATGGTAACTTGCATTGTCCATAACTATAACAATTTGTTCGGGAACATTTGGCAAAAGGGAATTTTGAAACCAATTTTCAAGAAGTTCTGCGGTCGTGTCTTCGTGATAGTCCAAACTAGAATCTTTTATGTTTTGTGCAGATAATAGTAGACAATTTGAAACCAAACCCTTTTCAGATCCAGCATGCAAAATGGTTATTCGTTTACTTTTAACCCACCCTTTTTGCACAGTGTAATGAGTATCGAACCGTGTTTCGTCAAGGTAAATTATTGGCCACTTATCTGATCGGTACTTTTTAATTTCTTGTAAATAACTATGTCGCAAGATTCGTAGTCTTTGTGACTCCATCACTATTTGCCTTTTATTGATTTTTCGGAACGTGAATCCCATTCTTAAGAGAATTCTGTGAAGGGTTGTTCGGCCAAAATGTATATCTTTCCGTTTTTTCTGTTCCTGAGTGATGGTTTTCCTACAATACCCTTAATCGTAGAAATTGAGGTTTTTCGTTAGTTCACGGTTTCTTGCAAAGTACTGTGTTTATTCAAATTTCCTTTTACCAAACTGTCGTAAATATTTCTCACTATTTGTTTAGCGTCAAGTGGTAAATGTTTTCTCTTGCGATAGCCACTATTGCAATTTTCCCACGGACGCCACATAATTAAAATAGAACCCTTACGTTGTTAGTTGTAAGAAAAACTACTTAAAGGGCTCCAAACCGGGTTGCCAGGTAGTAAATATATAGGTAAAAATAAATCCAATATGATTGCAGGTGCAAGTGAGGGCGGTATACAAAGCAGATAAAATAAAAATACGTTTATCGTAATACCTAGCAAATATACACAAAACCCTAATAGAGTCGTTTATTGCCGCATTGAAAAAGCAGAAAGGCAGGATCTTATATCTTGCGATTTACTTTACATACACCTATATAGCTTAAATTAGGTTTATTTCTTAGGTAAATAACTCATTAATGTTTGTGTTAAAAGTAGTCCGTAACATTAAAAGTTTGACTCCAATATCTCGCTCCTTAGTGGTCTTGGTCTAAACTGGAGTTGGCTAAGCCAAGCCGTATGGGAGGCGGGCATTGTAAATGGTTTTGGATAATATTGTGAACAGTTCCAACCTTACCCCAACCTCACGAGCAATCATTTCAACAGTAATTCTTCTATTATCACGAATAAGTCCATCAATCCTCGATTCCAACGAGGGACCGGAAACTTTCACTTCGCTGCTCGTCACACACTCTTGTTCGGCCACTTTTGAACCGATATATCCACTTGTAAACGTTCGCACGATTCATGCAACTTTGCCCATACTCTAATAACATCCTAGAACGTATTTCATTTGGCTTAACACCTTCTGCTACTAAAAATCTGATAACAGAACGCTGCTCTTCTAAAGTGCAGTCTTCCAACGGACTCGCAGTGGTAAACTGGATATTTTGAGGTTATGTTTACTTTCTTTCTTTCTTTCTCTTTTATTGAGCTCTATCCCTCGTTGGAGAATTTACTCAGCTTTGAATCCGTCTCGTGCTTAGGCAGAACACCGGCGACCCTTCGGTAATGCGTTACACATTCTCGAGTTTGGATCTGTTCTACAGGTGGAGAGCAACGTAGACTCGCTCTAAGCAATATTGCTCCCCACAAAAAAATATTTATTTGTCTTTAAAACTTAATTTCTTTTTTGACACTGATAAAGGATCTCCTCGGGAACTGCTACTGGTTTTGGGTATAACCTTTTCTGTCAGACCACCCATCTGATTACGTGATTGATACAAAAAAAACACGGCCTCACGTGTTCACCTACTGCTCAAATCACCTAACCTCAACCGACGTTATAGGAATCAACGCCAACCAAAACGCCCGAACTTCGCCTTCAGAGGCCCCAATCGGGAAAATACGTCCGCGTGCTACGAACTGTCGACCGGAAGTCCTATGTTTACTTTATATGACCGAACAGGTGATTAAAACTCATCACAAGATTGCCAATTTGCACTC
Source organism: Pachyrhynchus sulphureomaculatus (assembly GCA_019049505.1). NCBI lineage: Eukaryota > Metazoa > Arthropoda > Insecta > Coleoptera > Curculionidae > Pachyrhynchus > Pachyrhynchus sulphureomaculatus. The sequence continues at coordinate 137,117,530 of CM032448.1, forward strand.
CTAGAACTATGGAGCGGTTTCGTTGAATGGGTTTCTGTTGAGACCAATTGTCTCTTTACTTATTGAAGAACCCTTGTAGCACGATTTGCCGAACTCGATAAAATAAACCTCAGGTTCCCATTCGACTTGTTCATTCTCTTACCCTATGGCGACCTTTTTTGGGCAATTTCAACAACAATTACTTTTATTAATAATTGCAATCAGGAATCTAACAAAGCTGGCCGACTTCTTCGGCTCTCTAAACTATAATTCATGGCGCTTACCAAAATATTTCTGTTACCTAAACGTTATTACGATTACATAAACACTTTTATAAGATATGGCCGTATCTGTCATATAAAATAAATTAATGGTTTGGGAATTTCAGACATGTGAATCGCAGTACCTTAAGTATAATTTAATCTACCTAATGTAAACGAGCCAGTCTGCCTGAGAACAATTACCAGTAATTAATATTCTCCTTCTCATATTGCATCGTTCGGCCTACCTTAATTCTTTTCAGTCAGGCCCGGAACGGGGGTTTTTCCATACAGAAAATGCTGACAGCTATCATAATAATCGCTGTGGCCAGATTTGGTGACTAGGGCGGATAAGAAAGCAATTCGGAGCCCATTTGGTCCACCTTCACCATGATTTTAGGCAGCTGTGCAAATTTTTTCCCATCAAAATTCGATATTCTGTTGGTTCCATCGTTTTGCAAAAATCAAAAGTAGCGTTACTTAACCAGCTGTAACTGGCGCACTAATAGATAAAAGGACACGAAAATTTTACACGAATCTTCTGAGAGTTGACACTAACTGAAAATCATGTGGGTTTTTGTTTGCGCTGCCATCTCTCGGAAAGTCTTGGGACTTTTTACCCCATGGGATCAGGTTACAGGGTTGTGTGAGTAGCGAGACTATCAGAGTGGGTTTCTATCACCGAAAAGACTCTTTATATACCGATCCCCCTTTAAAAAAAATAGAATAACGAAGAGGTGACCAAAACATACCAGGTGTACAAGTATGAAATGCGGATTTTTTTTCTAAAAAAACATATTAAATTTGGAAGAATGATACAAAGTGCCAAGTCTGGTGAGTAAGCCGCATGGGGTAGAACTTCCCAGCTGAGTGCTTCCAATGTGGAACGAACTGGTTTTGCCTTATGTGATGGAGCATTGTCATGAAGAAAAATGACTTTGTGTTGCCTCTTTCGCTATTCTGGCCTTTTTTCAAGCAGCGAACGGTTCAAATCGGTCAATTGTTGTCGGCAACGTTTAATATTAACCGTTTCCCCAGGTTTTAACAGTTCATAATACACCACACTTCTACAGTCCCACCAAACACAAAGCATCGTCTTTCTGCCAAAGCGATTCGGTCTTGCGGTCGATGTGGATGGTGCGCCTGGGTCTACCCATGATTTTTTACGCTTGAGATTCTCAAAATAGATCCACTTTTCATCCCCTGTAACTATACGATGCAAAAACGACTTACTTTTGTACCGAGCGAGCAAAATGTCACACGTGTTTTTGCGCTTTTCTATTTGCCTGTCGTTCAACCCATGTGGTACCCATCTACCGGTCTTCTGAATCTTTCCCATCTCTCGTAGCCGATTGGAAACAGCTTGTTGACTAACGCCAATTGCTCGGCGAGTTGTTTTTTTGTGTTTGCGAATCATCTTCGTCCAACAACGCTTGCAATTCCACATCTTCGTATTTTTTTGGCGGTTTTCCACGTTCCTTGTCTGCAACCTCAAAGTCACTACTTTCATCGTTCACACGTATCTTGCGATGGAGCATGTTCACCATAAGCTTCTCGAAGTAATCGGTATGATTCAACAGCAGTTTTCTTCAAATGAAAACAAAAAATTAATGCTGTCCGCGAATGCTCTTTGTTCGGTATAAATTTCGACATATTGAACACAACACTATGCACCCACTTTTCCAATTTATCACTCGTGCGCGTCTGACACTTGTTGATGACACAACAAAACGGCGCAGTGTCAAATCTTTATAGCACAAACAGCATTGGTGCACCATCTGTTGTCTGAAATCCGCATTTCATACTTGTACACCTGGTACACTTAAAAATAACGATTTTGTTGCCATGTCAGTACCACTTTTGCAAAAAATAAATCAAATATTAATTAATTATAGTTTACTGTCCTATAAAACACTCGTTAAGGTTACAGATAATCCAAAAGATAAAAGGCTTATCTTGGTTCTACACATTAAATTAATATATATGACAAACACGACCGCTTTGTCATTAAATTTTTTTGCAACAAAAAAAATGGACGATGTTTTTAGGAAAACTGCGACCTTCGAATACACTTTAGTACCCCACTTTATAGTTGTCAAGTGAGTCTCAAGTTATTTAATCTAGAATTATTTTTTTCTTTTAACGAAAAAGTGTTTTTAGATAGATTTTTGACAAAATAAATAACGTACTTTTCGCCGTGCACCGGAGCTTCAGGAGAATGGATCCCATTGGGTAAGGATTTCTTTATTATTTTTTCTTGTAGCTTAGGTCAGTGTTTAATGTAAACAACGTTATATATTTTTTTCTTAAAATAAGTAGGGCTGGTCTATTAAAAAAAAATTTTTTTTTTTCACAAGGTCTAAATTAACGGAATATATTTATCTTTTCCATGCTGAGTTTAAATATGTTCTCAAATTTTATCTATGTGGCACGTGTTTAAAGTTTTAAAATAATTAGTACTTACAAAACACTGAATAATAAATACACGGCCAATTTTGTCTAACCTAAAAACTTTTATAGGATGATTTTCGGTCATATTTTGCCTTCGGGATGTCTCTCTTCATGGTCCAGCAGTAGTCGGCCGCCATACTGGGACTCCATTTGCCTTGGTACCTCTTTTCCATAGTAGAAATCTGCTTGAAAACGCTCACCATGCTCATCAGAAATAGCCCCAAGATTTTCAGGGAAGAAGTCTAGGTGGGAGTCCAAGAAGTGAATTTTTAAGGACATATTGCAGCCCATTTCTTTGTATGAAGTCAGAAGATCACTCATTATTTCACTATAATTTTCTTCTTTATTATTGCCAAGAAATCCACAACAGATATTTTGGAATGATTTCCACGCTGCGTTTTCCGGTGGATGTAACAGTTCCTCAAAATGTTCATCATCCGATATTAATGATCTTATTTGGATCCTATAAAAATTCCTTCCTTCAATTTTGCATCACTTATTTTAGGAAATTTAGATTTCAAATACATAAATGCAGCAGAAGCTTTATCCATCTTTTTTACAAACATTTTTATAAGCCTATGTTTTATGTGCAGGAGAGGTAAATACACCTTTTCGGGATCCACTAATGGGGTATTTGATACATTTTTATGCCTAGGAATAAGAGATTTACGTTTAGATCATTGTTTCCTTATGTAGTGAGACTCCTTATCCCTGCTATCCCATTCACACAAGAAACAGCAAAATTTCGTGTATCTAAGTTGCAAACCTAACAATAAAATTCAAATACACAACACAACAGATATTCCAGTTATATTTAGTACACTGAATTTTTTCTAACAGCAATTTCATATTTTCATATGGTTCCTTCATATCACTGGCATGCGCGACAGGTGTTGATGGTAATTCATTCCCATTATGGAGTAGTACAGCCTTCAAACTGACTTTCGATAAATCAATGAACAATCGCCACTCATCTGGTTGGTGTTGATGTGCACAAACATCATTACAAAAAACTACATGGCCTTCTTTAGAGAAGTAGTCGCTGAAATCACTATGGCGTCTACGATAAACGCATATCCTTGTATCTTTTTGGAGTAGATTCCAACCTTCAAGCCTGGAACTTAAAAGCTCAGCTGACTGTTTAGACAAATTTTAATCCCGTATAAGATCATTAAGATCTTGTTGAGATAAAAAGTGAGGTTCTGATGAACTACTTGCTTCAAATGTAGGGTTACTTTTCTCGCTTTTTCCGCCTTCAGTATGAACTGGGTCGGAGTCAGAGTTATCACTTAAGGTCATGAAATCTGAAAATTTTGGTACAGGATACTCTTCACTATGTGGCACAGGTCTAATTGCAGATGCCAAATTGGGGTACTTAACTGTATATTTTGTTTTGGACGTAATTCCTTTAATGCTAGTTAAGCAGAAATAACAATTAGTTAAATGGTCCTTCTGTTCCCTCCAAATCATAGGGACTGAAAACGGCATATGATGAGTACCATTTTTCCAACCAGTGAGAACCGTAACACATGATACACAGCATAAATTTGGGGCCCAGTCTTTATCAAAATCACCAGCTTTACACCCAAAATAAAGTTCATACCTTTTTTTCACAAGCGGTGTAAAATTTCGCCTCTGAGATTTGAAGATCAGTTCACTACACACGTAGCAGAAATTGTTTGGTTGATTTACACACTTTCTTGGCATTTTGAAACGTTTATAAAAAAAACTTACAAATAAAAACAATAAACAGCAGAAAAAATAAGTAGGTATACGTATTACCAGACTCACTACAATTACGATACTGGCTACTGGCCCTCTGCTTGCTAAAAAAAGTGCAACATTTGTACAAGATAGGACAGGTTTTGAACACACAGGGCAACAAAAAAATATTTTTGTTTTGGTGCCTGGGATTTTAGAGCTGATTTTAACTATATTTGGGACGCTAAATCTATACATGCAATCCCTTTTTCTCTATCAGCTCTACTTTTTTAGATACATCAACTTATCTACCAATGTGGTTTTTATTCAGTATATTCATTTAAAAATTATTATATATTCATTAATGTAGGTACAATGGTTTTATTGTCAGTCTGTAATTGAGTAAATTCCAGGTAAATCTATAAATAGTGGAACCATTGCCTATCAGGTACCTGAACTGACCTTTTAATCACCTAACTCGGGTAAGTCTCGTCAGTTTGTGCGTTCTTACTAATGAGAGTAGATCGAATTCGGCGTGTTATTTTTATGTTAAGAAAAGAGTGTTTTTGTGTTAGTGAACAGAATTAAAATGAGTTCAGGTTCCAGTTCAAGAAGAAGTTGTGTAAATCAACCTGATGTGTTTTGCTATATATGCGGGGAATACATGTTTCAACAAAACAGACAAACTATTACTGACTTTGTAAAGCGAGCGTATCTTGGATACTTTGGAGTTAAGCTTGGTGATCAGGACAAAACGTGGGCCCCGCATCTCGTATGTAAAACTTGTACAGAGCATTTACGGCAGTGGACTACCGGGAAAAGAAAATGTCTAAAATTCGGCGTACCAATGGTTTGGAGAGAACCAAAAAACCACTTCAATGATTGTTATTTCTGTTTAGTAAATACTAATGGAATCAATCGAAATAACCACAGTAAGTGGACTTATCCCAATTTAGACTCGGCAATACGCCCTATCCCGCACTCAGATGAAATACCGATTCCAACATTTCATCAGCTACCACATATCACGAATATTTTCCCTCTGATCGCTCTTCTGATGCTAATAAAAGTTCTGATGCTAGTGAAACTAACAGTGACTATGAGGGGACGTCATCAGTTCCTCAACGCTTCAATCAAAATGAATTAAATGATCTCACCAGGGATTTCAATTTATCGAAAAAAGCTTCTGAAGTACTGGCTTCTAGGTTGAACGACAAAAATTTACTGGAACAAGGAACCAAAATTACCTTTTACCGTACAAGAGAAAAAGATCTGCTACCATTCTTTTCTCAAGAAGACAATCTTGTATTTTGTCACGAAATTAGGGGACTCATGAAAGAAATGGGACTTTCTGAATATATTCCAGATGATTGGCGCCTATATATTGACAGTTCAAAGCGAAGTTTAAAATGTGTCCTTCTACATAATGGGAATAAATATGGTTCAATACCACTAGCTCACTCAACGAAACTGAAAGATGAATATAATACCATAGCTTTGGTCTTGCAGAAGATAAAGTATTACGAACATCAATGGATGATTTGTGTAGACTTAAAAATGGTAAACTTTCTTCTTGGGCAGCAAAGTGGTTACACGAAATATCCGTGTTTCTTGTGCCTCTGGGATAGTAGGGACAAAACACACCACTGGGTTAGAAAAGATTGGCCTCAGAGAGAAAACATGGACGTTGGGGAAAAGAATGTCATTAACGACGCTTTGGTTGAAAGAGAAAAAATCATACTTCCTCCGTTACATATAAAGTTGGGCTTAATGAAGCAATTTGTAAAGGCTCTTAATAAGAATGGGTCTTGTTTTGCATATATAGGGGTAAAAATGCATCAGTTGAGCACAGAAAAACTCAAAGCAGGGATATTTGACGGCCCACAAATAAGACAATTAATTAAGGATCCTGCCTTCATAAATTCAATGAATCAAGTTGAACGAGAAGCTTGGACATCATTTGTTGCAGTTGTAGAAAATTTTCTAGGCAAACATAAAGCTCAAAACTATGTTGAAATGGTTAACAAGATGCTTAATAGTTTTCAAATCCTTAGGGCGCAATATGAGTATTAAAATACACTATTTACACAGCCACTTAGACCGTTTTCCAGAAAATTTAGGAGACATGAGTGAGGAACAAGGTGAAAGATTTCACTAAGATATTAAAGTTATGGAGGACCGCTACCAAGGAAGATGGGACATGCACATGATGGCAGATTACTGCTGGAGTTTAAAAAGGGACTGTTTAAAAAAACATACAAGAATGTCGCGGAAAAAAGAAGCTTTCCAAGTGTTGAGTGACTATTTCATTTCTTCAATGTTTTTTTTTTGTTTGTAAGTACGACATAATATTGTATTTTGTATAACTAAAATAAAAATTTCGTATCTACTTTTGTTTACTACACTTACGGATTTGAGTTACAATAATGTAATTTATATTTCTCTAAAATTGTACATCTTAAAAATTTGAGCTCCTAGGTACAAATGAATACGTTATTTGAATTCAGGACATCAAATTGATATAGAATCAGCTCAAAAAACCTCGACACCAAAACAGCTGTTCCCCTGTGACATCATTAAGTATGGACAGAGTTAAAACATGTTTCAACATGAATAAATCTGCCTGGTGCCAAATTATTCTGAATACAAATTCCCACTTCTATATTTACAAGAATTATAACAATGAAATCCTAATATAGAGAAGTATATTATACAATCTGATAACATATTTGCATTCAGCATAAAAAACTGAACTAAGGTCTCTATTCAGTTTCCTTGTGAAAAAAAATCATGTTGACCAGTAAAGTTTTTTCAAGAAATTTTATGACAGTAATATAAGTTTATTATATGGTTTTAAACGATTAGAGTTAATGGCAGTAATTTTATTATTGCTTTAATACTTTGTATCCTATATCTGAATTTTTAACCTTTGTTTCACAATTTTTTGGATGAAATTAGCAAGATTTCATTATAATTTTGTAACCATTTTAAGGACGTACGACAGTTACCTTTTAAGTTTGTATAAAAGCAATAAAAGGAAAAAGATTTTGATACAAATCGTTTTCTTGTTTAATTAAAATACAGTGAAGTCCGTTTATAACGAACTCCAAAAAATTACTAAAAATGGTTCGCTATATCGGAAGTTACAAACAGTAAACAAAATCGAACATCATTTTTTACTACGTTTTTATTTAGATTAGGCGCTAATGCTTAGAAAAATGAATAATAATAGTTATTAAATTAAAAGAAAACGTTCAAAAGAAAATAAAACAAGTCACACTAAAATTATTATTATGTATGTTGGTACATATACGAGTATAAACGAAAACATTAAAATATGTACTTTATACAATAAAATCAGTAATTTTCGTTTGTACAATTTTACTTGAAAAAGAAATGGTGTTTATATAATTGTTAAGGTCACAAAAACTACTCCATATATGTTCAGGAACTTCAGGAGATTCCAAAAAATTGCGAGTTTCAGTCATTTTCTTAGTCATTTCTGAAATGGACGGAACATAAATATTATCTCCTTCTCTAAGCTCGTCTTCTTCGTCATTATCGCTTAAAATCTTTCCAGAAGTCACTGATGTCACAATTTGATCATCCGTTAATATTTCTCTCGTCATTAATTCATTATCAGCACATACATATTCTTCAAAATTAAAGTGATTAAACATCTTTTTAATCTCAATTTCCACTGTACTTTGTTGAATGTCAGCATCGTAAACAAATTCTAGACAATCAGTAGGATCTTCTCGATGTTTTTTCAATCCACTGAGTCAACTGTAGCTTAAAAATGTTAGCTTTATCGATCGTCTCTAACATTTTCATAAGTACAATGTTTCTGTAATAACATTTTAAAGAATGTATCACACCTTGATGCATAGGCTGGAGCTTTGCACTTGTGTTTGGGGGCATAAAAATCAATTTTATATGCTGTAGATCAACTTCAGGGCGCGTTGGACAGTTGTCTTCTCGATGTTTTTCTATCCACTGAGTCAACGGTAGCTCATCATCTGAGTCATATCTAAAATTCTGTGGTATCTCAATTCGGAGCTAATCGTAGTTTCATTTTTTAATGAAACTTTAGAAAAAAAAAATGTCAAAACAAGCATGGCTGCAAAATGTCTAAAATTAATTTCCATTGAAGAAAAAAGTGACGATGATAGAGATGTAAAAGCAAGGCTCAATCTCGAATAAGGGGATGATTTATTGGACAACAAAAATTGATTATTTTGTTTCTCATCAGACTCTAAATTTTTTCAGGAGATTTGAAATTGATATAAGTTTTTTAAATACTGATCCCGATGAATTTAAAAGCTAACAAAATAGTAAACACTTTTGAAGTTGTCAATGACACAGCTGAAAGAGGTGTAAAAGTAATTCAAGAGTTCAATTCCTGTTTGACGAAAGATGGAGAACAAAGGCAGTTTCTGTTACAAGTTGTATCTGATTGCAGAAAAATTTTTCCTGACTCTTCAAAGGCCACCTTATCTAAGCCATTACTATCTTGATCTGATAATAAATCGTAAATGTAAATAATAATAATAACTTCTTTCCTTTATATTGCTTCCTTTTTTATAACTAAACTTTAAATAATAAATTTTGCTTTATTTACTTTTGAAAACTTTTAACCAAACCCTTTTTTATGTACATATTGAAAAAATAAATAAAGTAAAAATCTAGAGAGCCGATGTAATTGAATCTTGCAATGTATTTAGACATTTTCATAAAAAATCAATTTTCATAAAAAGTCAAAACTTCAACCTTGATGAGCCACAGATTAACGTTATCCAATTGGGCTGAAACTTTACCAATCTCATTTCTTAGTCAATTGGCAACTTTTGGGAGGGTCCCCCCAAAAAAAATTCGAATATTGACATATGTACACATTAGTTTTTTTTAAATTTAATCCCCCATTGAGTAATAGTGTTTTGACAGACGATTTATTGGACAACAAAATTGATTATTTTGTTTCTCATCAAACTCTAAATTTTTTCAAGAGATTTGAAATTGATATAAGTTTTTTTAAATACTGATCCGATGAAATTAACAGGTTGACTGCCGACCACTCCGATCGGAGTGCGTCGGGTCTCTTCGCCAACGCCGTCTACTCCGATCGGAGTTCGACATGCGTTCTTACGAAACGTTTTAGTATTCCATCGGCGTTGTATATGAAACGTGTTTCTAGTGGTGGCGTTGCTTAAAAACGCAAGTTCTAACAGGTGCTTAAGTGGTTCCGCTGATTTGCTTTTGGTTTGGTTGTAATCTGCCGTACAATATGGACAATCAACCTGGGCCTTCTGGTATTAAAAAAAGACATTGTAGTGATGAAAAAAAGGTATATGATAAGAAAAAGAAGCTAACTGACACTGAATTATTGCAGCTATTGGAAGAAAGCGGAGGTAGTAGTGACGAACATTACGTACCAGACACAGACGATAGTGATGTAAATTCAAGCTCCGAGTCCGAAGAAGAGAATTTTATAGACCCTATTCGGCCACATCAAACACTTCCTAGCCTTGATGAGATAAAATGGAACGACAGAGGTGCGTTAAAAAACAAATTTTGTTCCAGAAAACCCAGGAATTATTGGTGCAAATTCCAGGACAGGGTGCACCTATCGATTTTTTCGAAATGATCATTGATGATGATTTTTTACAAACTATTGTAGAACGAACGAACTCTTACGCAGTCGAGGTTTTGCTGCGCCCAGAAACAAGTACAAAATCACGTATTACTAATTTTAAAGATCTTACTCTTGATGAACTAAAAATTTTTTTTGGCCCTGTTACTTCACACTGGCACAATATCCTTGAGCCGTCTTAACGATTATTGGAAAACTGATCCGCTATTTAATCTACCTGTTTTTAGAAAATATATGTCAAGGAATAGATTTTTGCTTATCTTGAGGTGTTTGCATTTTACATCTCCAGATATGGATCCGGCAGATCGGCTAGGAAAGATTAGATTTGTAGCAGATTTTTTTAACAACAAGATGGGAGAAATTTACTATCCTGAAAGAGAGTTGTCTTTGGATGAAGCTATGGTACTTTATCGGGGTCGTCTCCAGTTTAAACAGTATATCAAGAATAAGCGTCATAAGTATGGTATGAAGTTATACATGCTGACAGAGCCTAATGGACTTATTTTGAAATTTCGTGTCTACGAAGGTGCGACAGATGTTTATGGTGGAAGCGGACATACTGAAAAGATTGTTTTACATTTATTGGAGGAAAAATTGGGTGTGGGACATGCTGTTTATCTAGACAATTTTTACAATAGTGTTAATTTAGCTAGGAAATTACTTCAACAAAATACATACTGCACTGGTACGCTGAGAGTGAGAGGAAAGATAATCCGAAAGAGGTAATGAGTGCAAACTTAAAACGTGGTGAGAATAAATCTATGTTTTGATGGCATATTATCCTTGCAGCCGTAAAAACCATTCGGTGGTACAAAAAGTTATTCATGCATGTGCTGCAAATGAGCATGATAAACGCCTATTTTTTGTACAATAAATATTCGCGGTCTGACCAGTTACTATTATATGACTTCCGATTGGATGTCATAAGAAATTTACTAGCCAGACGACCAATTACTAATTTGCCGCAAATTCCTCCAGGCCAAATAAATGTCCACAGCATTAGCAAAGTAGAAAAAATTGTTAGTGAAAAAAAAGGAACTAAAGAAACAAAACGGGTAAGCAGAAAGGAATGCAAAGAATGCAGGAAAAAATAAAATAAGAAAGCAAACAGTGTACGAATGCAAAATGTGCCCTGGACAACCAGGTTTTTGCCTTAATTGCTTTGAGGATTACCATAAAAATGTACAAAAATGATTTAGAAATAAATGTTTTGAGTTCATGAGTTCGATTTATTATTTCTTTACTTATTTAATTGGACACTCCGATCGGAGTGTTCGGCATCTAGTAAAAAATTTTCACTTGCAATGCCGATTACTCCGATCGGAGTGAAATTTTTTTTTCCTAATATTTTGAATGGCACATAAAAAAAACACATCCAAGACTCATTTTAATTCATATTTACCACAATAAAATAAAAATATTTGGAAAAATCTTACCGGCGTCAACCACAAACTCAAAAATATAGATCGGCAGTCAACCTGTTAAAAGCTAACAAAATAGTAAACACTTTTGAAGATGTCAATGACACAGCTGAAAGAGGTGTAAAAGTAATTCAAGACTTCAATTCCTGTTTGACGAAAGATGGAGAAGAAAGGCAGTTTCTGTTACAAGTTGTATCTGATTGCAGGAAAATTTTTCCTGACTCTTCAAAGGCCACCTTATCTAAGCCATTACTACCTTGATCTGATAATAAATCGTAAATGTAAATAATAATAATAACTTATTTCCTTTATATTGCTTCCTTTTTTATAACTAAACTTTAAATAATAAATTTTGCTTTATTTACTTTTGAAAACTTTTAACCAAACCCTTTTTTATGTACATATTGAAAAAATAAATAAAGTAAAATCTAGAGAGCCGATGTAATTGAATCTTGCAATGTTTTTAGATATTTTCGTAAAAAACCAGTTTTCATAGAAAGTCAAAACTTCAACCTTGATGAGCCACAAATTAACGTTATCCAATTGGGCTGAAACTTTACCAATCTCATTTCTTAGTCAATTGGCAACTTTTGGGAGGGTCCCCCAAAAAAATTCGAACATTGACACATGTACACATTAGTTTTTTTTTTTAAATTTAATCCCACATGAGTAATAGTGTTTTAACAGACGATTTTTCTGTTTTTTTTTTTCAGGGCCAGTTGCCTAAGCTTATTGTAAGTATTTTTCAATATTTTATTTACTTACTTTTATTTTATTAAGTACTAATTTAACTCAGGACGATCAATGTTCTGTAACAACAAACCTATGGATATTTGGCAACTTATAAAAATTAATATAGACCAGAGAATGAACGAACATTGACGAGTGCGCATTCCCATTTGGAAGGGATGCCTAGTAAAGGGTGATTCATTTAGAGGTACTTTTTGTGATGGGGATTTAATTGCAGATTGCGCGTGCGTCGTGTCAACTGAAGTGGCATTCCTGTTCAGTAGTGTTTGACAATTCATAATGGAAAGACTTAGCCCGGCACAGCGTCTACAAATTGTTCAACTTTATTACGAAAATGGGCGTTCTACGAGGAATGTGTATCGGGCGCTTAGAGCAACTTATGGTCCACATAATCGGCCTACCGAACGCACAATTCGCTCTACCATCAATAAGTTTGAGACACAATTTTCATTATTGGATAATGCTGGACCGAATAGACCACATCCAGCACGTAGTGAAGAAAATATAGGGGCGGTAGCGGAGAGTGTACGCGAAGACCGTGAAGTGTCGATTCGTCGCCGTTCTCAACAGCTTGGTCTGTCATATTCAACAACTTGGCGTATTTTACGTAAGGATCTTTCTTTAAAAGCATACAAAATTCAACTAGTGCAACAACTGAAGCCGACCGACCTTCCGAATCGTTTCCGTTTTAGTCGTTGGGCTCTTGACAAGCTTGCAGAAGATCCACTGTTTTCGAGAAAAATTTTGTTCACCGATGAGGCCCATTTTTGGCTTAATGGGTTCGTGAATAAACAAAATGCCCGTATTTGGGGTGATGAACAACCTGAAGAGGTTCAAGAGCTGCCATTAAATCCAGAAAAAACAACTGTTTGGTGTGGTTTATGGGCCGGTGGAATAATCGGTCCATATTTCTTCAAAACAGAGGCGGCCGGAATGTTACTGTGAATGGTGACCGTTATCGCGCCATGATAACAGACTATTTGATGCCAGAAATTGAACCCCGTGGTCTCGACGAAATTTGGTTCCAACAAGATGGCGCCACTTGCCATACAGCCCGTGAAACCGTGGCTTTACTGCGAGAGCAATTCGGCGAACAGATCATTTCACGCTTTGGACCAGTGAATTGGCCGGTGACATCACACCTCTTGACTTTTTCCTTTGGGGCTATGTAAAGTCCAAAGTCTACATGGATAAGCCAGCTACAATTGAGGCATTGGAGGCCAATGTTACTCGAGTCATTGGCCAAATACCACTCGAAATACTCACACGCGTCATTGAAAATTTGAACTTCAGAATGGACGTTGTTAACCGTAGTCGCGGACAACATTTGAAAGAAATTATCTTTAAGAAATAATTGTAAAGAATAGTTCTTTTATATGATAATAAAGATTATAAAATAAAATTGTTTTTATTCATTTTTTTTTATTTAAAAAAAAGTACCTCTAAATGAATCACCCTTTACATGAGAAATGACGGCCATTTTCAACGATTTTGTTAAGGCCAAATTTCAAATCAATATTTTAAGTAACTAATTTCACATTAGTATGATCTTGTTCTTGGATGTGTTATGTTAAACGTCAGAGAGCATCCAGTCTTAGTTTTTCTTCGTCACGAGGTAAACAAGAATGGAGATATTGCCAACAATACGCGATGAATTATCCGAAAGAAATGTTTGTTACTGACAATGAATTGATTGTCTTGTTCAATCAAAAATTCCAAATTTGGCAGACCACAAAACAAAATACATATACTGTACCAGTGTTTTGGTAAAAGCAAATATTGCAGTTTGTAATCGACTTTTCATTTATTATTACTATACCATACATTATCATGCGGCCTTGTTAAAAACCGATTTCAGGTTGGAGAAACTAATAGAAAATAAAATAGGCCTCAGTTTCGGGATAACTTCTTTATTGGAACCAAATCTCTTTCCCGCGAACATTTTTTTTCGAGGTTTGCGAATAGATAATAGTCGCTGGGTGCCAAATCTGGAGAATACTGTGAATGATGAGGCAATTAAACTTCAATTCATGTAATTTTACCATCGTAACCGTTGACTTGTGACACGTCTTGATGAAAGAGCATTTTTTCTTGTTCATTTGGGGCCGTTTCTTTGCGATTTCTGCCTTCAAGCGCACTAAAAACATTATATAATATTCGCTATTGATGGTTTTTCACTCCTCAGCATAGTGGATGAAAATTATTCCCTGTACATCCCAAAATACAGGGGCCAAAACCTTCCCAGCTTACTGTTGTGTCTTTGGTCGCTTCTGGCGGCTTTCACCGGCTGCTGTTCACTCAGCTGACTGCCGATTTGATTCCGGTGTGTAGTGATGGATCTGTTTCATCCATTGTCACATATAGCATGAAAAATGCTTTTTATTGCGCTTAAACAGGCCCAAACAGCGCTCAGAATCATCAACACGTTGTTGTTTTTGGTCTACTGTGAGCAAACGCGGTACCTGTTTCGAACAGAGCTTTCTCATGCCCAAATGTTCATGCAAAACATGACCAACTCGTTCTTTTGATACGTTTAGGGTGTCAGCTATCTCACGCAATTTCACTTTACGGTCATCCAAAACAATTTTGTGGATTTTTTTGATGTTCAGCATTATTTGTATCTGTATGATCGCGTTTAGATTCACTATACCAGTAAATAATGAGTGATTTTCCAGGGGCAGAGTTTTCGTAACACTTCCAAGCCATTGCTTTGCTTGAACGGTATGTTTTCTCATCAAAAAAACATTTTTTAATCAACACATGAAATTCGTTTTTTCCATTGTTTTGAAAATATCAAAAGTAGCTGCACTAAAAACCACTGTAACTTGTAAACTAATAGTCGAAATGTCATGAAATTTTGACACGTATCGTTTGAAGGTTGGTACTTCCTAAATATCATATGTATTTTTTTGAAAAGGGCGACATCTATGTGTCAGACCAAAAACTTTTCAGCCTACTTGTTACACTTCAAATAATTTTAATACCGCAAAAGTTAATATATAAATAAGTTTTAAGACATTACGACTTAAAATTCCAAATCTAATTTGTGGTTAGGTTATGTTTTTTAAAACTGGCGCTTTTCCATTCGTTAAAAAATGGCGGAACTTCCTGTATTCCTCTTAACTATCTGTCGCGCAAGGCAAGGTGTGTTTTCTATCCCTATTTTCTCATACAGACATCTGGGAAGACCGGCTTAAACCATCAAAATGATTTGACAAACAAATATTTCCTCGTCTGAGAGAGGCCTTTAAAAAGTCTATTTTTCTCTATAGCAAACCAGAAAAGACAAATTCAAATGATGCCGCCGAAGAAAAGCACAAAGATACCAAAGATGACGCTCTCAGAGAAATGCTAGCTAGTTGCAGATCTCTAAGCAAATATGAAGGAACCACTTTTAAGAGCTTATTCCCCCAAGTAAGATATTCCTTTAAAACAAAAATCGAACTTAAAGGTAGGATTTTCTATCCTCTAGATAAGTGGAAGTTAGTTACCCGACACTTTAACCGAAACTGAAAACTAACTAGCTTTTAAGTTAAGAAAATAACTGAAATTAATGACAAGTGTGTTTTTTCCCTTAGATTTTAGCTTCACTTTTAGCAGCCAGTTTTCATATAGGAAATGGAATCTCACTAGCTTATTCTGCAGTACTGATTAGTCAGCTAGGACTACCCGAGAGCCCGATAAAATCGACAAAAACCGAAAATTCTTGGATGGGTAAGTAAGATTTCCAGTGAAGTTAAAAATGAAACTCATTGCATTAGGTAATGTTGCAATTTTTTTCATTGTTTTCAAATTGTCCTTACCTGACTCACTGAAGTTTTAAATGGATGGATGATTGATTTGTAGGGAAAACGAAAATTTTTCCTAGTTTTTAACTGAAATAATGGACAATTTCTTTCTTTTTTAGCTAGTGTTCTTATAGTGGTAATTCCCCGGCTTCTGTTTTCAGTGGACTGATAATGGATCATTTTGGAAGACTAAATTGCATTAAAATAGCCGGTATACCCGGTGTAATTGGTTGGTCGATGATTGCTCTGGCTGAAAATGTACCAATGATCATTTTTGGTAGACTGTTGGTCGGTTTATCGTCAGGTAAAATAACATAAACATATAAACCCGCAATTTTTTCTACCTTAAGGGGGTCACTACCGAGGTCAATTTACATTGAAAAGTAAAACCCATTTTCTCAGCAAACCGTTCATCCTATTTCAACGAAACTTTGCACACTTATTATTTATTATTATATAATTTAATGGGACTAAGGGTTTAAAGAAATAATTTAAATTACATTTTCTAGAAATTTTGAAAGTTCATGAATTTTATTTGTATGTTTGAATTGACGCGGTAAATTACCAGCTGTTTCATTTGACATTTCCTTAGTCCGAACTGTAGACAGTGTTGCCATGGATATTTTAAAAAAAAAAATAGCTCAATAACTTTTATAGTTTTGAAGATAATGGGGCAAATGTACAAAAAAGTCAATTTTTCAGGAGAGCCGAAAAACTAAAAAGTTGTAGTTTTGACTGCTTTTTTTGTTATAATCAACTTTTTTAAATTTATTTCTAGAGTGTTTGTCTTCTTTTTTTTTGCAAAAACAAGTTTGGCAACACTGATTGTTTACAACAAAATATGTTTTTTTCCAAATTTTTTTTTTTAGTTTTGTTTTGTTTGGTTATATTTTACGTGAGAGATTGTTTTTGTTTACATAGTTACAAATTTTTTTCCTGTTTTCTGTTACTATTGCTGTTTTAAATTTTATTATATTGTTATTTTATTATAGTTTTTTATTATTGTTTTGTGAAGAAAAATGACTAAGCCAAAGACTAGCTTCAAGAGCAAGAAAAGGAATAAACCTTTTAGTGGGACACATATTTCTGTTGCTCATAAATTGGTCATGTCTTTACCATCTGTTGAATCAACACCATCAACCTCATCTGAAAATTGTACACCTTCTTCAAAAAAAAAACTAGGTAATCAAAATAAATTTGAGTCATTCATGAGCAACCATGCGTATGATTTGGTGGATGTTGGAGAGCTGAGTCAAGCACTGAACTCAACAGTGGACTGCAAAAAATGTGGTGGTGAAATCACCCTAAATGTTTGTTTGAGAAACGGTTTGGCATCCACTATAAAGATTGTTTGTCAGAATTGTCAAGTCCTAAATAAACTAAGGAACTCCAAGAAACTGGATTATGAACTCGAAGGTAAATCTGTGATATTAGATACAATAAATATTAGATTTACTTATGCACTTAGGTGTACTGGTAAAGGATTTGCTGGAGCTAAACTTTTCATTGACCCTGGAAAATTTACAATTGCTGGGCTGATGAAGGAAGATGAACTGAGAATAGTGAAAGCCGAGAAAAAGACTTACAACAAGCATCGAAATGCGAGAGGCAAAAAAATTTCAAGAGCAAGAAAAAGTTTAGAAGAAAAATTTAAGAAGTTAGAAAAAAAAGAAGGCCCGTCATATGAAGCGGGTTCATTTTAGTTAAAAAAAAGTATAACAAAATAATAAAATCTTATTATTACTTTTCAAAATATTATTGTAAAAATAAAGTTTTTTATTTGTATATAGTAAATAGTATTTCAAAATATTTTTGTAAAAATAATGTTTTTATTTGTATATAGTAAATAGTATTTCAAAATATTTTTGTAAAAATAAAGTTTTTTATTTGTATATAGTAAATAGTGTTATATAATTATTCCTAAGCATTGTTAATAAAACGTGGGATAATAATAATAATAGTGAAAATAATAATAACTTCATAATGGGTGGAATGGGGTGGTATATTGAAAGGTGCGTAGTGCGAAGCTAGGCGAAGGCTGAGCGGGACTCATATCTTGGCGATACTGACTGATGGCTCATACCTTGACTACTTTATATAAAAATTTCAGGCACTTATACTCATCGTATAATTGTGGGGGTTGGATTGTTTTGTGCAGAAATGATTGTAGATTATAAAAATGGAAAAAAAACGAAAAACGTATTTTTTTTCATTTTTCTCGGTAGTGACCGCCTTAAGCTCAGTCAGAGGTAGCTATTCCTCGATTTATTTCAAAGTAGTTTGTGTTTTTGACGAATATACCTTTTAAAGTTAAGTTGTTCCAAAAAACTTTTACCTCTTTTAATTTTTTTAGCATGGGGAACCAGTCCTGGTATTGTTTACATCACTGAGATAGCAAATTCCAATTTAAGAATGTCCCTCATGGCCATAGCACCAACTTATGTATCTTTAGGTAACAAAGAATATTAAAGTGACTCGGCCGTTACTTAATGGAAATTCATATTCAATGAGAATAAAACACTAAATTTTTGGTAAAATTTCCACTCTTATTGATTTTTATACTTCACACGTGTTTCGCTGAAACATTAGCTTTATCAAAAGTATAAGTGTGAAACGAAATAAACATTTGGCGTTGGTTTTATCGGTAAATATTTACAGGTAGGTTATAGCTAGAGGATAACAACAAAACTTAATAATATCCTAGGCCAGGGGTCGGCAACCTATGGCATGCGTGCCATCTCTGGCACGCCAAGTAATTTTGAATGGCACGCGTACCTATTCAAAGCTGACACATTAATTCTGTAATCTTTGACATGTTTCAAAATTAAGTAAATAATCGAAGACAGTATTACTTTAACGATACAAACAAAAACGATATATTATATGAGGCGTTGCGGATAGTAAGGGCGAACTCAACATTGGGTCAAATTTTTTTTTTTATATAATTCTATTTTATAGTACTTTTCCTACATCACATACCGGTCTAATTGTTGAGTTCGCCCTTGCTTCGCCTTCAAATTTCAGTATCAAATAAATGAAAAAATTTCGAACAGGCGATAGCCGGGCGGGTAGGGTAGTAGTAGGGCGAACTCAACAATTTCGCGCGGAGCAACCGCCGGTATTGCGTCACTAAATGAGGTTTACTTGAAATTTTACGCTTTCTGCGTGTTAGTTCAAGTTAATTTTGAAGTTAATACGTTTATGTTTTGTTTGGTTTTTTGTTGCTTCTTTTTTTAAGAAAAGTATGGCGCAACTTGGACCTTCTAGTAGTGAAGTAAGTGTACAACATTTAGATGGTAGTGCTGTGTCGGGTTATTCGCGAAAGAGACCTGCTAAGATGAATGATTGGCAAAAAAACGAGTGTAAGTTGAAACGAAATTCAGGAAGTGCTTACATTTCAAGAAATAACAAAAGGCACGTTGTTGCCCGCAAAATTGGACCTCCTTGCAAGTGTGGATGTTTTGAGAAAATAGGCGCTGAACTGGTCACCAATATTTTTGACTCTTTTTGGCAAATTGGAAACTATGATCTACAGAATGCTTACTTATCAAAATTGTTGATCTGCAATGATGTAAAAAGATCTTACGTAAAGGGGCGTCCAAGTCGTACCCTGAGACGATCGAATGACGATCTTTCTAAAGTAAAAGAACACATCATGTCACTACCTACTGTCACCAGTCATTACAGTCGCGCCAAAAGCCCTCATCGAAAATACTTACCTGTTGGACTTAAATATTAAAAAGCTCTATTCTCTTTACAATGAATGGCTTACGGAAAATTACCCTGGTTACAGCCCGGTAAATCAGCACTATTATCGTGATATACGTTTAATATGCAGTTCAATATTGGTTTTGAGCCCCCAAAAAGTGACACCTGTAATTATTGCGATAAAGTAGACATAAAAATTAAAAGTAGTCAAATGCACGATTCCGAAAATGTTGCTGAAATCGAGAATCTTAAACAAGAGAAGGAGTTACATCTGACCCGTGCAAAAGCTGCTCAGTCTCTTCTTAAGGGATTAAGGAGTAATGCGATGACTCTTTTCTGGTCATAGCTTTTGATCTGCAGCAGGCTTTGCCAACCCCAAAGCTGACTACTGGGATTCAGTATTACAAAAGGAAGCTATGGACCTATAACTTTTGTATCCATAATGTAAAAACCGGTTCTTCAACGATGTACCTTTGGGATAAAAAGTACAGGGTGGCGTGGATCATGTGAGATTGCAAGTTGCTTGTACGATTATTTGTGTAAAGTTGATGTTAATGTTAAAAAAGTTATTATGTTCAGTGATAACTGTTCTGGACAGAACAAGAATTTAAATCTTGTTTTGGCAAATCTATACTTTATACACAAAGACCAGTTCACTGAAATTAAACATTATTTTATGATACCTGGGCACTCATACCTTCCCTGTGATAGGGATTTTGGGAACATTGAGAGAGAAATACGGAATAGCACTGTGTATACCATGGATCACTATAAGTTAATGATTGAAAGCTGTCGCCGAAAAAACCAGTTTCGCGTTGTCCAACTTAGACAGGACATGATTTTCAATTTCTCTAATTTTCAAAAGAAAATTACTAAAATGCAGATGGCTGGTGCTAAGTTTAAAGATGGAAAGATCTTTGAATTTACAAATAACTTTAAGCAAGGTTTCTACATTCATTCTGCTTACAATTTGGATGTCGAAACGGCAGTCAAACTACAAAAAGGCAAGGTGAAAAACTATGATCCTGATCATTTTCATTTGGCCAGTGAAACACTGACGAGACTTTACAGTGCTCCCATTAAAATACCAGCCCCCAAATTAAAGGACATTCAGGACTTGTTACCGTATGTTCCCCTACCTTGGAGTCGGTACTTTACTAACATTATAGCCTCTCAAGACGCAGCAACGAATAAGAGCACCGAAAATGAAGATGTTATGGACGATGACCAAATAGATTACAACTGAACTTGGCTAATTATTTGTTTCTTTTCTTTAGTTTTTTTATGTTAGTTTCAATACCATATTTCCACTGTTTTGTATGTTGTATCAAGTAAACTATTTTATAATAACAAAACCTTTAATTAAAACAATAACCTTAAAATTAAATAAAATGTGTTCAAAATTTTAATACCGGTCTAATTTTTTCCCAGGTATTGCCAATTTTAGGTGATAGTGTAGCATCAGAAACGAGCAGTAAAATATGAAAAAAAATACACAAATAAATATTTAAAAAACATTTAAAAATTCACGGAATACACTATTCTACTTAAGTAAATAATAAAAAGCTAATAAATTATAAATAAATAATAAAAACCTAATTTTGCCAATATTTTGTTGAGTTCGCCATTCAGATTTTTCTATAAATTCAATTTTTTCGAAACTTTGTTTTGTTGAGTTCGCCCTTACTATCCGCAACGCCTCATATAGGTCACTAGGTATTATTACCAAAAACTACAAAACATATATTTTGTAATTTATAATTTTACTGAATGCATTGGTTTGGTTTTAATTTCGGCAAGTATTAAAGAGGGCTAGACTCAAAATATAAGCCTAGGCAAAAACACAAATAAACGTCCTCAATTCAGATGAAACGAGCCGCTATAAGGCGGTTTTTGTTTGACTTAACTTCAATCGTTCCGACGCGCGCCGCAACCCTTTTTATATTGCCGATCTTTAGTTTTTGTTAGATTTATTTAACTTCTAGGCGGCCCTTTGATTGCAATGGGCGCGTTGTATATAATAATTTTTGTTCTAAGAAATTTAATAAACGTAATTATTGGAATTTTCTGGAAACATTATTTTTCTATACATAGCAAGCGGCTACACGTTTGGATCATTTAGTATAGAAGTAACATCCGTTCCAGTCAATAGTCGTCGAAAAGTTTAAAAATTAAAATTACGTTTGCGTTATGGCCGCGAAGAAACAGAAGGTAGACGTTCGATCATTTCAAACTTCATGGACAACAGATTACGGTTTTGTACAGCAAAACGATCAGGCCATTTGTGTCCTATGTCGGGAAAGCGTAGTTTTCCGGACATCTAGTGTTCAACGACATTTCCAGATAAAACATGAATCGTCATTTAAAGATAACGCTGATAAAAGGGAGGCAATACACAGAGCAAGTAAACAATACGAGGAACAGTCAACATTCTATAGCAAAGTTTTCCAAGGAAAAAGCACTGAATGCAGTTTCAAAATTGCACAATCGTTGGCACAAAAGGGTAGGCCGTTCACTGACGGAGAATTTATGAAGCAAACGTTTTTGAGTACTGGCGAGATTTTATTCGACGACTTGCCCAATAATGATACAATATTGGCCAGGATTAGGGATATACCGGCATCAGCGCGGACCATCGAGAGACGAATTACCGAAATGACACAAAATGTCCAAAAAAGCAGAGAGATGCTATCAAACGGAGTTTTGTATTTAGTGTAGCATTGCATGAAAGTGTCGATATTAATGACATTGCCCGTCTGGCAATCGTTGCGCGATACTTCGATGATGGCAGTGTGTATGTAGAGCTGATTTGTCTGCTCCCATTGCAGGGAACTACAAGAGGAGAGGATATATTTTCAGAATTTGTCAAACATTTTGAAAAGAGGAACGTTGATTTAAATAAAATTTTTTGAGTAACGACAGATGGCGCTCCTGCTATGATTGGCAGACATAAAGGATTTGTTTCCCTTCTTATTGAACGCATGGGTCGATCAGTTTTGAATTTTCATTGCATAATTCACCAAGTTTAAAATCCGTGATGGATAGAGTGGTTAAAAACAGTTAACTACATTGTCGGTCGTTCTTCACTGATCCATAGACAATTTACGACGTTTCTGCAGGAATTAGAAAGTGCATATTCAGATATACCATTGCACAATAATGTGCGCTGGCTCAGCCGTGGTAAAGTGCTCTCTAGATTTGTGCAATGTCTGGGCGAAATTAAATCGTTCTTGTTGGAAAAAAAATCAAGTGGATGCTTATCCTGAACTAGAAGATAAGAACTGGATCTGGCTGTAAATGTTTCGTACTGATAGTACAAACCATCTCAGTGAACTCAACTTAAAGTTACAAGGTTTAGGCAAAACAGTTCTGGATTTATACGAATCCTGGAAATCATTCAAATTAAAAATAGATTTATTTATCAGCGATATTACTACAAACACATATAAATATTTTCCAAATTTAAAAACTTATATATCCAGTGTGGACGATGTTATGTTCGCTTTTTTAATCAAATCAGATTTAATGGATTTTTCCAGCAGTTGCTTTGACATATCTCTTTTCTCATGGATGGACATTAATGATTTTGATCTTCAATACATTGAATTTAAAAGCTCCGAGTTATGGAACACGAAATTTGTAGAATTAAGAAGGGTATTAGAAGGTGACTGTCAGAACCATTCAAACAAGATACTCAGTTGTTGGATGAGTTTACCAGAGAAATTTATTTGTCTTAAGAAAGTAGCGTTTGCTATGCTTACAGCTTTCGGATCATCTTATATCTGTGAACAACTTTTTTCCCATATGAGAGTGATTTTAAACCCGTACCGAAGCAGGCTGACAACAGACAACTCGGAAGCATGTGTGACACTGAAAATAACCAGACATGAACCGGATATAAGAAAACTCTGTAAAGAACTTCAAGCACAGGTCCTAGGACTAGTATAATAAAATTATTTATTAAATGTTAAAATTTTTTTGTAATTAAACCTTCTAAAAGCAATATTTTAAGTTAATTTAAGTTAATTTTTGTTAATTTTAGTTGTAGTCAGTACCTCTCGGCACGCAAAATGTTGTATGGAGGAAAACTGGCACCCCTTAGTTAAAAGGTTGCCGACCCGCATTAGACCTTTGAAATTCCCCATTGTTGAATTTATTTCATGAATAAATAATTTGTATAATTATTAGTTTTTTTGTTATCCTCTAGTTACAACCTACCTGTAAATATTTACTTATAAAACCATCGAAAAATGTTTATTTCATTCCATACCCACACTTTTGATAAAGCTTATGTTTTAGCGAAATACGTGTCAAGTATAAAAATCAATACAAGTGGGGAATTTTACTAAAAATTTAGTGTTTTATTCTCAACAAAGGATATACTTACACTAAAAAGGGCAATAATAATATTTAGGGAACGCTTTTGATCTTAAGATAAGACCCAGATAGGTAACTACCACTTAAACTATGGTTTTAAAAAACGTTACCTTTAAGTCCTAACTTATCTAGTTATTGTTTTAGGAATGGTACTTACATATTTTTTGGGTTGGTACCTTCACTGGCGCACCTTGGCGTGGATTTGCAACATTTTTATAGTGGTTCCATGCCTCGTTTGTATTGTCATCCATGAAAGTCCTTCATGGTTAATTCTAAAAGGGAAATATGATCAAGCAAAGGAAAGCCTTGAATGGATACACAAATATCAGACAAAACCGGGCGGAAGGGTGGTAAGAAAAACGGGTTATTATAACCTCTAAATCGTGTTTTCTTTGTTAATTCATTCGAGAAATCGATCGGATATCCACCTCGAATTTGCCTCGATATATAAATGTTGTTATGCTCGTTTCTTTTTGTAGGAAACTTACGCAGAACTGCAGTACAAACTTCTGCAAGAAGAACAAGAGAAGAAAAAGGAAGAACAAGAAAGATTGAAAAATCAAAAAGGATTTAGATTTATAATAAACGAATTTTGTAAACCGACTGGTTGGAAACCGCTTGTTATCTTAACAGGTTTATTCTTTTTTCAACATTTTTCTGGGATTTACATTACGATGTTCTATAGTATTAGCTTCATGAGGTAAATAACTACAGTCCCTGGCCAAATTATTAGACGCACTGTATTTTTTTTAGTAATTTTATGTTTCTTAAGAGTTTTTATGCAATAATGGTATATTTAAACTACAATATTATTGATTTTTATTTAAAAGAATTGTTGTAGACTACATATTTGTATTTATTTTAACATATGGTAACACTGTGTTGACAAAGTGATACATGAACGTAAATAAGTACAAACCTGTATCAGTCGCGATCGGAATCGAGTCAGGTACGGACGTGTTTCTGTGGCTTTATGGACTGTGATTGTTTGTTTAACAGTTTTATACTACTCAGGTATTAGTTTATTTTGTATGCAGTGTGTTTTAAAAAAGTAATTGGACTATTTTCATTATGGGTAGAAAAGGCGATCTTTCACCACGTAAAAAAGCTGAAGTGAAGGCCCTTGTGATTGCGAAAACATTTACAAACCGAGAAATATCACGAAGATTGGAGGTTTCTGAAGCTAGTGTACGACGCATAAAAAAGAAAATTGAGTCAGGGAAGGAATTAAGCCCGAAAAGAAAAAAAAGATGCGGTAGAAAACCAATTTTCACTCCACGGTCAGAGAGATGTTTGAAGAAAATTTTTGTAGAAAACAGATTTGCTACCACAAAGGTAATAAAATCACAACTCCAGGATGCTAGCGTAAATACTTCTGAGCGCACTGTTCGAAGAAAAAATTGAAAGAATTAGATTTTAAGGCCTGTCGCCCGCCAGGAAGCCCCAAGTTAACAGATGCCATGAAAGCAAAGCGCCTGAAGTGGGGCCAAAAATGGCAAGACAAAGATGTGGACTTCTGGAGATCGGTAAGATACAGCAATTTAATCAATAATTGATACATTATTATCATTTTCAGTTAAATAAAGCAAACAAACATGGAAGTTTATATATTTTTCCTATTTTTGACAGGTCTGCTTCAGTGACGAAAGCACATTCGAAATTTTGCAGAATAAAGCTCAGTATGTGCGTCGTCGTCATGGAGAAAAGTTTCATCCTGATTGTGTCGTCCCGACGGTTAAACATCCACCGAAGTGATGATTTGGTCAGTCATCAGCGGCAAGGGCACTGGACGTCTGTACGTCGTCAAAGGAATAATGAGGCAAGATCAGTACAAAGAAGTATTACAAAATCGGTTGATTCCGCAGCTCAGAGAATGGTTTCCAAATGGGGAACCATTCACTTTCATGCAAGATGGAGCTCCTTGCTACACTGCTCGGTCTGTTAAAGCTTTTTTGGCAGAAAAAAATATCCCTCTGTTGGATTGGCCGGATAATAGCCCTGATATGAACCCCGTGGGAGCTGATGAAAAGAGAAGTGGCTAAAGATGTGATTACCAACAAAACCCAGCTCCTAGAAAAGATTATTCATGTGTGGAACCCATCATCCTCAAATGCAGGAGACAGTACAATCTTGCACTGATAGCATGCCGCGCAGCAGAATTAAAGCTTTGATAGCGGCTAAAGGTGGCTCAACTAAATATTGACTTTTACTAACATTAATTTCACTTTTCTTTAAAACTTAATAAACTTATGCTTTTCTAAATTAATGCGGTTTTATTTATGTCAAATAAATAGGTATGTAATTGATTGGATAATATAAAAATAAAAAACAAATCAATTTAAAATAATAAAACGGTACAATATCACTCGGTAATTAATATTTTACATGAAATCTTGCAGTGCGTCTAATAATTTGGCCAGGGACTGTATGTGTTTCACTGAAACGACTCGTAGCCACCTCGTAGATCTATTTTTTCTAACTTAACTAACATTTTCTACTCCCCGGTTAAGCTCTGGTTAGAGGTTGCAAAATCCTGTTTTCTTTTTAAATTTTTTAAGATACACAGTTATATTTGTATTTTTAGGAAGCTAAAAGCAGTGTAAACGGATACTTAGCATCCATATTGATAGGGTTCGTCCGTCTCGTCATGTCGATTCTCAGCATTTATATATTAAAGCAATATCGCAGAAGAACATTAATATTTGTCAGTACAACCTTGATGGCTGTATGTATGTTTATAGCTGGTTTATACACAAGATGGATCATAGAAGGTAAAAATAACCGGCCAACTGCAAGTTGGACTTGCGCAATTAGTGTTCCGTACGTTGATTGCTTTTCAGATAAAAATGTTTGTTACGGAGGTATAAAATGATCCATGACGTCACAAAACACACCCCAAATGAGTTTTCGACAAAGTTTATTTCTGATCTTTGTTAAAAGCTGCTGACCTTGAATTTTTTTTTATATATATACAGTAGAACCCCGATTAATCGAGTCGCGATTATTCGAGCTCCGGATTAACTAACCCAATCTAAGAATCTGATTATCCGAGGTACGCATGTCTATGCTGCGTATTAACCGAGCTTCTAAAATATGTACATATTCCCATTTAAACTCGTCGGGGCCTTCGGGGAATCCCCCTGGCCCGTGTGAGGGCTTCCTCTATTTAGGGTTGTTTGTCGTATTTATAATGGAGCAAAACAAGCGTAAAAGAATCGTCATTCCTATTGAAGAAAAATTAAAAGCCATCAGAAGAATTGAAGCAGGAGAGACAATTAAAGTTGTTGCACGAGATTATGGAGTAGGTGAGGTAACAGATGGAGATTGGAAAGGAAACCGCACAAAAATAGAAGAGTGGTGTATAAATCAATCCTCCTCGTTCTCAGGAAGAAAATCAATGAAAACCGGCGACTATGAAAAGGTTAACGAAGTTTTATTCATGTGGTTTAACCAACAGAGATCAAAAGATGTGCCTCTGTCAGGTCCAATTTTACAACAGAAAGCAATAATGATTAGTAGGCAATTTCCAGAGATAGATTAGTTTACCGCCAGTTCTGGACGGCTTGACCGCTGGAAAAAAAACGGTACGGTGTACGACAACTGACTGTATGTGGTGAAAAACTTTCTGCTGATGTGTCATCAATTGAGAAGTTTAAGCAGAACTTTAAAAAGCAAATGGAAGATTGTGGATACACATGTGATCAAATTTACAACTGTGGCGAAACTGGTCTGAATTATAAAATGCTTTCATCAAAAACATTGGTATCTCGACAGGAAAAATCAGCTCCTGGGCACAAACGAAGTAAGGAAAGATTAACTATAATGGTATGTTCCAATGCATCTGGCAAGCACAAAATCCCACTGATGGTGATTGGCAAGTCTGCATGTCCAAGAGCTTTAAAAGACATCTCACCCAAAGCTCTACCAGTCTATTACAAAAGTCAGAAGAGCGCATGGATGGATGCGACCTTATTTACTAACTGGTTTGAAGAAGAGTTCGTGCCATCTGTGACTAAATTTTTGAACAGAAACCGTCTTCCTATTAAAGCAATTTTGTTAATGAATAATGCCCCCTGTCACCCTGGAGAAGGACTTCATGTGAGCGAAATTTTTTCCTCCAAATGTAACCAACATAATGCAATCAATGGATCAAGGCATCCTCGAAAACATTTAAAAAAATTATAGGCGTTTATATCTTGAACATCTGTTAGAAATACACAGAGAAGAAGATATTATCAATGGGATAAGAAAGGTTACACTGAAAAATGTTATTTACTGGGTAAGTCAAGCTTGGGATTCTGTGCGTACTAAAACTATTCAGAATTCTTGGTCAAAAGTTATTGATTTTGAGGACTATAATGACAGTGAAGATAATACTCCATTAAATGAATTATCTTTGAAATTGAGAAGCCATGGAAAAATGTCCTGTTTAAATTTTGACCAGCGAGATAGAAGAAAAAAAGAAAAAAGTTTATTTGAATTAATGCAAAAATTAAAAGGTTGCGAAGATGTGACAAGAGAAGATGTTGTTGAATGGATTACAGCAGGTGATTTAGAAGAAGAAATGAGTATTGAAGAAATAACGAATGCCTTTCAGGAAACCGAAAAATCAGATGACGATGACGATGACGAAGCGGCGGTGGATGAACAGTCTCCCACTAAGATCTCTCATCAAGAAGGTTTTGCTTCTTTGGAAAAAGCTTTGAGGCATATCGAACAACAACCAGAGGCAACCCCAGCGGATTTGCTTCTTCTTAAAAGATGGAGAAATATTGCAGCGAGAAAAAGAAGATGCAATATGAAACAGAAGCGCATAGATACCTATTTCACTGTTATATAATGTATGTACCTATTTATATGTTAAAAACGTTAATACATCGGTTTAAAGTATTGGTGTTTATTGTTTGAATGAATAAAAAACAAATCCGGATTATCCGAATTTTCAGTTATCTGCGGAGGGTGTCCCCCCCACGTTACCTCGGATAACCGGGGTTCTACTGTACCAGATAAATTATTAAAGGTAATGCACTCGTGATAATTCTTGTCCAATCTACACCCGGTGGAGAATATTTCAGAATTTTTTCAAAATTTTTTGATCAGTACTTTTCGAGATAAGGGAGGGGACAGCTATTTTTGGCAATTTTTTAACAATAATACAAAGGAAAGTGTGCGCAAGTATTACATTATATATATTTCTGAACTCGTGTTTTCACAAGCTTTCATTTGACACCCCATTCGATAACCTGGTAAAATTTTTTTTTTTTTCATTTCCGATTTCATCCCCCAAAACCAACCTTTTAAGTCAAAATTTAACTTTGAAAACTACACGGCTCTGATGGGGCCTTGAATTCCTATATTAGTGCCTAATTTCAACTTTCTAACTCAAATAGTTTCGGAGAAAATCGGGTGTGACAAACAGACTGATACACAGACGGACAGACACCGAAGTGATTTTATAAGTTTTTCGTACGGAACACTAAAAATGGTATAAATATATTTAAATTTCCCAGAAATTCGATATTTTGCTTTTAAGAGTGGTCTTTTTACCTCTGGTTATTTTCCGGTTAGCTAACCGATACTTAACTAAAAGACGTAAAATTCCACCCTTAACTGTAAAAAACGTCAAATTGTAGTACTGTAGGGTTAATGTGATTTATTTTTGTTTTAAATATTCGTGTTTTGTTATTTCAGAAAAAACTGATTTAAAATGGGTTCCCGTCGGTGCACTATTATTCTACGTGGTTGCATCAACTATAGGGCTACTACCCATACCCAATATGCTTATCGCAGAGTTATTTCCTCTGGAAATCAGAGGTATAGGCTACTCGGTCAGCTACAGTTTATGTTGTGTACTAATGTTCATAGCTCTTCAGTATTACTACGCTATGAGCGATTTCTTCGGGGGTG
This sequence comes from Pachyrhynchus sulphureomaculatus, assembly GCA_019049505.1. Lineage (NCBI taxonomy): Eukaryota > Metazoa > Arthropoda > Insecta > Coleoptera > Curculionidae > Pachyrhynchus > Pachyrhynchus sulphureomaculatus. Next base: position 137,147,522 of record CM032448.1, read on the forward strand.
CTAGCAATCTCCAATGGTTCTTCGCTATTATATGTCTCGGGGGTGCTGTGTACTCCTATGTATTAATGCCGGAAACTTATGGTCTCAAACTAGCTGATATAACCGACTACTTTAAGACAAAATTTTTTTACATTGGGGGTGTTCCTAAGAAAAATGCTGAACAAAATGATGCCGAGAGCAAAATGTTGCCGGATAGTGTAAATAACAATGACAAAACACGAGAGACTGTATAAGAAGACAATTATTTTTGTTAAAATAGGCATTTTTATAGTATTATATGAAACGATTGTATTAGTTAAATCAGTGTTCCTTAAAAATGTACTGAAAAATTGATAATTTGATATAATTTTTTAATAAAAGTGTACATTAAAAATTTTCATGTCGTTATCTTTTTAACAGGACCTTGTATACATTATTAGCAATCTTATTGATCAGTCCGGGTACGTCAGCCATAAGACAGTTAAAATCTTAGAAAACCTAAATGATCGAGATGCTATTTTGTCGTTGTCAAGTATGACAGTGTAACAATAATATAAATAAAAATTGAAATGGTACAGATAAAATAATTCACATACATTTTTTTAGTGTAGTAAATTTCCTATTAATGAGCGTTTATAATTAAGAAAAAACACCCACCATATTACAACGCGACAAAACAAAATGAGCGCAGGGAAGATGTCTACAACTACCAGAATTGGGCGGAGTTAACAAAACTGATCAAAAAAGACAATTATTCCCGCCAAATTTCGTCGTCTGTTTTGATTAGTATTATTAATCCCGCCAAATTCTCGTTGCTATAAATACCTTCCCAGCGGTCTTTTGTTTACCGTGCTATAAATTGGCATTTTTCTTAATTACAAATATTTTGTCGATGTCAGGTTTCCCTTGTTCAGGATATCTGTTCTAAAACCGTAGTATTATTAGCGCCATCTGTTTCGAAAGGGCAAATCTTTTGTATAACGAACAGTAGTTTTCTCGTATTATGACGTCATACACGACCTCGAAGACTAAAGATGGCGCTCAATAAAAATGGCGCTCATGACGTCACTCCCTGGCTCCATAATCGTTACGAAAAGTAGGGACCGGGATCGCCGCACCCAAGACTCAATTTCGCGAGAAAAAATTGACGATAATCGCGAATAAAAACGTGCGAAACAGTCCCGGAATTGTGTTATATAGCCCTATGGACTTTTTAGTGTAAAATATTTAATGAATAGTGCAAGGGATAGCCAAAAACTGCATGCATATTCCCCAATGTATTCGTGATTTTGTTGGCACCGTAGGATAGTAGTACGAAAGCCAGAAAAAGGAGTTAGAGAGGCCGGAATTTGGTGAGTATTCGGGGTACATTTAATTCCCCGGGTCGAATTTTTACATTTTACTAGAAATATTTCGGTAAAGAGTGCCGCGGAAACAAGTGAATAACGAAACAGCGATTTCCAGCAGGTGCACCGACTGTCATGGCGTCTCCCTAATGGAACTGTCAATTTTACGCTATTTTATTAATTTTCCTCTATTCACCGGGCGATTTCCGCCAAATTTAGCCCATAAACCCCTCATGCACCTTCTTCATTACAGGTAAAGTACCCCGAAACCCACTTAGATCTCGTCATTATACAAATAAATCAACTTTTGATTATAGGTGTGTCTCAAAAAATTAAATATCTCATTTCAATTTTCATTAGGCGGGATCCGCGAGAGCCAGTGTTTTCAACTTTATTTTTCCGCCGTTGTACGCTTGTTTAAATTGGCCCAATTAATTTTATTGCACTGTTTAGATGTAATTTTCGGATATTACTTCGGTAATCCGTGCCCCGTTTTCGTTTTTAAGCAATTATAAATCAAAATTTGTTGTTGGGAAATGTGCGGTGAAATTAAACAGGAAGTCACCTTTGGAAAAATATTTTGGTTCGTTTGTTTTTGGTACTTGGCCTACTTTGATTTTCGAATAATTTGTTATCGAAACAGGGTGGTCCAAAAAAAATAAACGTCGATAAATGTTAGATAATATAAGGTACATATAATTTTCTAACTAGGCGAAAAAAAAAATTTTATGCCTTCCGAAGATTTCCATATATTTTGAACGGAATTCTATAAAAATACAAAAACCCAATACATTGTTCAATTTAAAATGTCAATAAATAGCTACATTCATTTGTTTAAATTGATAAGGAGTGTCCTAAAAATAAAGATTTATCTATTTTTACAAATAAATTCTGTAAAGATAAAAAAATCTCATAAATTTCGATGATTGATGGACACTTTGATAGTTTTATCTGTAGTATTTCTACAAATATTAGGAATCAAAAATATATCTCGTATTTACTTTTGACAAGTATAAGTGGATTTTCTTTTCTGTAATACAAAAAAAAAAATCTAAATTAAATCAAGTAGCTAACTTTGAAAAAATCATATCTGATTGAACGTACACAGTAGCCAAAAATTTGATGAAGCTACTTAACCAGTACTTAACACTCCCTAAAAATAATTTTTCGCGTTTGTAAATGCCAGGCACTGCTATATTACAACACTAAACTTAATTTAGCATGTTTAATTGTCTGTTTTAATTGGTATTGTAAATTATGTCAAATTCTTGTTGCTTTAAATACAGTTTACCCTCTTTTGCTTACAGTGTTGTAAAATGACGTTTCTGGACCACTATTTTACAACACTGTAAACAAAAGGGCGCCGAAAAGACGTTTACAACAACCAAAATTTGGCGGGATTGACTGTCTGTCATTGTCAATCAAATTTTAGCCTTTTGTGTCATACAGTGGTGAAGATAAAGACCTATCTTTACTTTGGACTTCTGAGAATAACATTGAAGAAGATATGAAAAATATTATACCGTGCCCATTTTTGGAGGAGGCGTCCGCTACTGTCTGTTAAATGGGGCTTTATAGCCTTGAAATTTGAGGGGAACTTTACTGTAATCGGGAACCAAATTTCCACTTTTTGTGTTCCCGAGGAACGAGGATGTGGATCTCCCCCCCAGATTTAACTGTCGTTTTTATTTTTTTTAATACATAAATCAGCAAAGAGCACGTTGAGCTTCTTATTTTTTTTGTGATTCAGTACACTAAAAATAGTTTCAGTGAATGAATTTTTTATTTATTAATCAATATCTCAACTCGCTATTTATAGATAAATACTTTGGAAACGTAATGTATTCGTATATCTTATTTATTAAGTCATTTTTGTACAGTATAATTTTAAAACTAAAACTAAAGGAATCAATACAGAATATATCTTTTAGATTCCGAGTTTCGATTCAGAAAAAACATTTTTAATTCATAAAATGATTTTGTTCAGTAATAATTGATAGTTGTGAGTGTACCTGTAAAAAGTTTTTACGTTGTTGCCAACATTCAATCAGAAATTGTTATAAATATTTAATCAAGATGGATTAAATTATAGTATAATACTTGTGTATATTTCTGTGTGTAGTCTGTAGTAGCGTTACATCTTAAGGTAATTTTATGCTTTTCTTTCATAATCAGCTTTCACTTCGTCTTTTTCTTCCGGTCCCATGTATTCATATACGTCAGGATCTCTGTACCATTTCTTCAGTTTATTTTTTTATTTATTTATTTATTTTCCATTTATTAAGAAATACAATAAAATTATTTATTTGTTTATGAGTAACCCAGTGTAATAAAAATTTGACAAATAAAATGAAACAACATAAAAATTTACCTATACTAACTAACTAACTTAACTAAGGTAATAAAAACGAAACAAAATTAAACAAAGAGTAAAGAAGTAAATATAAATGAATATAATTGAAAGCCTAGAAAGCCTTTGAAACTATAAACAGAAAGTTGTTGGTTCAGAAATTGGAAAAATATGGTTTTGAGGGAAATGTGTTAAAATGGTTCTGTGAATATCTGGACAGCAGAACACAACAAACAAAATATAATGGAGCGTTATCTCCTATTAAGATCAATAGTCATGGTGTTCCACAGGGCACAGTGCTAGAACCTGACTTATTCATGTTGTATATAAATGATATAGTGAAAGTCATAAAAAAATGTGAATTACAGCTGTTTGCAGATGACACAATCCTCTATTATGAAAGTGATAACATAACAGATCTAGTGCAAACAGTAAATGAAGACTTAGATAGGTTACACAAATGACTGTGTTGTAATAGTCTTAGTGTCGATGTTAAAAAAAAAACAAATTTATGATACTAAAAGGCAAAAATAATACTCTGGATAACACTACTCATAATGGCATTGTGATAAACAATGTCAGAATGGAACAAGTTAAAGAATGTAAATATTTGGGTGTAGTTATTGATGAAAATCTATCATTCTCTAGTCATGCCACTTATATAACAAAAAAAGTATCAAAAAAATATATTTTTTATGTAAAATAGGTAAAAATTTAAGTACTTGGCTAAATTGCTAATATATAAGACGAAAATAATGCCCCACCTCAATTATTGTTCCACAAATCTCTTTACATTCAACAAAAGAAATATAAACAGTCTCCAGAAAAAACAAAACTGGGCATTAAGATGTATAATAAGTTGTAATAGGTATTCAAGAATAAAAGATATGTTGAAAACAACAGACTTATTAAGTGTAAAACAAAATATCTTTTTAAATACAATGATAGTTGTTTTTAAAATGAAAAACAGAATGTACCTTGAACATATTTTAGAAAAATTACAATTTGTCAATGACATTCACGCATATAACACTAGAAATAGATTGGACTTTTATGTTCCCACTGTAAATTCATTATACTCTGAAAATTGCTTATTCCATCGAGGACTTATAGAATTTAACAATCTTCCAATAAATTTGAAAAATGCAAACTTTGTAAACTTTAAAAAATTGTTAAGAAGCTACATAATAGATAACCTTAGCATTTAAGTTAGTTTGTAATTCTATATATATTGTAATTGTACTTGTTTAGCTTTGCTAATAATAAAGATTATTATTACTCAGTATATATCACCACTATTGATTGATGATGATTGACTGTCAATCATCGCTCCTGATGAAGCTAACATGGTTAGCGAAACGCGCGTCGAGTCCAAAAATAAAGTGTTTGGTGTAGTGGTGATATATACTGAGTAGTATCATTGTGCCAAGATTCCACATTCCCAACTTAAGATTATTATTGTTATTATTATAAATGAAAGCCTAGAAAGCAACAACCAAAAGGTAACAAGCAAGAGACCTAGGCACAAAACACAATGGACAAACATCTACAAGTATCATAGCTGCCTCAAAGAGTCATCCCACAATATTCGCCTGAGGCCATTTTGTCTCTGGCATGAAGCCATGCGATGAGGGAACGTAAGGCATAGTTGGATCTATGAACAGACTGTAAAGAGGTGCAGTGACTCCCTGTATTTCTGGGTGGAACAAAAAAATCGATTTCAGCCAAGAGATCAGGACAGTCGAACTGAGAATTAATAGTCTTATACAGAAACAACAGTTCCGCATTAGACCTTCTCACAGATAGCCTAGGGAGCCGGGTCACTGACCTCATGGCCGTTGCAAAAAAATTGGAATGGTGGATATTAAGCTTCCTAGAAACGAAATGCAAGAACTTGTTCTGCACAAATTCAATTGAGTGAATATGGCACTCATAATAAGGTGACCATACAGGGGAACAGTATTCTAATAATGATCTCACCAAGGATTGATATATAATAGTCTCATTGTGTCAATGCTAGAGAAATCCCTATCAGTTCTGCAGATAAAACCGAGCATTTTAAAGGCTCTATTGACCATATAGTCATAGTGCAAGTGATAACTTATTTTTGGGGCGAGAATTACACCCAGATCTTTAATCTTATTCACAGTCTGCAAAACCCGTCCATTGAAGCTATAGGAGAAAGCAATAGCACCGCCGGCTCTACAACAAGACATCACCTGACACTTGTCAACATTCAGGTTCCGGCCGTTGGACTTACACCACACAGTGAAGGAATCAAGATCATCCTGCAAAAGGCGACAATCCGTTAAAGAGCTCACAGTTTTATAAATCTTGCAGTCATCTGCAAAAAGTAAAAAAGAACACTCTAAGCAAGTATCCACATCATTAATAAAAATGTTACGAGGTCACAGCAAAATCTTCAGAGACTGCACCCACTGTATGAACAGACTGAACCCTTCCAGAGAGATAACACTGGAGTCATCTCAACAAGCGACCCCCAATTCTAAAAAAAGCTCAATTTAGTGCACAGAATACCAATGTCGACCATATTGAAAAGCCTTGGAGAAGTCTGTATAAATTACGCCTACCTGTAAGTGATTTTCAAGAGTGATCGTAACAAAATGAGTAAAATACATTAAATTGGTGTTCGCCGTGCTTATGCCAGGTTGAATCAGAAGTGTCCCTTACCTTTATTTCATTAGTTATAATGTTTTCGATTAATTTGGGTATAATACTTAAGTATAAAGGAGAAGAGGCGGTAATGCCATCCGGTCCCAGACCCTTATTACTCTTTAGGGAACAAGGCATGTCGTAAACTGGCTGCAAATCAATAGCGCAGTCAACAATGTCACTGATTGTGTTGGAAAATGAAGTCCCGGTATCCCCGGCATTCCCAAATGCTTGGCAAACAAAGAAGCAATGTCGGCAGACGAACTGCACTCAACCTCACCCAAGAACATGGACTGTGGCAATCTGTTGTCAGTGCGCTTATCATTGACAAAATTCCAAAATGATTTCATGTTGCCAGGTATAGCCTCCTCCGTTACACGAACATATTCTTGCTAGCATCTTTTACTAGTAATTTTACATTGTTCGCGGAGACGAGGAAAACGCCATGTAGTTACCAAAACGACTCGACGCTTTATTTGAATTAAACTACCGATACTGTCGGTTATCTGACTCTTATAGCCCTACCTCCATTTCAGGAAGAAATTTGCTTACTTCTACTTGATATTTTGCCTAATTTGTTTTTTGTTTCAGGTTTTTTTTGTTCATAGAGGCCCCGAAGCAGTATGAACGAGCTGGATAGTTTGCGACAGGAAGCAGAAACACTGAAAAATGCCATCCGGGTAAGTAATTTCCATAGCAGAGTGTCTAGTGACAATGACAATTTATTAGAGAGAATTATATTTTACTTTATATCTCTAAAGCGAAGTATTCTTCATATAAAAGGGTTCTTGAAAGGAATAGTAGGTACAGTTTTGTTTCTTCATTTCCGCGTTTTTTAAAATAGGTTGTAAATCCAACGGACTGGTTGAAAAAATAGAAAAAGACTTTGCTTTGCAGATAGAACACCTTTTTTTGACGTGTTGTCTTACCAATCAGGCTCTACCATCTTGTTCTCGTCAGTGAGAGTCTCTGAAGAGCCTAATGTAATTTTCTACACATTTTTTAAATTTAAAATTACTAAACACAGGAAGAAACTGGCTAAAAATCAAGATGCGATAATAGTTGCTTGCTTAATCCCGCATATTTAATATTCAGTACTATTTATTCATGGTAAATTATACAAAAAACTGCCTTACACATGACAATCAATAATGATGTAGTAAAAAAATGTAGCTACTATACTGATCAAAGTAATAAGATTACTACACAAATTTTGATACATATAATTTCTATTACTATGCCATTTACACTTAAGAAAGAAACATTAAGATAGTATGGAAACAAACCCGTCAGAAATAAAATTCAAAATGAAACTTAAAACCTAAAACTTATAACTGAGGTACTTGTTTATGGATTAAAAAAGATTTTCTACCAGAATTTTTTTAACCTTTTTTTCAAATTCTTTGTTGGGTAAATCTCTAATATTTTTCAGTAATACATTAAAAAATTTAACGGCTCAGCACCCAGGTCCCATTTGACATCTGTTCAGCCTCCAATATGTTGGAATTAGATTCCCCTTATGCCTGGTGTCGTGACAATACACATCGCTATGGCATTTGTAGGAATGAACATGTTACCTTAAGAACCGGAGATTCTCAAGAAGAAACCGTTAAAATTCTGAACAATACAAATGACTGTCCGCAGGCATCTCTGAAACCAAGTCCATCCAGTAGTCTCAATGCCTTACTCTGCAAGCTGAACACTCAATAGGTCTGTGCAGAGTGTCCCCAGACGAGAATGGAATAAGCAAGATGAGAGTGAAATATTGATTGATAAGCATACGGTGTGCAAGATTCTGGAGTACAAAAAGATGTTTGCTCAATTTTTTACACGTCCTGCCTATGTGTGTCCCCCAATGCAGCTTCGGAACCAAATATACACTCGGAAATCTCACCTCACCCACTCCCTCATTCAAATCATACACCTCTCTCAACGAAAAAACAACCCATGTATTATACCATAACAATTGTTATGGCATAATACATGAGTACAACTCTGGTTTCAACTGAAACAGACTGTCTTATGAGGACGTTGAATTTGGTTGTTAAATCTTGTTTGAATCCCCCTTCTTGTTTGCCCAACATACTTCTTGCTACAATCATTACAACGTAAATCGTATATTCCACTTCTTTTAAGCTTGTGAGTTCTATCCTTTAGATTTTCTAAGATGTTTGTTAAGTTGTCTGATGACTTATAGACGTGAGAAATATTATATATACCACTTCTCAACGTCAAAAACAACTACTGTTGCTATAAATAGTAGTTTGACTTTTAGTAGAGAACACAAGGCTTGGTGGTCTAGAACTTATCGTGCCATGTATAGTTAAATTTTTGAAGATATGACCGACGAAACTTGTAAATTTAGTAAAATCGAATATCGATCGGTGATCAAGTTCCTCTTTTTGAAAGGAGTGTCTGCTAATGAAATTTACAATGACATGATTAACACACGGAAAGAACAATGTCTTTTCTAAAATCTGGTTGACTTCTGGATTCCTAAATGTCAGAACGCCGACCACGACTGAGAACCACAACATTCAAGTTGATTGATAGTTGTTGTGAAGGGGATTCCTTTAACTTTTGAGATGGGACGTGGTTCCATTATCATAATCCAGCGACACAGAGCAGTCGAAAGAGTGAAAATATTATTTTTCATTTATTAAATAAAGTTCGCCAAAAAATTGTGGAAAAACTCCAAGGAAAAGTGTCTAAAGAGGTGCTCTTTTTGCAAGACAATGCGCCTGCTCACAAATCGCTGTTCGTTTTGCAAAAAATAACTGAAGCTTGTTTTAGAGAGCTCGACAGATCGTACTATATGAAAGGTACCCCATGTTGGTAGATCACTGGAATAAGTGCATTTCTCATGAAGGAAACTACAGAGAAATCTGCTTCTAGCGAATCCGTTTATAGCGAATTTCCAGGTTTATAACGAACTTGCCACTCGCTGTGCTCAATGTCGCGCGACTTGATCTAGGGAATTCACCGAAACTCGCTAGGAACCACTATTCTACTTGTTTCCGCCGCTCGCTAGTTCGAGCAGTATTATTTTCAATTCACTTGTGTTATGCGGTTCTTCTAATGCATACGAGGCTGGTTTGAAAAGTCCGTGCAAAGTCCGAGAGATGGCACCACCGGCGCGTATCGAGGTCATGTTTAGTTAGTAGCATCTCTTGAATGAACGCACACCAAGTTTCAGCCATATTGGTCTATTTCTTTGTGTTTGGCATTCGTGTGAATCAAGGAAGTCGAGTGATTTTCAAGAAATGGACGAAAAAGAATTTCGTGTGGTGATTAAACATTACTTTATGAAAGGCAAAACGCCTCAAGAGAAGCTTGATAAACATTATGGTGACTCTGCACCTTCGATTAGAACAGTTTATAAGTGGTTTCAAAATTTTCAGACTGGCCATATGGGCACAAGTGACGCTGAACGTTCTGGACGGCCTGTGGAGGTTACGACTCCAGAAATCATTGATCAAATCCATGATATGGTGATTGATGACAGAAGAGTTAAGGTGCGTGAGATTGCTAGTGCTGTGGGCATCTCGACTGAACGGGTACATAATATTTTGCATAAACATTTGGACATGAGAAAGCTATCCGCAAGATGGGTGCCGCGATTGCTCACGCTTGACCAAAAACGGAATCGTGTGAAGTGTTGCAAGGATGATTTGCAGCTGTTCCAGAAGAATCTGGAGGACTTTAAGCGTCGTTTCGTCACTGTGGATGAAACATGGATACATTACTATACTCCTGAGACCAAACAACAATCTAAACAATGGGTTACCAAGGGGGAATCTGCACCAAAAAAGGCGAAGACCGTTCCTTCGGCCGGAAAGGTTATGGCGACTGTCTTTTGGGATTCGCAAGGGATAATCCTCCTCGACTATCTGGAAAAGGTAAAACTATTACAGGTGAATATTATTCATCGTTATTGGACCGTTTGAAAACCGAGCTGCAAGAAAAACGCCCGCGATTGGCCCACAAGAAAGTCGGTGAAATTGATCTACAGCAAATAAAATTGGTTTTTTATGCCCCCAAACACAAGTGCAAGATTCCAACTTATGGATCAAGGTGTGATACATTCCTTAAAATGTCATAAAAAGATTTTACTTATGAAAATATTAGAGACGATCGATAAGGTAACATTTTTTTCTGTAGCTCTCTTGGTCACTATAAACTTTATCCATATGGCTTGGCATAGAGTCAGTAGAGAAACCATTGCAAACTGTTTTAAAGATGGCGGATTTTTAAGGAAGGAGTGTAGATACGACTCAGATGATGAGCTACCGTTGACTCAGTGGATTGAAAAACATCGAGAAGACCCTACTAGAATTTGTTACGATGCTGACATTCAACAAAGTACAGTAGAAATCGAGATTAAAAAGATGTTTAATCACTTTAATTTTGAAGAATATGTATGTGCTGGTAATGAATTAATGATGACAGAAATATTAACTGATGATCAAATTGGGACATTAGTGACTTCTGGAAAGATTTTAAGCGATAATGACGACGAAGACGAGCTTGGAGAAGGAGATAATATTTATGTTCCATCCATTTCAGAAATGACTAAGAAAATGACTGAAACTCGCAATTTTTTGGAATCTCGTGAAGTTCCTGAACATATATGGAGTAGTTTTTGTGACCTTGACAATTATATAAACACCATTTCTTTTTCAAGTAAAATTGTACAAACGAAAATTACTGATTTTATTGTATAAACTACATATTTTAATGTTTTCGTTTATACTCGTATATGTACCAATATACGTAATAATTACTTTAACGTGACTTGTTTTATTTTCCTTTGAACGTTTTCTTTTAATTTAATAATTATCATTATTCATTTTTCTAAGCATTAGCGCCTAATCTAAATAAAATAACCGGTCGAGTGCAAGTTGCACTTGCGCAATTAGTTTTACGTACGTTGATTGCCTTTAAAATAAAAAATGTTGTAACGGAAGTATAAAATGATCAGTGACTTCACAAAACACACCGCAAATAAGTTTTCAACAAAGTTTGTTTCCAATCTCCACTGAAAATTGATGACCTTGAAATTTCTGTTTTTTTTTTTTATATACCGGATAAATTATTAAAGGAATGCACTCGTGATAATTTTCGTTCAATCTACATCCCGTGGAGAATATTCCAGAATTTTTTCAAAATTTTTTGATAAGTACTTTTCGAGACAGCGATTTTTCGCCATTTTTTAAAAATAATATAAAGAAAAGTGCGCATAAGTATTACATTATATATATATATATATATATATATATATATATATATATATATATATATATATATATATATATATATATACACATATACATATACATATACATATTTTACTCGTGTTTTCACAAGCTTTCATTTGACCCACACTCGATGACCTAGTAAAAAAATTTTTTTTCACTTCCGATTTTACCCCCCATAACTAACCCCTTAAGTCAAAATTTAACTTTCAAAACTACATGGCTCTGATGAGGCCATCAATTCCTATATTATTACCAAATTTCAACTTTCTATGACAAATAGTTTCGGAGAAAATCGGGTGTGACAGACGGACAGACACCGAAGTGATCTTACGAGACTGGTTTGAAAAGTCCGTGCAAAGTCCGAGAGATGGCACCACCGGCGCGTATCGAGGTCATGTTTAGTTAGTAGCATCTTTTGAATGAACGCACACCAAGTTTCAGCCCTATTGGTCTATTTCTTTGTGTTTGGCATTCGTATGAATCAAGGAAGTCGAGTGATTTTCAAGAAATGGACGAAAAAGAATTTCGTGTGGTGATTAAACATTACTTTATGAAAGGCAAAACGCCTCAGGAGACTAAAGAGAAGCTTGATAAACATTATGGTGACTCCGCACCTTCGATTAGAACAGTTTATAAGTGGTTTTAAAATTTTCGGACTGGCCATATGGGCACAAGTGACGCTGAAACGTTCTGGACGGCCTGTGGAGGTTACGACTCCAGAAATCATTGATCAAATCCATGATATGGTGATGGATGACAGAAGAGTTAAGGTGCGTGAGATTGCTAGTGCTGTGGGCATCTCGACTGAACGGGTACATAATATTTTGCATAAACATTTGGACATGAGAAAGCTATCCGCAAGATGGGTGCCGCGATTGCTCACGCTTGACCAAAAACGGAATCGTGTGAAGTGTTGCAAGGATGGTTTGCAGCTGTTCCAGAAGAATCCGGAGGACTTTAAGCGTCGTTTCGTCACTGTGGATGAAACATGGATACATTACTATACTCCTGAGACCAAACAACAATCTAAACAATGGGTTACCAAGGGGGAATCTGCACCAAAAAAGGCGAAGACCGTTCCTTCGGCCGAAAAGGTTATGGCGACTGTCTTTTGGGATTCGCAAGGGATAATCCTCATCGACTATCTGGAAAAGGGTAAAACTATTACAGGTGAATATTATTCATCGTTATTGGACCGTTTGAAAACCGAGCTCCAAGAAAAACGCCCGCGATTGGCCCACAAGAAAGTCCTTTTCCATCACGACAACGCACCAGCACACACCTCAGCAGTTGTGTGTCGCAAAATTAATGGAAATAGGATTCCCACTCGTTTTACATCCCCCCTATTCTCCAGACTTGGCTCCCTTGGACTACTATTTGTTCCCCAATTTGAAGAAATGGCTGGCGGGACAAAGATTTTATTCAAACGAGCAGGTGATTGCAGACACTAATGGATATTTTGCAGACTTGGACAAATCCTATTATTCGGACGGGATCAACAAACTAGAACATCGTTGGACGAAGTGTATAAGCCTAAAAGGAGACTATGTCGAAAAATGAAAAAGGTTTACCCCAAACACATAAGTAGTTTTTATTTTTGCACGGACTTTTCAAACCAGCCTCGTATAAGTGTTCCGTACGGAACACTAAAAATTGTGAAAAATGATATTAGATTTTATTTACTGTTAGTAACAAATTTCGGATATAGTGAACCTTTTTAGCGATTTTTTTGGACTTCGTTATAAACGGATTTTACTGTATATATAATACGTAGGCTGGAAAGTTTTTGGTTTGACACATAGATGTCGCCTTTTTCAAAAAACCATATGATTTTTAGGAAGTACCAACCTTCAAACGATACATGTCAAAATTTCATGACATTTCGACGATTAATTTAAAAGTTACAGTGGTTTTAGTGACGCTACTTTGATATTTTCAAAACAGTGGAAAAAATCGAATTTCATATGTTGATTAAACACTGTTTTTTTTTGATGGGGAAAAATACCGTTCAAGCAAGGCAATGGCTTGATAACTGTTACGGGGACTGTGCCCCTGGAAAATCACTCATCATTTACTAATATGCTGGATTTAAACGCGGTCGTACACGAATGATGCTGAACGCTCTGGACTCCCAAATGAGGTGGTTACACCGGAAAACACACAAAAAAAATCCACAAAATTGTTTTGGATGACCGTAAAGGGAATTTGAGTGAGATAGCTGACAACCTAAAGATTGGTCATATTTTGTATGAACATTTGGAGAAAGCTCTGTTCGAAATGGGTACCGTGTTTGCTCGCAGTGGACCAAAAACAACAATGTGTTGATAATTTTGAGCGCTGTTTGGACCTTTTTTGAGCGCAATAAAAAGGATTTTTTCATGCGATATGTGACAGTGGATGAAACATGGATCCACCTCTACACACCGAAATCAAATCCGCAGTCAGCTGAATGGACAGTGGGACATAGAGGTGACCGATAAAAAAAACTTGATTGCTTTACTACACTATTTTCGGATGTTTTTGAATGGTAGTAATTAAAATGCAGTTACGTGTAGGTAAACGACACCATTTGTCAACATAGTTAAAAAAAAAACAAAATTAGTTTATTCGGTAGATAAAAAAATTGCGGCCACCCACACACCATCCCATATACATGTCTTAGACAAACAATTCTAATTCATAGAATGTCATTATTCCGTGGAAGCAAAACAATAAATAAAGCGTTGGAAATTTTCACTTTCTTTTAATGACTCACATTAATTGGGACACGCAAACATGGTGTGGAAAAATATTGCTTACGTATGAAACGTCTGGTGTATGTAGTTTACGCGCTGATAATGAGAGTACTAGTATCATAGTTTGGAAGCGGTGATTATTTTCAGTTGGAAAGTACTGCCCCCGGGCCAAAACTATTTGCCACCTAAGAAAAACTTAAAAATGTTAAAACTGTTAGATTAGAACTAAATGAAATATGTACAGGGTGGTCCACTTTTAAAGGTAAACCCCTGTATCTAAAAGAGATATACGAAAACTGATGTCGGTGTCTGAGGCTCAATTTTTATGATAAACTCAATGGTAAAAACCACATATCGATATCTATTACTGTTTCAGATATACAGGGTGTTTTTCAAAAATCTGCATTTTGGAAAAATGTTTGTGATTCTTTTCCTATTGAAAATTTTTGATTTCTGTAAAAACATTCTCAAAGCACTTTTTCACGTGGATTTTAACAGTGTAAGTTACATTTTTTACAACTAATATTTTAATAGTTATTAACGCAAAAATATATTTTTTAAATGGGATACCCTGTATATTTTTCTTTATCCGAATAGAGCTTTAAATTACTATTCTAAAAATATAGCACACTTTATAATAAATATAAAGTTTTCAGTTTTTACGCGAGTTTTAAATGCACATTTTGTGAAGTAGGCTTTGGACGGAGCGGCAATATCAATTGTTTACGATAGCAGTCAAATCGTAAAAAAAATTCCCAGAAGTAACTCTAAGAGTCATAACTACAATAACGTTTACTAAATACTATACTACTTTAAACTACGAGGCTGGTTTGAAAAGTCCGTGCAAAGTCCGAGAGATGGCACCACCGGCGCGTATCGAGGTCATGTTTAGTTAGTAGCATCTCTTGAATGAATGCACACCAAGTTTCAGCCATATTGGTCTATTTCTTTGTGTTTGGCATTCGTGTGAATCAAGGAAGTCGAGTGATTTTCAAGAAATGGACGAAAAAGAATTTCATGTGGTGATTAAACATTACTTTATGAAAGGCAAAACGCCTCAGGAGATTAAAGAGAAGCTTGATAAACATTATGGTGACTCTGCACCTTCGATTAGAACAGTTTATAAGTGGTTTCAAAATTTTCGGACTGGCCATATGGGCACAAGTGACGCTGAACGTTCTGGACGGCCTGTGGAGGTTACGACTCCAGAAATCATTGATCAAATCCATGATATGGTGATGGATGACAGAAGAGTTAAGGTGCGTGAGATTGCTAGTGCTGTGGGCATCTCGACTGAACGGGTACATAATATTTTGCATAAACATTTGGACATGAGAAAGCTATCCGCAAGATGGGTGCCGCGATTGCTCACGCTTGACCAAAAACGGAATCGTGTGAAGTGTTGCAAGGATGGTTTGCAGCTGTTCCAGAAGAATCCGGAGGACTTTAAGCGTCGTTTCGTCACTGTGGATGAAACATGGATACATTACTATACTCCTGAGACCAAACAACAATCTAAACAATGGGTTACCAAGGGGGAATCTGCACCAAAAAAGGCGAAGACCGTTCCTTCCGCCGGAAAGGTTATGGCGACTGTCTTTTGGGATTCGCAAGGGATAATCCTCATCGACTATCTGGAAAAGGGTAAAACTATTACAGGTGAATATTATTCATTGTTATTGGACCGTTTGAAAACCGAGCTGCAAGAAAAACGCCCGCGATTGGCCCACAAGAAAGTCCTTTTCCATCACGACAACGCACCAGCACACACCTCAGCAGTTGTGGTCGCAAAATTAATGGAAATAGGATTCCAACTCGTTTCACATCCCCCCTATTCTCCAGACTTGGCTCCCTTGGACTACTATTTGTTCCCCAATTTGAAGAAATGGCTGGCGGGACAAAGATTTTATTCAAACGAGGAGGTGATTGCAGACACTAATGGATATTTTGCAGACTTGGACAAATCCTATTATTTGGAAGGGATCAACAAACTAGAACATCGTTGGACGAAGTGTATAAGCCTAAAAGGAGACTATGTCGAAAAATAAAAAAGGTTTACCCCAAACACATAAGTAGTTTTTATTTTTGCACGGACTTTTCAAACCAACCTCGTATATAGAAAATAAAACAACATAAACAATAAAAAAATTTATTCCGAGTAGAACAAACTACAACAAAACAGTTTTCTTTAAGAGAAGTTCGAAATGTCGACCGGTTTCATTTACACATAGGCGGCACCTTTTTTGGACACTTCTTACCGAGTTGATTAGTTCAAGAGGAGTGAGAGCTGCAAAACTTTGTATCACTGCGACTTCTAACTCTTGCCTGGTGTTTGTCGGCAATTTAAAAATTAGGTCTTTCAATCTTGCAAGAGATAGAAGTCAATGGGTGTTAAATCCGGTGACCTTGCCAGTCAACGGTTCGGACCTTGGTGGGCTATCCAGTTATTGTCGAAAATGGCCGATAAAAAATTACTGATAACTGCAGCGTTATAAGAGGGTGCCCCGTCGTGTTGAAAAAATATATTTCTAAGGTCCATTAACGGCAGTTCATCAACAAGAGGTTCTGTTTGCTGCCTTAAAATTTCTAAATATCTCTGAGAGGTGAGTGTTCCTTCGTAAATAAATGGACCTATAACCCTGCCTCGAAAAATTCCTGCCCACACATTAAATCCAAATCTGCCTTGATTTCTTTGCTCCGCAACTTTCTTGTGCCCACGTATAAGAATTGTAACGGTTAAAAATACCTGAATTGCTTACATAAACTTCGTCTGTTTAAATGCAATTTAATGAAAAATTCGGAACATGGTTACAATTCTCCAGAAACCATTGTCAAAACTCCATACGCCGTTGAAAATCTCCGTCTCTAAGGTGATGAACTTTTCTTGTCTTATATGGCCTGAATTTGTGCTTTTTTAAAGTACGACTTACGTTAGTTCTTGGTAGTCCAGTGGATTCTTTTAACTGTCGAGTTGAAGTGTTGGGATAATTTCCGATAGTTCCTAAAACTACTATTTCTTATCCCTGTTTGATGCATAATTTTTGGGTCGTTTCTTTTCAAACTGACCACTATTAACTGGGTTATGTCGCAATCGAACGAATATATCCTTGAAGGGTTGACGCTTCTCTAGATACCGTTCGTGGTACAAATTACACAGGTCTGCAACAAAAATGCTGTCTGGATGTTTTCAACTGATTTCTATGTATTTAGGTGTTCTGAAAACTAAAAAATACTCAAAAAATTCCAGAACGTCAGGTTATTTTGCAAAACGCAAAATTTTATTATAAAAAAGGATTTTTTTGGGCTAACTTGAAGTCATAAATAAATAGGTACAATTTTATTTTGATTACTGTTTTTTAAATGTATACAGGCCATAATTATCATTACTTTCTAAGTAAAGAACGCCCTGTGTGAGCTAAATTAACAAACATAAACGTTGTAACCAGAACGTGCGCGCTGCGATAGTGTAGAAAGTGGCGCGGTACAATTACGTGTTAACTCGTCACTGTTTTATAGATCTTGGTTCAATATAGTGCAATGTCATCTGTGCGGAAGTATGTGAATTCGTCTGACCGTTTCTGTTATATTTGTGGTGAATATATGGTATTAAAGCAACAACTTAATATTACGGACTTTGTAAAAAAAGTATACTTCACGTATTTTGGCTTAAAACTTGGAGATCAGGATAAAGTTTGGACACCTCATAAAGTCTGCAAACGATGTGTTGAAGACCTTCGAAATTGGTTTAAGGGCAAGAAAAAAGCTTTCCGATATGCGATTCCTATGGTATGGCGCGAGCAAAAAAGCATAGTGATGATTGTTACTTTTGTTCGTGTAATGTGAAAGGGTATAATTCAAAATGGAAGCAGTCCATTTCATACCCAATCTGCAATCAGCTATTCGTCCCATCCCTCATGGGACCGAAATACCAGGGCCCAAGGCCCTGCTACCTTGGAAGAGATTCCAAGTTCTGACGAAGATGGTGCTGTACCTGAACCCGATGGCAAGTCAAGTTTTCAATTTGAAGATGACAGCAGTCCGAAATTGTTTTCCCAGGGCGAGCTAAATGATTTGGTAAGAGACTTGAATCTTCCCAAAAACGCTGCTGAGTTGCTTGGATCAAGGCTCAAAAGCAGGAACTTACTTTTGCCGGGAGTGTCTTCCTCCTGGTTTAGATATCGTGAGAAGCAGTTCACTTCCTACTTTGCCCAAGAGGACGAGTTGGTTTATTGTACCAATATTGAAGGTTTTATGGATACATTTAAGATCTCATACGACCCAGCACAGTGGCGTATTTTCATAGATTCTTCAAAAAGAAGCCTTAAAGCAGTTCTGCTTCACAATGGCGGTTTTTATGCTTCCATTCCTGTCGGTCATTCCGTACACCTCAAGGAAACCTACAAGAACTTGGAATTGGTTCTTTGCAAATTAAAATATAAAGACCACGGTTAGCCAGTGTGCGGTGATTTAAAAATCTTGGGCATGTTGCTCGGACAACAATCTGGGTTTACCAAATTCCCTTGCTTTTTGTGTCTATGGGATAGTAGAGACCGAGCAAATCACTGGACCAAAAAGTGTTGGCCTCCGAGGGAGCTTAAAGTTGACGAAAAGAACGTCCTGCATGAAACTTTGGTGCCTCCTCATAAAGTTCTTCTACCACCGCTTCACATAAAGCTGGGATTGATGAAGCAATTTGTAAAGTCACTTCCAAGAGATGGAAATTGCTTCAAATACTTAATATCAAAGTTTCCAGGCCTCTCGGAGGCAAAGTTGAAGGAAGGTGTTTTCGTTGGACCAGATATTAGACGCCTTATGGCTGATCCACAATTCATCACAACCATGACGGATCCTCAAAGAGAAGGGTGGATTGCCTTTAAAGAGGTCATAGAGAAATGTTTAGGCAATAACAAAGACCCTAACTACAAACAAATCGTCAAAAGAATGTTAAAAGCATTTCAAGCTTTAGGTTGCCTAATGAGTTTTAAAAGTACATTTTCTTCATTCCCACCTCGACTACTTTAAAGAAAATTTAGGAGATCTGAGTGAAGAGCAAGGTGAACGATTTCACCAAGATATTAAGGAGATGGAAAAAAGATACCAGGGAAGATGGAGCGTCTCAATGATGGAGGACTACTGTTGGACGCTTCAGAGAGACCTTCCAGATGCTTCCTACAAGCGAAAATGTACCAAAAGAAGTCTCACTGGGAAAAAGAAATGTGTTTAGTGCTTACTAATGAATGTATTTTAGATAAAAAAATAAGTTTTGTTACGCAATTATAAATTAAAAAAAAAATTTTAGTATTTTATCTTTTATTTTAACTTGTTTAACATAGATACCTACATTGTCAGAAAACGTGACCTTCTATGACAAAATGAAAGTCATTTTCGGATTTAATACACCCAAAAACATAAGAATTACACAAAAAAACCAAAACCTCTCAATTTTTTTTTTGCAGACTTGTGTTACTTGCCGCTTCCAAATTTTTCCCAGTTTGTATGAAACACACTATCATATCCCATTTTTCGTAATTTTCAAACTTCATTGCGATTTATTTGACAATTCAATAATTGATCACTACGACTCAACAATTGAATTAAACCATATGGCCGCTCCGTCCAAAACCTACCTCAGAAAATGTGCATTTAAAACTCGCGTAAAAACTGAAAACCTTTATATTTTGAAGTAGATTTAAGTAAAATAGAAAGTGTGCTATATTTTTAGAATGATAATTTAAAGCTCCATTTGGATAAGGAAAAATATACAGGGTATCCCATTTAAAAAATATATTTTTGCGTTAATAACTATTAAAATATTAGTTGTAAAAAAATGTAACTTGCACTGTTGAGATCCACGTAAAAAAGTGCTTTGAGAATGTTTTTACAGAAATCAAAAATTTTCAATAGGAAAAGAATTACAAACATTTTTCCAAAATGCAGATTTTTGAATAACACCCTGTACATCTGAAACGGTATTAGATATCGATATGCGGTTTTCACCGTTGAGTTTATCATTAAATTTGAGCCTCAGACACCGACATCAATTTTCGTCTATCTCCTTTAGATAAAGGGGTTTACCTTTAAAAGTATCCAGTTTGGACCACCCTGTATATACATTAAATTAAACTGGTAGAATCGGTCAAGTAAATACGTGTCGCCTGTAACTTGTGGTAGGTAAAAGTAATTCCCTCTTTTTTTTTAGCTAGTTGGCACCCCAACAAACAATGCTTTATGGAAAGAGATTCATGTCATACCTTATTTATCGTGGAATACGAGGGCTACTTTTTAAGTTTTTACGAAAATAACGAGTCAACGAAAAACTTCACGTGAAATTTCCATTTGTTCACAAAACTGTTTTTTTTTTTCTCAAAGCTCACTCTAAACAAACTACTCGTCCAATTTCTGAACAAATGTCAAATTTTACAATAATAATGTCACATCTTAATGGCGCCATCTAGTGGTCGTTTGTAAAAACTTAAAAGTCAAGTCGAGGACATTACCAAGTAGGTGAAACGATACTGTCGATTGAAGTGTATCTGTTTGGAGTTGATAGATCAGATCAGTGCTTCAAATCAAATCAGAAGTTTTTACAATTTTTTCTGCAGATGTACTGGCAAAATTAGAATTATTTTCATTTGAAAATCGATTACCATAAAACTGTCTTTTACGTGGTCTACACACTCGCTTCAAACTTAATTTCTCGTATTTTTTTTATCCATTTTGCATACAATATTAGCCGAGACGTTTATCGAGTGATGTTAGCCCTGCGAGCGATATTTTCGAGTTGAGCAGGCTAGCGTACCGTTTGCTTTGGAGTTACAGTTTTGCCTCAAACCGAAAAGATTTTATACCCATTATAGTAAGCTCTCCTTTTACCTGCTTCTATCTTTCTTAGAATCATAAAAGTAGCAGCAGATGTTCGTCGTAGGTAGAGCAAAATCATTGTAAATGGCTGAAAGGTAAGTCGGCACGCCGCGCGGTCGGTTTGGCCTGCCTTACACTTGGCGCTATAATCGTCTATAACTTTGAAAGTACAATGCGACCTCGATAATCCGGACTAATTAAAACCGCGGTGATCCGAATTAGTAAATAATTCGAATTACTGAAGCAAGACATTATTTATGTTAAAAAACGAATCATTTAATACGAAACAACTAAAAAATAGTACATACATATAATATTTAAAATAGAAGCATATCTTATCAAGTTTTATCTTATTTTGTAAAAAAAATTGTAATTTTTGTTTGTTTGACCCTTCTCTGAATCATCCTAAAAGCAATTTATTTTAATCTTTGAAGTACAAGAACATCACTTAGAGGGATATCATTTTTTCTTCTGCCCATCTCTGCACACATTGAAACTTTTAACTGCCTCATCATTCTTCACAGTGTTCTTAACAGTCTGGTTTGTATTAGTATTTAACTCTCAACCTTCATTATCACCCTGTATCATCTATGTCTTCCAGTGGTAACAAATCTTCATCATTTTCAAGCCAATTACATATTTCCACGTTCGTGAGATTCTGCTCAGTGAGAACATTCAGCATATCTGAAACATCTTTTAAATATTTACGAATTAACCAAAAAAATACTAAAAGAAGCATTTCAGACTTTACCTTTCATTTCTTTATTCGTGAAAAGCAAATTGTGCCGCAATTCACTCAGAGGAATCAGATCTTCAGCATCATATTCAGTGTCTGGGTTGGTATCTGCCACATAAGCCATAATTTTGTGCCAGCACTTTTTCAAGACTTCAGGGGGACTTTTTTCCCATGAATTGCATAGTAGACATACAGCATCCTTTAGGTTAATGCTTTTTAATAACCTAACAAGGTTCTCTTCATTATTTGATAAAATATGGGCTAAAAGACTTTTCCGATAAAATAATTTTGTCAGTCTGATTGCATTCTGGTCCATAGGCTGCAAAAGTGCAGTACAATTTGGTGGAAGAAATAATGTTGTAAACTGTCCATCCTCACTAGTCGGCTCTTCCATAGTTCCATGGCTCAAAGCGTTATCAACGATTAGCAGGGCTCTTTCAGGCAAGTTGAGACTTCTTAAATGACTTTTGACTTGACGAATAAAAGAATGATGAAACCAGTCTAAGAAAATTGCTGTAGTCATCCATTCATTGGCAGATGATTTGTACTCAGCAGGTATGTTCACATTTTTAAAAGTCCTCGGATTTTTTGCCTTTCCTATCACTAACAACTTTAATTTTTGTGTTCCATCAGCATTGCAACATGCTAGAAAGGTAACGCGTTCTTTGTTTATTTTTCGATCTGGTGCGGCCTTTTCCTGAGAACAAACCAGCGTTTTTTCAGGCAACATTTTCCAATACAGAGCTGATTCATCTACATTGTATATTTGAGTAGGTCCAAGGTTTAATTATTTTATCTTATCTGCGAATAAAGTTAGGAAAAGATCGACGGCACTTTCATCATTGGATAGTTTTTCGCCACAACCTTTAAAGCACGCAGATCATGTCTTTTTCTGAAGTTAGAAATCCAGCCTCTGCTAGCTCTAAAATTACCATTCCCGTAGGTTTCAGTGTAAAACTGTTTTGCCTGATAAAATTTCGTAGGAAATTGGGACGTGCCTTGATCGTTGCGTACAAAACCATGTATACAAACGAGTTTCCATTTCTGGATATTCGGCTTTTCGTAAGGTTTTTTGTCGCCAGGACCGGAATCTCATTTGGAAATAAATCTAAAAGAAGTTACACGTCCATAGTGAGTGTCCAAAATTAACTTTAAAATAAATCATATATATATATATATATATATATATATATATATATATATATATATGTATATATATATATATATATATATATATATATATATATATATATATATATATATATATATATATATATATATATATATATATATATATATAAATACAATCTTAATTGGGGAACTCGGCAAATTAGGGCGTGATAGGAGATCACACAATTTTCATTAAGCCGCCAATATTTCGGTCCTGGATTGGGACCTACTTCAGGGCAGAACTGAAAAGAAGAACAGAGCGTATTCACTGATAGTGTCTGGGATAACTTTAAATTAATGATGTTATCATTAGGTTGTTATAAATAAAATTAGTGTGGAACAAGAATAAGATTTTAGTAATAATAAGTTAAAAAACTCTCACATGAGAAGTGCAAAGATTTCGTTAGCCTGAATGGCCGTAGGTTATACATAAAAAAGTTGTTACATATAAACGTTGGTTAATCCATAAAATATACAAAATACACATTAAAACACTGTAGACAAATTTCTAAAAAACAAATTTAACACATGGATGTAATTGGGAACCCTGGATGTTGAGAACATCGTTAGTTATTTCACTTGTTACCACCACATATGGCCACCGCCATTTAGGAACAAATGACAAGAACGACAGGAGACAGCTACCCGACAGAGATAAGGGGTTTAGTCAAGAAAACTCAATTAACCAGAATGCGGGGTCGACACCTGGAAGGAACCGGTAGAAAAGGAAGTACAAATATTGGACCCTAAGTGAGAGAGAGGTAGCCAATTGAGCGACCAAAACCACCCGGTATGTAGTAGCGGAAGGATAAAACACAACCTAATTATAGGTAAATGGTGAGCGAGGGAGCGAGAGAGAGAGTGATAATAATGGGAGCAACGAAGAAGAAAATTATCTCCTTGCTCCCATTATTGTCACTCTCTCTCTCGCTCCCTCGCTCACCATTTACCTATAATTAGGTTGTGTTTTATCCTTCCGCTACTACATACCGGGTGGTTTTGGTCGCTCAATTGGCTACCTCTCTCTCACTTAGGGTCCAATATTTGTACTTCCTTTTCTACCGGTTCCTTCCAGGTGTCGACCCCACATTCTGGTTAATTGAGTTTTCTTGACTAAACCCCTTATCTCTGTCGGGTAGCTGTCTCCTATCGTTCTTGTCATTTGTTCCTAAATGGCGGTGGCCATATGTGGTGGTCACAAGTGAAATAACTAACGATGTTCTCAACATCCAGGGTTCCCAATTACATCCATGTGTTAAATTTGTTTTTTAGAAATTTGTCTACAGTGTTTTAATGTGTATTTTGTATATTTTATGGATTAACCAACGTTTATATGTAACAACTTTTTTATGTATAACCTACGGCCATTCAGGCTAACGAAATCTTTGCACTTCTCATGTAAGTTTTTTAACTTATTATTACTAATATCTTATTCTTGTTCCACACTAATTTTATTTATTATAACAACCTAATGATAACATCATTAATTTAAAGTTATCCCAGACACTATCAGTGAATACGCTCTGTTCTTCTTTTCAGTTCTGCCCTGAAGAAGGTCCCAATCCAGGGCCGAAATATTGGCGGCTTAATGAAAATTGTGTCATCTCCTATCACGCCCTAATTTGCCGAGTTCCCCAATTAAGATTGTATTTTTAATAATTTTGGTAGATACGGCAACTTTTTGCTTTCTTTCTTTATTCTATATATATATATATATATATATATATATATATATATATATATATATGTATATATATATATATATATATATATATATATATATATATATATATATATATATATGTATATATATATATATATATATATGTATATATATATATATATATATATATATATATATATATATATATATATATATGTATATATATATATATGTATATATATATATATATATATATAATATATATATATATATATATATATATATATATATACCTTTTGATTTTCACTTGCTTCTTTTTTATATCCGAAATTATGGATGTTCCTACTCCGTATTCATTCGCCAACACTTTTCCGCTTTCACTAAGAACTAGTCTTTCTAATATATCGGACTTTTGTTTTATTGTTAGTGTAATATGTTTTCTTTTAGAAGGCATTTTAATATGTAGTATACATAAAAAAAAACGTTTATATATTTATATGAACCACATAAAGTAAAATAGAACGTAGGTATGTTGTACTTGTGACAATAAACAAACAACTACAAAGTCCTTAACCTTTAGACGCGATACACGAGGCGTTGTAGGCAAATCAAAGGCACCTACAGTTTGTGTGAATCCCAGATGTATTAGACTGTAAGTTAGGGGAATCCCCTCACTATCGATTTCAGTTTTCCCATGTAGTTTAAATTAAGTAGATGTCTAAAAACGCAGGTCCGGATTACCTAGTACTATCAAATCCGGATTATAAAGTACACAATGCAATAGAAATGTTTGTCCGGATTATTAAAGAATCCGGTTTTTAATGGAGATCCGGATTATCGAGGTGGCACTGTATTTGAAATTTTCAGAGAATATTATTGAAATATACTTTCCGATAGGATACTTTCTAAAAAATCGAGTTTCTGACCCGTGAAAGTATAATGTTCCCTTAATTAATAATACAGACCTCGAAGTTAGACTCGTTCGACCATACAATATTAGACCAATCCTCTTTTTAGTCTTCTCTGATAGCCGGGGTTTTTTTTCTAGCTTTACAGCCTTTAAGCTCAGAATTTTGAAGCCTTCTTTCCACTGTTAGAGCAGAAATTTTGTTTCCAATGTCTTCAGAAAAATTGGCACATCGTTCAGAAGACGTCTTTTTGCGGTTTTTCAAAGAGGCATGTTTCTCAGGCATTTACAGTTCGTTTTCGCCTGCTCTTATTTGGGTTTTTGTGTGGGTTTGTCCATTAAAAAGATTTTTTTTGGACACATTTCATTATTTTTGGCATTTTTTCCTAAATTCAATTCACACTTTGGCATTTCTTGATTTCTGAATTTATCGCGCTCCAAAGTGATGTGCGGACGTTTAGTCTGAAAACTTCAATTTTAAAATAGCTCCCAGAAAGCCGCTGTGTGTCGAAGATAATTGACTAAGTTTTTTTTTTATTCTAGGATGCCCGTAAAGCAGCCGCCGACACCAACTTGGCCACGGCCACAGCCTCCTTGGAAACCGATCGGCCGCGTTCAAATGCGAACGCGTCGAACGCTCAGGGCCACTTAGCTAAAATTTACGCGATGCACTGGGGCTCCGATAGCCGGAATCTAGTCTCCGCCTCGCAGGACGGCAAGCTCATCGTGTGGGACAGTCACACGACCAACAAGGTAAGCATGTAAACCGCTTTGAGGTATGTGAATTAATCGTAACAGGGTTTGTTTTAACTACTCTGAGGTGTTTAAACTACTATGGGGTGCTTGAACTACTATGGTGTGTTTAAACTACTGAGTTACTGAACTTTTTTTAATGGACAATATTTTTAGGTTCATGCAATACCTCTTAGATCGTCATGGGTAATGACTTGTGCATATGCGCCTTCGGGATCTTACGTAGCATGCGGTGGTTTAGATAACATTTGCTCTATTTATAGCCTAAAAACTAGAGAAGGTAATCAAAAGCACTTTTTTTTTTATCCTTGTTCCCTAAGCCTAAAATATAAAATCACCTTAGTTTTAAGTCCAAGCTTAAATTGATTTGACAAGCACTTTCTTAACAGAGAGCACAACACCACAAATCATTATCAAATATCTGGCAATCTTTTGCTTTTATCGATCCTAGATTTTTCAACCGATAAGAGCAACATACTCCAAGGCTATGGTATTTCTCTATAATCATTTATGAAGCCGGTAAGTGCTTGTCATATTAATTGGAATGTCCAATGACTCCATAATAACTAGAGACCGGATTATATGCGTTTGCATATTTTCATATGCCTTTGCATATTTAGACCATTCTCACCGATTATTGCATATTTTACCCAAAATCTAGTAATGATGCATATTTTCCCTATATTTACAATATTTCTCGGTATTACTAGGTATTGAATTGCTCAGGGTATTGTTAATGTCGCCGTCTGAAACCGATCTTATCGCCGGGACATTACCTGCAATAGTCTAAACATCGATTAGGTTATAGTGCCAAGGGAATACCCAAAATTACGACGGTATTTTATTCCTTTGTTTCTTGGTCGGGATATTAAGTGATAAGTAGTTAGTTTCTAAGAATATTTGTTTGAGCGTGAATCAAATAAACAATTTTCTCGAAGACGAATTTTTATTTTAAAGCAAGATTATCAGTTTTAACATTATTGCTGACGCGCTTGCATCAGTGTAGTCTTTTTGCAATTTTTGACGTGTTGTGTTAAAGTTTAACGTGTACCATGCCACCCACAAAAAAAAGTGTCTCTTCGTGGGTAGCTGGTTATCCTGGAGCATTTATATACGACGGAAATGTTTTATATTGTCGAGTTTGCGAGAAAAATGTTTCGTGCACAAAAAAGTTTCAAATTGACCAGCATGTCAAGACAAGTCTTCATATCGCAGGATTGCAAAAAAAGGCCCACGACAACAATTTATAACAGCAGCAAGTAGCAGTGATTCCACGTCTATAGGCAAACAAAAAAAAACACTTCAGCATGGATTTATGTGAAGCATTGCTTGCAAGTAATATTCCTCTCCACAAATTTACAAATCCTACATTCAAAGATTTTCTGCGAAAATATTGCTTGAATCAAAAAATACCAGACGAATCAACACTGCGTAAAAATTACATACCAACAATTTACCAACATGTTCTGGAAGAAATACGTAATGAACTTAAGGATGACATTATTTGGATTTCAGCTGATGAAACTACCGACAGTTGTGGTCGCTATATTGCGAATTTAACCCCTTACTGCATGACTTTTTTTATTTTTTGCAAAAAAATATATATGTTAGATAATATTTTTAAATACACGAAATAAATGTTTAAAAAAAAAATTGGTCACTTTTTTATCAAGATATGAATCACCTTTTGACATGTGCCAAATTTGGCACAAATTGGGAAAACGGAAAAAAAAAAAAAAAAAAAAAAAAAAAAAAAAAAAAAAATTAAACTAGAGAATAAATGTCGGTAAAAATGTTTAAACGTGTCATACAAAGTTTATTCAGTATGGAATTTATAAAAACAGTTTCGGTCTTTATTTAGGCATAAAAATACCACACACTTGTTACAAGACACATGAGATTTTCTCTTGCACTCAGGATATTTACATCTTTGGCGATCTTCATTTACTTCTGGCCAGTGACTCAAGTTATCAGTTCTAACTTCCTGGGCTGGTATTTGGGAAAAAAGGGATACTTTCTTTGTTTCAAATCTAGCTGAGGCTGTAGGCAGGTGCTTGGCCTTCCCCTTTTTTTCTAACTCACGCCAGATTTCGTTAATACTTCTGCAAGAGCAATCTTGAATTCTGAGAGCGACAAATATAAGTTATCATTTTGCAAACTTCGTCTCCACAGTATCCAACTGTTAGCGCAAGTCATTTCAAGAAAATGGAAAAATACCCTGATATACCACTTTTTTGATCTAATTTGGATTCTATAGTATCCTAGCATGCTATCTAGGAGATCTACTCCTCCCATATAAGCATTATATACAGCAACGCTTTGGGGACGGGGGATTTTTATATGGGTATTTGATTTTTTTGCAGAACCTCGTTGCTTCTGATGTAGGCTGACTGCCAACATAGGTTGATACGGTATTCACAACTTTATTATCATACCAGGACACTGCAGATATTTGCACACCATCGACAGTTGCCACTTTTTCCAGAAATGTACCTCTACCTTTTTTTTTCATTTCCGATTCCTTAGGAAACTGCAAGCATGGTACACGATTAGCTCTTACTGTACCCAATGGTACAATGCCATTTTTGGTGAGATATGTTAGCAGGGGAATGCTTGTAAACCAGTTATCAAAAAAGAGTTTGTAGTTTAGATTTTTCGGAATAGATTCTGAAAGTTTTACTACAACGTTGCTACTGGCTCCTAGATCAGGCTGATTATTCTCAAGCACCGTAGTTCCACAGTAAAAATCAAAGTCGTAAGAAAAACCAGACACGCCGCTTAGAACGAAAACTTTATATCCCCATTTATGGGGCTTTTTGGGATTATATTGTTTTAGAGTTGAGCGTGCTTTCGTTGGGATGATTTGTTCATCGACGGCCATATGTTCTTCTTTAGGAACAAGTAGAAATCTGTCACGAATCTTGTTCAGAAAGGGACGTATTTTAAAAAGTTTATCATAGTCAGGTTGACCCTGAGGAACCTGCAGTGTGTTGTCGTTGAAATGCAGAAATCCTTTGATTTCTTCAAATCTGTTGCATGTCATAGCACTGGAGATATTGGGAATTTCCAACGAATTATTCCAATAAGACCTGGTCGATGGTAACTGAATAATCGACATATATATACAAATGCCACAAAAAACACGAATTTCTTCCTTGGATATATTGGGTGGCTTTTCAGGTTTACTTTGAACCCCGTACAAATTTGACTGTTCAGTTATGTAAACGAAAAGTTCTTCAGTAAAAATGAAATTGAAGAAATGGCTAGGATCTTCTAATTCTTTTATGAAATCAGGAAGAATTGTACAACCTTGAAATTTTACAAATTCCTCAGAGACAGCTAGAAATTTATTCTCCCAATCAATGGTTTGCTTCTGCTTTTTTTTTCGGCTTCTCTTTGGTCGGTTTATTAGTCGATGTCGATGGTAACACATTCTGATGATCTATAAAAGTTTGCCCTAATGCGGACAATGGCATGTCATCATCATCATCTTCTATATCGGTTTCGTCAATAATAACATCTTCGTTTGTCGAAACGATTCTTTCGTTTTCACTGTCTGACTCATATAGGAGAACGGACTTTCTAGGACCCAACAAGTCATTTCTTTGATGTTCATCGTCCGAGGATAAATTGTCATTGTCACTAACGTCACCATTTGGAATTCGGAAATTTCTGGTGCCATAAAACTTACTGGGGTCCATCTAAGAAAGAGATGTAATTATTATAAATTAACATGTCTTTATATAAAACTGTTCCAAATATGGCACAGGTAAACAAACTCATATCTTGTCTTCAATACGTCAAATTATAATTATGATATTACCTTAGTAGCAAAATTAGACACCTACCTTTATAAGAATATTTTTTTCACAACAAATTATTCACAAGAGAGTATGAAAACTGTTGATCTAAAAAACCACAAAACAGGATATAGCGTGTCACAAGCCGCCACTGGACTAATTAATGGCTTTTCCTGGCGTCGAAATTTGACTGCGGTGGAGTCTGCGCGTTTTACGTCAGAGCAGCGAACGTGCCGGATATGGAACAATTTGAAATAAGATCCTTAAGCTACTCAGGGACTTAGAAAAAAAATATATTTGATGTGTTACAAATTTGGGACAGTATGCGGTAAGGGGTTAATTGTGGGTGCATTAAGTTAGAGCCTTCTTCTTCCTATTTGGTGGCCTGCAAAGAACTTGACAAGACGAGGGTATTAAAAAAATATTTCCTGAATCTTCTGCAGATGAAAGAGTGTTTATATTTCTTTCAGATGCTGCTCCCTATATGATCAAGGCAGCCAAAGTCCTCCAAGTATTTTATCCAAATTTAATTCATGTGACGTGCTTTGCTCACGGAGTCCATCGACTCGCTGAAGAAGTACGATCCACGTTCGGAAATGTAAATAAACTGATTTTATCAGCAAAGAAAGTGTTTCTTAAGGCACCTGCTCGCAATAACGCCTATAAAGAAAAACTGCCAAATGTGCCTTTACCTCCCGAACCAGTGGTAACTGGATGGGGAACATGGATTGAAGCTGTCCTCTTTTACAATGAACATTTCGAGGCCATCAAAGGTGTAGAAAATGACTTCGATAGTGCAGAGGCTATGGCAGTTCGTCAATCCAAGGAAGCATTTAACGATTCTGATATTAAAAAAAACATAGCTTTGATTAGCACTCACTTTTCCCCTCCCACATACCTGCGGGTATTAAAAAGCTTGAAACTCTAGGTTTGGCATTGACCGAATCAATTCAGTTAATGAATAGAATCCGTCAAATAAACTCCACTCTGCCACATATGTATTCCCGCGTAGAGTTAAAGAAAAGTTTGAAAACATTTTGTGCAATAACCCAGGCTTTGAACCTTTGTGTCAAATTGATAGTTTTATTAAT
Source organism: Pachyrhynchus sulphureomaculatus (assembly GCA_019049505.1). Classification (NCBI taxonomy): domain Eukaryota; kingdom Metazoa; phylum Arthropoda; class Insecta; order Coleoptera; family Curculionidae; genus Pachyrhynchus; species Pachyrhynchus sulphureomaculatus. Next base: position 137,178,844 of record CM032448.1, read on the forward strand.
GGGACGGGTGAACTTTTGCCAGAAACAATAAGTGCTAACATAGCACCCAAATTTAAATACTGCCCATGTACCTCAGTGGATGTGGAACGGTCTTTTTCCACTTATATGTTAAAAATATTTTAAGTGATTGAAGACACAATCTTACTACCCAACATTTGGAACAATACCTTATTGTTTACGTGTACAAGAATACAAATGTTAAATAATTTTAAAAAATGTTAAATAATTGTTTAATTAAATTTAAACATCGTCGATAACTTGTTAATTTTATGCTGATTTTGAAATAAAAAACTAAAAATTACTACTTTTATTATTATTTAAAATTGCATATTTTGACCCTTTTCATGCATATTTTAAGCATTTTTCATGCATATTTCAAGATTTTTACGTTGCATATAATCCGGTCTCTAATAATAACCAAAAGTGTGTACAGTGATCTGCAAAACACTTATGTATATAGAGCCTAACATTTCTTTTTCTTTAGGAAACGTAAGAGTTAGCCGAGAACTACCCGGTCACACAGGCTACCTTTCTTGTTGTCGTTTTCTCGACGATAATCAAATCGTAACAAGTTCCGGCGACATGTCTTGCGCCTTATGGGACATAGAAACGGGACAGCAAGTTACTAGCTTTTTAGGTCATACCGGAGACGTTATGTCTCTGTCGTTAGCGCCTGATATGCGCACATTTGTCTCAGGTAAGTCAATTATTCAACATCTGCAAATAAATAAACTAAAAATGGGGTATTTGGAGGGTTGGTGCATTTGAACTACTGTTCTAAAATAGGGTGAATTCCATAATATAAATGTGTAGAAGTGCAGATAATATTAAATGAAGATTTCTTAGGCGTGACTTAAAATGCATGAATTTTATTGTAGAAACGTATAGCAGCAAAAATGTTAAAATATTGCGTGCTTAAGGGTGGTGCATTGAACTACTAACTTAAAATGGGTGAATTTCGTCATGTAGCATTAAAGTAGGGTCTTCTTAAGGGTGGTGCATTAGAACTACTAGCTTACATTGTGCTTACATTTCTGTACGTAAGCATATAGGAGCTCAAAAAATATTAAAATAGGGCGTTCTTAAGGGTTATACATTTGAAATACTTATTAGGAAATGTTGATGTGAGTGATTTAAAAGGTTAAACGTATTTTTGGCTGTTTAGGTGCTTGTGACGCCTCTGCAAAATTGTGGGACATCAGAGAAGGAATGTGCAAACAAACGTTCCCGGGCCACGAATCGGACATAAACGCCGTCACATTCTTTCCTAATGGCTTTGCATTCGCAACAGGTAGCGATGATGCTACTTGCCGTTTATTTGACATCAGGTAATGTTTTAATTTCGTAAAAAATATTAATTCAACTGAGACTTATGTGTTTTCTTTCCTAGGGCGGATCAAGAACTGGCAATGTACAGCCACGACAACATAATCTGTGGTATAACGAGCGTCGCGTTCAGTAAATCAGGCCGACTGTTGCTAGCCGGATACGACGACTTTAACTGCAACGTATGGGATTCCATGAAAACGGAAAGAGCAGGTAAGTCGGATGGACATTTGAACTAATAGTGTGAAAATTATCTCTTTGTTGGGATTTTTAAGAACTTATTTTATATAGACGTTTAACAATTTGTGTAATTTTTTGTGGGCATATTTTGTTCATTATGGATGTTATTCGGTAGCGGTTTCATCAACGTCCAGGTTTTTAAGGGTGGTGCATTTGAACTATTCTTTAATCATAAGCTAATTTTATAATTAATGTAATCTAGGGGCATATTGCAAGAAGGTTTTTAAGGGGGATGTGTTAGAACTCTATTAAATATTAGTGAATTTCATAATTAAAAGTATTAGAAGCTCAAAACATGCTGCAAGTAAGTTTTTTAAGGGCGGTACATTTGAACTACTTATTAAATATAGGGTGTTTTTTTTATAGAGGCATAGAACTTTGAAATGGAATAAAACAAAGATGAATTTTTTAAATTGACATGAAATTTACTTTATTCGAAAGATAATCTTCTGGCATTATAATTTAAATATGACTTCTGGCATATGACCGCCACGGCTGGCTCGGACGTAGTCTAATCTGGAGGTCCAATTTTCGATGAATTTTTCCAACATTTGTGGCCGTATATCGGTAATAACGCTGCGAATGTTGTCCTCCAAGTGGTCAATCGTTTCGGGCTTATCGGCGTAGACTAGCGATTTCACATATCCCCACAGAAAATAGTCTAGCGGCGTTAAATCGCACGATCTTGGAGGCCAATTCACGGGTCTGAAACGTGAAACTATGCGGTTACCAAACGTTTCCTTCAATAAATCAATTGTGGCACGAGCTGTGTGACATGTTGCGCCGTCTTGTTGAAACCACAGCTCCTGCACATCATGGTTGTTCAATTGATGAACGAAAAAGTCAGTAATCATGGCTCTATAGCGGTCACCATTGACTGTAACGCTCTGACCAGCATCGTTTTTAAAGAAGTACGGACCAATGATTCCACCAGCCCATAAAGCACACCAAACAAATTTTCTGGATGTAACGGTGTCTCAACATAACACATGGGCTGAAAAGTCCCGGGCCTAACACATAGATGGCGCTAGTTTTATTGCAGTCACCTTTTTTTCAGTTAATACTAACCTTCAAAAGACAGCTGTTAAAATTTCATGATATTCTATTCATTAGTTTGTGAGTTATTGTGCTAAGAGTGACGCTACTTTTGTTATTTTCAAAACAATGGATCAAAAACAATTTCGTGTTTTAATTTTACACTGCTTCTTGATGGGAAAAAAATACCGTTCAAGCGAAGCAATGGCTTGAAAAGTGTTATGGGGACTCCGCTCCATCAGAAACAACAATAAAACGTTGGTTTGCTGACTTCAAACGTGGTCGTAGAGACACCGATGATGCAGAACGCAGTGGACGTCCAAATGAGGCGGTAACACCAGAAAACATCAAAAAAATCCATAAAATCGTTTTGAATGATCGAAAAGTGAAGTTGCGTGAGTTAGCTGACATCGTAAAGATATCAAAAGAACGTGTTGGCTTTATATTGCATGAGCATTTGACTATGAGAAAGCTCTGTTCAAAGTGGGTGCCGCGTTTGCTCACTGTTGATCAAAAACAAGAACGTGTTGATGATTCTGAGCAGTGTTTGGCCATGTTTAAACGTAACAAACCGGAATTTTTGCGTCGATATGTGACAATGGATGAAACATGGATCCATCACTTCACTCCGGAATCAAAACGATCGTCATCTGAGTGGACAGCAACTGGTGAACCTCGTCCAAAGCGCCCGAAAGCACAACAATCGGCTGGAAAGGTTATGGCCTCGGTATTTTGGGATGTGCGTGGTGTAATATTCATCGACTATCTTGAGAAAGGAAATACCATCAACAGTGAATATTATATAGCGTTATTGGAGCGTTTGGAGGCCGAAATTGCAAAGAAACAACCGCATATGGCAAAGAAAAAAATTTTGTTTCATCAAGACAACGCACCGTGTCACAAGTCAATCAAAACAATGGCAAAACTACATGAATTGAACTTCGAATTGCTCCCACATCCACCGTATTCGCCAGATTTGGCTCCCAGCGACTACTGGCTGTTCGCAGACCTGAAAAAAAATGCTCGCCGGTAAGAAATTTCGCACGAATGAAGAGGTTATCGCTGAAACTGAGGCCTATTTTGAGGCAAAAGATAAATCGTTTCTACAAAAGTGGTATTGAAATGTTAAAGCGGCGCTGGAATGATTGCGTTGCTCTTGATGGAGATTACGTTGATGAATAAGGCTAATTTTGAACCAAAAAAAAACCGTGTTTTCTTTGTTAGGCCCGGGACTTTTCAGCCCATGTGTTACACTTGAGGATTATCATCACTCCAAATACGGCAGTTTTGTTTATTGACGTATCCATCACAAAAGTGAGCTTCATCGCTAAACAAAATTCGCTTATGAAAATCGGAATCAACGGCAATCTTGTTTTGGGCCCATTCACCGAATCTACGCCTTGCTAGGTGATCGTGTGGCTTCAATTGTTGCACGAGTTGGATTTTGTAAGCACGCAAACCAAGATCTTTCCGCAAAATCTTCCATAAAGTGGATGGACACATATCCAATTCCTGTTCACGATGGCGGATAGACTGATTCGGGTCTTCCTCTACGCTACGCTCTGTGGATGCGTATTATCATTTAGAGTAAACGTGGTGCGAAAACGTTTCATAGTTAATCGAATTAATTGCTCTGATGGACGATTATGTTGACCATAAAATGGACGTAGTGCGCGATACGTATTTCGAACAGAACCATGATTTTCAAAATAAATTTGCACAATTTGGAAGCGTTATTCAGGCGTCAGTCTATTCATGTTGAAATGCCAAACCAAACTAAACATAAATCACTTGACAGCTGACAAAATGGCCGCCAGTTAAAAAAGTGTTGCCAACTTAGAGTTTTATACCCCTATAAAAAGCACCCTTTATATGCAAATGGCATAATTAAGGGTGTGGGTCAGAATATGTTGCAAAATTTACTAAATACGTGGGTAAATCAAATATAAACGGTAATTTTGCTATTCTTCTTAGAATGCAGTTCTTAGCTAGATGATGTTGTGTGGAGTAGATGTTTGGTTTGTGAGGAGTGGGGGAACCGGATGGGTGCGCGCGCCAACTCGTCTTTTTCGTCAGTACAGCCATGACCGAGCAAGAGGTACCTTCGTCTCTTGCGCAACGTATTATCATCAAGTTTTTAACCAATGAAGGCGTTAAACCGTCAGAAATTTTATCCCGTTTGAAAGCACAGTACACTGTCTTAGAATCGTGTGTATACGTGGGCGAGAGAATTTAAGGGCGGACGAGAACGGGTTGAAAACGAAAGTCATGATCGACGCCCTAGGTCAAGCCTTACAGATGACAACATCCGTGACATTAGACACCTTATCGAAGGTGATCGTCGATTAACCGTTGAAGAAATTTCCTCAGAAGTGGGTATCAGCTATGGAAGTGTTCAATCCATAATTACTGATCGACTCGGTTTCAGAAAAATTACTGCTCGATGGGTTCCAAGGTTGTTGACTGGAAACCAAAAATAGGTCAGGTCGGAGATCCCTGAAAGGCTTCTGAATCGATTTCAGCAAGAAGGGGAGGCCTTTTTAAAGCGCATAGTGACATGTGATGAGACGTGGGTACATCACTACACTCCCGAGTCCAAAATGGCAAGTAAGGAGTGGCGAAGAAAGAATGAAGGTTCCCCAGTGAAGGCCAAAACTCGTCTCTTTGCTGGAAAAGTCCTTGCAAACGATTTTTTTTTTGACTCTAGGGGAATTTTACTGATCGATTTCCTGCACGATCAACGTACGGTGAATGCGGGTTACTACTGCCAGTTGTTACGGTTGGCAAAAGCCGCCTATCGAAAGAAAAGACGGGACATGCCCATCAGAGATGTCATTCTCCTCCAGGACAACGCCAGGCCTCACACTGCGGCTTTGACAAGGGATACACTGGAAGAAATGGGCTGGGAAACCCTCGAGTACCCTCCTTCGAGCCCTGGCTTATCCCCCTGTGACTATTTTTTGTTTGCGCCTATGAAAGAATCACTGGGAGGACAGCGATTTGGAAGCAATGAAGAAGTCGAGGAACACGTGCGCAATTGGCTTACAACCCGCCCGCAAACCTTTTATGACCAGGGAATACGGAAACTTCCAAATCGGTGGCAAAAGTGTGTAGATCACGCAGGAGACTATATTGAAAAATGTTAAATCAATGATTTGATGATTGATAAGGTTATTCAATAAACGTATAAAAAAAAATTACCGTTTATATTTGATTTACCCACGTATAAACGAATTTCATAACCCAGGGTAGACGAGTTCAAGATATGTCGTAAGTAGTAGGTTTTTAAGAGTATAAAGTTCAACATTTTACAAGTGGCAATTTTTGAAGGGTAGTGCATTTGAACTAATTATTAAATATAAGTGGAATTCATAATAAAGGGTGTAGAAGCTCAAAATTTGTTACAAAAATAAGTTTTTAAGGGTGGTGCAGTTGAACTACTGGAGAAAAAATAGCTGAATTATTAAGGGGTATTAAAGGGCAAATTATTTGAACTTCTACAACTAACACCTAGGTTGAAAATTTTTTGGTTTAGCTACTTAAAACACATTTTTTTGCAAAATTCTACTTTATTCATCAACATAGTCTCCTTCAAGAGCGATACAATCAGTCCAAGGCTTTTCTAACATTTCTATACCTTTCTTGTAGAAGGATTTGTCTTTGCCTTCAAAATAGGCCTCAGTTTCGGCGATAACTTCTTCACTGGAGCCAAATTTCTTTTCCGCGAGCATTTTTTTGAGGTCTGCGAATAGATAATAGTCGCTGGGGGCCAAATCTGGAGAATACGGTGGATGAGGAAGCAATTCGAACTTCTTTGCCATCGTAACCATTGACTTGTGACATGGTGCATTGTCTTGATGAAAGAGCACTTTTTTCTTGTTCATTTGGGGCCGTTTCTTTGTGATTTCTGCCTTCAAACGCACCAATAACTTTATATAATATTCTCTATTGATGGTTTTTCCCTTCTCAGCATAGTCGATGAAAATTGTCCCATGCGCGTCCCACAATACAGAGGTCAAAACCTTCCCAGCCGACTGTTGTGCTTCGGACGGCTTTCACCGGCTGCTCTCCGCTCAGCTGACTGCCGATTTGATTTCGGTGTGTAGTGGTGGAGCGATTCGAGATTATGGGAGATAATGCGGAATAATGATATATAAAGCTATGTAAGCCTTTATAATATGGGAGAATTAGAGATTTTGGGAGATAAGGCGAAATATTTGGAGAATAGGAGGAATAATGATAGATAAAGAGATATAAGCCTCTGTAATATGGGAGTATACGGAGAAATCTACGAAAATAGATACGAACAATCTGAAATCGAATGTCTCAGAATTGAACCAAGAAATTAGACGGGGTCTAGATAATGTGGCTAATGGTTGGCCAGAGGACAATTTGAATAGAAGGAATGAATCGTTGACGGCAGTTCTTAGAGAAGCAGCTGAGAAAGTAGCAAAGGCAGACAGACAAAGACTTGATAAACTAAGCGACGAGACAAAGGCAAGGATTGAGTTTAAACGAAAACTATTTAGAGAGGGCAGATACCATGAATTTAAAGAGGTAGCGAAAGAGACAAGACGAATGGTGAGAAGAGACCTGCGAAGATACTATGAGATTGAAGCAGAGAAACTAATTGAAAACAAAGGGTTGAAAAGCCTTAGAAACAATAATAAACGCCACATCCTTAGCCTAAAGAACGAAAATAGAGTATAGACGAGAGATAGCAACGAGATGCTAGAGATTTCAAGAGAGTTCTATGAAAGACTCTTATGAGAGCGTAATACAGGACAATAGAGAAGATCGCACAGAACAACCTAAGATACGAGTAATGAATAATGAGTAATGCTGTCCTAGAATGAATCCGCTAACCATTGCAAACATCTCCATCCCCTCAGCAGACCAACTAAAAATCCTAGGCCTAATATTCGATTATAGACTCACCTGGAAACCTCACATACAATCCCTTAAAACCAAATCTTTCTCTGACATCAATCTCATTCGAATGCTCTCTGGCGCGACCTGGGGCGCAGACTTTCATTCTCTCTCTCATCTATACAAGTCTCTTATCCTTTCCAGAATCAACTACGGCAACTTCATCTATGACTCCGTAAGCCCTCATGTCAAGAAACCTCTTGAAACTATACAAAATTGCTGTCTCCGACTGGCCACAGGCGCATTCCGAACCACCCCAATCATTAGCTTACAGTGCATCGCATCCACTCAGTCACTCCAACTATCTCGCCAACTCTCACTGTTAAAATTTTACTCAACTTCCCTACATCTACCTCATACCAGATCCTCACTCAACCTGGTCAATGTCTACAGACCAAACATTACATTCCCCCACTGATTCTATTCCCCACAGATTCAACAAATTACTCATCCAGCACAATATCTCCCCCCTTATTACAACTACCCCCTCCAAACCACCTTTCCTCCCTGGCTCTCCCCTCTCCCCAACATTGACCTAACTTTGCACTCCTATAAAAATCAGAACATTCAAACATATTCTTTAACAAGCTCTTTCTTGACAGACTATCCAATATCTATCCCAATCATTTACTTTTCTTCACAGATGGATCAAAGACGGAAAAGAGAGTTGGGGCTGCCTTCTTTTTTGATAATATCGTCTAAATGTTTAAATTACCTAAACATATCTCTATTTTCTCCGCAGAATTGTTGGCAATAAAGGAGGCTATCAGATATTCCCTCCAAGCAAACATCCAACAACCAACTCTCATAATTTCTGATTCCCTAAGCGCTCTCAAAGCCATCAATTCTAGAAATCTCAATTTCAACTATATCAGGCAAATTCTGGATCTGATGTACATGGCCACCTTGAAAAAACGTACCATATCCTTGCTTTGGTTGCCCAGTCACATAGGCAAACCTCATAACGACAGAGCGGATTATCTTGCTAAACTCGCCATAGAAAGGGGGCAGTATGAACATGGGAGAGAATCACTACTCTGATTTTAACATCTTCATAAAACACCTACACAGCTCTCTCTTCCAACTCAAATGGGACTTGGAAGATCCCAACAACAAATTATGGTCCATCAAAACCAATGTATTTCCTCCCCTTAACTCCACAGAATTGAACCGAAGACATAATGTAATAATGAGAAGACTGGCATTGGGACACACCTACTTCACGCATGTACACCTATTAAAGAGAGATCCCCCTCCACTCTGTCCTAAATGTGACTCCCCCTTATCAGTGTTACATCTAATCGAATCCATTCAACATCAAAACTTGAGAGACACCCACGGCATCCAATCCAACATCACCATCCTCATAAAATCTTTTGTCCCACTTAAAGAAAACATAACTAATTACTTAAAAGAATTCAACTTCATAGTCTAATCTATTTATACCAAACTAACTCTAGTGGGCGCTAAATGATCTTAGCTGTCGATGCGCCCTGCCCAACAGAAAAAAACAAAACAAACAAACAAACGAGTAATGAATGTTGGATCTGAGGAAATACCCATCATAACCATTGATGAAATACTGTATGCGTTGAAGAACATGAAAAACAATAAAGCAGCAGGAGAAGACGGAGTGGATATTGAAGTTTTGAAACTTGCAGACAACGATACACTTATAAGACTCTGCGAACTTTTTAATCAATGCTTAGAAGAGGGGAAGATGCCAAATGGTTGGAACAACTCAATTATTGTGCTTTTATATAAAAAGGGAGATAGTGCTGATTTGGAGAACTATCGACCAATCAGCCTTCTTTCCCAGATCTACAAGTTATTTAAAAAATACTCACGAATAGAATAACAAGAAAATTGGACGACTATCAACAATAGAACAAATTGCTTTTAGAAGAGATTATAGTACGTGTGAGCATCTCCTAACAATGAGAATCTTGATAGAGAAGGCTGTAGAGTATAACTTTGAGATTTGCTTAGCTTTTGTCGATTTTCGAAAGGCATTCGACACAGTGGAACATTGGGCTTTTTTCAGAGCACTGGAAAATGTGAGTGTGAACTCCAGATACTGGAAAGATGTTTACGTTGGCTCTTGAAGATGCATTCAAAAGGTTAGATTGGCATGATAGAGGTATTTTAATAGATGGAAAACGGCTGAATCACCTGAGATATGCCGATGATATCGTTATCATAGCTGAAAATACTGAAGACCTCCAACAGATGCTGATAGAACTAGACATCGAATGTTCGAAAATAGGCCTCAACATGAACATGTCCCCAGACCAAAGTCATATGCAGCATGATCGAAATAAACAACGAAATACTTGAAAATGTGGAAAGTTATGTGTATCTGGGGCACCCAATTGCATTAGGCAAAGAGAACCACACAGTTGAAATCGACAGACGAAGGAGACTCGCCTGGTGTGCATTTGGTAGACCCGGAGACACACTCAGGAATAAAAATATACCAATCAGTATACGGTCAAAAATCTCCGATTAATGTGCTCTGCCGATTTTGACATATGTGGCTCGGACATTGACTCTAACGAAGAAATCTATACACAAACTTAGAGTTACACAAAGAGCAATAGAGAGGCAGATGCTGGGAATATCTGTAAGGGACCGAAAGAGAAATGACTGGATCCGAGGGTGACAAAATGCAGAGATGTAGCAGAGGCCGTGGCGGAAACTGAAATGGAATTACGCGGGACATATAACTCGTGATCAAGAGAGAAGATGGCCACACACTATGTTAAAATGGAGGCCATATCTGGGAAGAAGATCCAGGGGACGACCACTCACCCCGATGGACAGACGATATCAAGAGGTCAGCGGGATTAATGTGGTATAGAATTGCCCAATGCCGAGAGAGATGGCGATCAATGAGGGAAGCCTATGTTCAGGGACTTCGGAAGGCTTATGAGATGAGAGATGAGATGAATATGGGAGAATTCAAGATTATGAGAGATAAGGCGAAATTAAACAGGTCCAAACAGCGCTCAGAATCAACACGTTGCTATCTTTAGTTCATTCTGAGCAAACGCGGTACCCATTTCGAACAGAGTTTTCTCATGCCCAAGTGTTCTTGCAAAATATGACCAACGACCAACACGTTCTTTTGATACCTCTAGGGCAGGGGTGCCCAAACATTCGATCGCGATCGACAAGTCGATCGCGAGTGCTTTTTGAGTCGATCTCGAGAAAAAAATTCCGATATAGAACTATTCACAGATTTTGTTTTAGGTAACTAAAACAAAATGTAATGAATAAACTACTAAAATTTATTCGATCCTCAATTAGGCCAGAATAACCTCATCACTTTCTTTTATCGTAATAACCCGCTGCTAGCGGCAAAAGGCAGCTTTATCAAAGGAACGCGCGGTACTTGTCAAAGAAAAGCCGCGTTTTTGATTCCTGCCGATTTTTCTAGAAACTTCGGGCGGCGTGTTTGACGGGAACATTCGAGACTTCGTTCATGCCGATATAAATGTTGCGCCTGCAGGAATAGGAGTCAGTCTGAGTTGTAACTTGAAGGCGATACATCGATACAAAGTTTATTAATAAATAGTCCAAAATGAGTGCGGCGAAGAAAAGTAAAACTTATCATTTTAATAACGATTGGGAGGAAGAATTTTTCTTTTGTATGGTAAAGGATAAGTGCATTTGTCTCATTTGCCATGCGTCACTTGCAATACCTAAGCGTGGGCACTCGGAGAGGCATCATAAAACGGTTCATAAAAACTATGAAAAAGGATTTTCCGTCACAGAGTGAATTAAGAAAACGATTACGTGATTTGATAACTTGTTTGAAAAAAGAACAAACGCGTCATTTAAAATATCTCATATATTGGCGAAACACAAAAAACCATTTGATGATGGATTGGTTGTGAAGGAAGCATTTATTGAAGCGGGTGAGATTTTATTCGGAGATTTTAAAAATAAAACAGAGATTATGTCTGCTATTAGAGAACTTCAGTTATCTCGTTCGACTGTCACAAGGCGTGTTGAAGTCATGAGTCAGGACATCGCAGATAAACCAAAACATGATATCATGGAATGTACATACTTTTCTTTACAGTTCGACGAATCCACCGATATGACAGACACTGCCCAGCTGTGTATTTTTATTCGAATGGTATTCAATGACATGTCAGCTAAGGAAGCGTTTTTGACAATGATTCCTCTGAAAGGAAAGACCCGTGGCGAAGATATATATGACGTTTTCTTCAATTTTGTAACAAACTACAAGCTACCAACCAAACTAGTGTGCATTACAACCGATGGAGCACCAGCAATGACTGGAAACGAAAACGGTTTCGTGGCATTGTATCGACCTAATGAGGATTTCCCTTCATTTTTCTCCTTCCATTGCATTATACATCAACAAGTTTTGTGTTCAAAAGTTCTAAACATGGAGGAGATTATGGGCATTGCAATAAAAATTGTGAATTCTATCCGTGCACGTAGCTTGCAACGAGGGCTCTTTAAATTGCAGTTGGAAAATAGTGAGTCAGCTGAACACACTGATTTAGTTCTTCACACGGACGTCAGGTGGTTGAGTCGCGGAAAATTCCTAGAAAGGTTTCAAGAATTATTGCCCGAAATAACAGCTTTTCTGGACGAAAGAGGTGATGACACTCAGATGCTGAAAAAAAAACGGAAAATGGCTGACTGATTTGGCATTTTTGACAGACATCCCAATGCATTTAAACACCATTAATTTGGAGCTTTAAGGTAAAGGAAAAACTATTAGTGAGATGATTAGTATAATAATAAAAAAATTATAAAAATTATAATATAAAATAAATTTTAAATTTAATTAATTATATTTTTTAAATAAAAAATATTAAATAAAAAAATATATTAAAAAAAATAAAAAAAATAATTAATTTATAAAAAAATAAATAAAAATATATAATGCAATAAACGCATTCAAAAGTAAATTGCAACTTATGATAGATCAATTGAAAAGAAAGGATCTGAAAAATTTTCCGTCTTTGAAAGCAAGGATTCCTCAGTTGAATTATGATATTTATGAGGCAAAATTATCAAATATTTTGGGGCCAATTCGAAATACGTTTTTATGATTTCGTGTAAAAACATTGAGGAATTAGCTACTGAAATAGCAAGTCAGTTTAACATGGACTCATGTTCTGTTGAAAATGAGTTAGTGCAGATTATATCATATATACATCTCAAAGCCACAGCATCTGATACAAAATTCTGGTGTTTAATATTTGAAGATAAATATCCGAATCTAAGGCAGATCGCCCTTCAACTGACGGCAATGTTTGGGTCAAATTACTTGTGCGAGTCTGCATTTTCTGAAATGAAGATAATTAAGTCAAAATATCGCAATCGACTAACTGACGAACATATGTCATCATGCTTGCGATTAGCACTCGGTAATTACGTACCATCTTATGAAAAGTATGCTGAGGACATGCAGTGCCACGCTTCAACATCCAAAGTCACTCTTTAGTTAAGTTTAGACACTAGAACTCGTTTGTTTTGTAAGAACGAATAAACTCGCAATTTTGAATAATTATGAGTTTTTTTCATTGACATTTTAGAGCAGACCTACACTTACCTTGACTAAAAAAATGTATATTGTGCGGAAAACTAATATCTATGCCACGATACACCCTACCTAGACGACAATCCTGCATCACACTTACTTGCAGCCTCTCAAAGTCGATCGATCGTAGTCTAACAATATTGAGGTAGATCGCCAGCAGTTCAAGTTTGAGCACCCCTGCTTTAGGGTGTCGGCTATTCCACGCAATTTCACTTTACGGTCATCCAAAACAATTTTGTGGATTTTTTTGATGTTTTCAGGTGTAACCACCTCATTTGGGGGGTCTAGAGCGTTCAGCATCATTTGTATCTGTACGATCGCGTTTAAATTCAACATACCAGTAAATGACGAGTGATTTTCCAGGGGCCGAGTCCCCATACCACTTATCAAGCCATTGGTTTTCTTGAACTGTATTTTTTCCCATCAAAAAACAATGTTTAATTAACACACGAAATTCAATTTCCAGTTGTTTGACAATATTAAAATTAGCCTCACTAAAACCACTGTAACTTGTAAACTAATCGTCGAAAAGTCACGAAATTTTTACACGTAGCGCTGGAAGGTTAGTACTTGGATTTTTTTTTCAAAAACGGCGACATCTATGTGTCAGACCAAAACTTTTCAGCCTACGCGTTAATATAACTATATTAACTCTTTTTTTTGGTATTTTTTTTTTCAGGTATACTAGCGGGACACGACAACAGAGTAAGTTGTTTAGGCGTAACGGAAAACGGTATATGGCCGTAGGCACAGGTTCTTGGGACAGCTTCCTGCGTATTTGGAATTAAAGCGGACGCGCGAACGATCTAAAGCCAAATTTTTTCTGTTAAAAATCTCACCTACATCACACAGTGATTGTTTTTTTTTATTATTTTTTTTTTCTTTCGTCACATGTTCACCCATCATAAGTGTCATTATTTTTTTTCATTTGTTTCATTGACTTTAGCCCGCGAGAGGCCCCGTTGCCTCTAAGGGGAGGGGCGCCATTTTTGCCATATTGTTTCCATACATAAAGTGCATTTTTATTATTGATAACTATATATATATTTTTTTGTAATTATATTTTTTCAAGTAACTTAGGTGTATAGTAGGTATTTCACATTTCTTTTCCTGTTTTTTTTTTTTGGTTTTTTTATCGTTATATACGGCTTTGTATTGTATCTATTTCACTTTAATTTTATATAAGACAAAATAGTTCTTCAGCTTTTTTTGTTATTATTTGAAAACGTGTAGGAGTTTTTTTTTTCATAGTTGTTAAGTTATGATTTTGTGATTATTTCCAAAAAAAATCAAGTTATATAGGCCTCTATGTCTTCTGTATGTATGTTAGTGTGATTATTTATTTAAGTGTTTAAAAAAAAAATGAATAAAAATCTTACAGTATTTTTTTTGCTTTGGTTTCTTTTATTTTCTTTTTTTTAGTTGAAAAATCACTCGGGAAGTGTTGTAGGTGAGACTGCTAGAATCAATTTTATTCAGATAAAAAAGGAAAACAAACTTTTTGAGTTCAGTAAAGAGCATTTGGAAATAAGATTTTTCTTAAGTATATAGTACAAAAAAAAACAAAACCTTAGGCAACTTTATACACGAAAGACCAAATAGGTATATACATCTGAACACTTTTTATTTAATTTTTAATCTGAATAAAAAAATCCTATTTTTAAGTGAAGAATACAAAGTTCCCAAGCTAGTTTGGAACTAACGAGAGTTTTCTCAAAAGAAGTAAGGTTAAGAGTCGGTTTTTTAATCTGTCAGATAGGAGTAAGAGATAGCTAGTCAAAACAATAAACAGAGGTTATATTGGTGCCATACAAATTGGGTTTCTTTGTAGGGAGGAAAAAAGTGCTAAAAGAAGGAAAATAAACTTACTTTCTACGCAATGTCGCAAATAACTTGAGTTTTCAAGCTAATTACGTCACAAAAACACTTTGCGTGTGAAATTAAATTAAAAAAAAATCCCAAACCAGTTTCTGGTGATCCTGATTAGTGATTTTCTGAGGAAAGAATTGTATTTCCAACCACGAATCAGGAGAGCCAGTAGTTAATTTGGAAATATTTTTGCAAATTTAATTTTCATAAAAGCAAGGGCACCGTTATAGCATTATCAGCTTTAAAATTGAAGGTATGTTCAGAAGAGCATATATTTTTTTATTAATCGGGGTTATTATAAATAGTACCCAAAATCCAAGCAAATAGTACCATGAGGGAATCGACATTTTTTTTTTGGGAAGGTAGCAAATGATTTTTAACTTATTAAAAGCTATAAAGCATATTCCGGCAGTTATTTACCGTTCTTTCATCTGTCGATCCATCGCGGAATGAATTTCGTCATATCATGACTCATCAGCCGAGCTGGGATCGCTAGAAAAGAGAATAAAAGTGAAATAATTATCACAGTCGCACCCAATTAGTTACGACGGTTTACATCTCTGGCTAGTGTAAGTCTAGTTTTGTAAGCATACCCGCCCTCCGTCTGGAGCGGCTACTTAAGGCCACAAACTAACAGAGGAATAATTGTTTGGTGAGTTGCTAACAATCACCGCTAGGCGGCGCGGTTCTTAGGGTTCTACCCCACGTCGACTACTAAAATTGAAGTTAATTTTTTAGCAGTGAGTTCTTTCATATGTCCTTCTATCTAAGGAGGCTTTTCATCATATCACTACTCGTCAGCCGAGCTAGGATGGACAGAGAAGAGCACAAAATTTAAAGCAATTGTCACAGAACAAGCGGAAAGAATCTGTAAGATACATGAGTTTGCACGCGTGTAAAAAACTGCAGAAATATGGACTTTGTTTAATTTTAGTAGTAGATATTGATTTTTATATACGTGACGTAGACAATAGCGCTACCTAGCTGTAAGTGTTAGCAATTTAATAAATAAACAATCCATCTATCGGCTGGTGTCATAAAAAAACTCCGACAGAAGGCAAGTATGCATCTAAAATGAGACTTACAGCGACTAGAGATGGAAATTGTGCTATTTTACTGATTATTAAACATAAACGTCGCAAATCAACAGGCACCACGACATCCTCAGGGTTAAATTACAAAATAACATAAATATGTTACTTTTTAAAAAAAAAAAAAAAAAAACAATGTCGTTGAGCCCCCAAAGGACTATCTGCTATGATTTTGGGAATTATTTAAAAAAAACTTCAGAAATATTGAAATAATGGTGCCTCACTACATCAGACCCTTAAGATTTAAGAAGCCAGTATACTTTTAGCTCGTTTTTCTTCCTACGGAACCTAAAAAAAAATATCGACCAACAAAAAAAAATATAAAACATTATAGAAAAAACTTTTGGCAGGATGATGATACAAATATACAAAAAAAATGTGTTAAATACTGCCGCGCCATTTTTAAAAAATGGCGTCTAAGCATCTAAAAACTACTTATAAGGTTTCCTTATTTTGACGGTTTTGTTGACGAATCGTTTTTGTTGAAGTTTGTTAGGTTCATGCAGGTGATGTATCTTTTTTTTATATTAAAAGGTGTTGTTTTGTCGGAAAATCTTCGCGTGACGTCTAATTCAGGATATCCTTCGTATAAGGGCCGGTTTTATCTCCTGGTTAGCTAGCCACCAGTTTAACTAGAGACGGAAAAGATGACTTTAAGAAAACATTTTTTTTTTTAAGTTCTGTACCGTCTGTTTTATTATTTTCATTTTAAGGGCTCTAGTTGGAGTGGTGAGTCATTAACTTGGAAGTTTTAGGCCTCGTAACTCGAAATTAATCGGTCATACGAAGATTTCTTTGCAAAATAAGAAACACCTCTCAATCTTAGGAGTATTATTTTTATGTTTGAAATTCTTAGAATATAATAGTAAGAAAAATTATTCACTATTAAAGCTTTTTGCTTCAAATGTAATACATTGTTTTACGCGATCTTTTTATGCGTAAAGCGAGGGTTTTTTTTTTCAAACAAATAAGTATCGTAAGTACCACAAGATCCTGTTTTATTTGAGCACATTTTTTCATTAAGAATTTTGGAGGTCTATTTTTGAAGAGAGATGGATTTTTCGGCTTTAAAAATACAGGGTGTCTCGAACAAATATCCTGTTTACATTTGCCACACGATTTACCAATAGATGTACAGGGTTTTTTTCCCTATATTTTGTATCCTTTTCGGTGAATTTTCTTGTAGAACAAACCAGATAGATTTTAATAAAAAAGATTTAAATTTTAACTTGAAATTATAGAAAATTAAGCAAATTTGCTCTTAATTTCAAAAATATATGAACATGGTTCGTTAACACTAATTTAAGTAGTTTTCGAGTAATTTTCAAATAAAAATTAGTTAAAAGTTAATATCGAGTACTAAAATTGAACCAAGTCCACATTTCAGCAATCGTTCTCTCATCTGTCAATCCATCTCGGAACGCGTTTCGTTCGTATCACGCGAGCTAGGATCGACAGAAAAGAGAACGCGGTACTAGCGCAAATAATAGATAAAACAGTTTGCATCTGTGCCTCTTGTAACTGTGATAGGTACTTTTTTAGTTCTCTACTATGTCGAGCCTAGCTTGGTTGATGAGTCGTGAAACGATGAAACGCGCCCTGAAAAGCATCGACAGAGGAGAGAATTGTAAATAACTGTTGAAATATGGAATTTGTTCGATTTAAATAGTCTATATTGATTTTTATACGCGGTTGGTAGGCGGTGTTGTTAAACCGTTCCTGTATCGGTTTGTGGCTTTAAATACTCCCCGACAGAGGGCAGGTATGTCTTCATAACTAAGCTTGCAGCAGCCAGAGATCCAATTTATATCTTACTGAAATATTAGTTACAATGCAAAATTCCTTCAAGCGGGAGCCGAGTCTAATGGTTGGATCGTGTCTTTCTATTCTATCTATTATGGGTAAAATATAAAGGATTATGGGATATGGAAGGGCAGGGCAATAACAGAATATCTTGCTTGGTAAAGGTTGCCTTACAAGTTTCGCAATATTTCAAATCTAATTGTTCTTTTTTGGTGAATGAATACCCCGTAAATTAATTGTTGGTACATCACAAACTGTGCTTTTTCTAAGACTAATCTGCGATTACGACATGGAGTAGTTTTTTTTAATTTTAGTCATGTCGTAAATTAAACCAGATAACCGGACATGTCGGTGTAAAAAAATCGCTTTATCTTTCATCAACATAAACCAATAGACCGGGTTTTTCTTGTGTATCTTTTAGCTCAACATAAATTGACATTGTAAATTACGTTTAGAAAAGCCTTAGGTACGTTATAGGGTTCAGGAAAAAAAAATTGTTATCTCTCAAGGTCCCTTTTGTCATTTTAATTGTTTTGACAGATTGACAATTTTGGTCGTGTATTTCTTCGAGAAAAGCTCGTAGATATGATAAACTATAGAGGAAAAAACTTTGTACAAATAAAGAAAAATAATCGTAAGATTCTAAACAAATCGATCTTCAAAAAAAGAACTTCTACCCCTAAAGTAAGTGTATAATTTTTTAAAGAATTATTTATTTAGTGATGTAAGAGCAAAAGTATGTACTTGTATATATGAGATGAAGCCGCGGGTTCAAGAGGTTGAGTTCTTAAAAACTCGGAAGTGAAAAAATACAATTTCCTTAAATAGTTTTAAATAAAACTTTAATCCCGTCGGGCGTTTCGGTTTCACGAAACCTAAAAATTCGACCTAGAAAAAGGGGAGAGTAGGTTTTTGGGCTCAAAAACTATTTTTGGACTTTGTATTAAGATTTACCTTATAAACGTTTCGTATTTTTTCGATCGCGTCATGTTTTTAGTGTGGAGGATCTGTTGTTGCTTACACTTGGACCATTTTAAACATTTTTCATACATATAACCTCAAAACGAAACACTTAGAACAAGGCAAATGCAACAAATACGAAGCGTAATTTCAATTTAAACTTCTTACGATAAGGTAGGCACTCCCGAGTTTTTTTAGACCCTATATATCAAAAATTCCTCTCGTCTAACCTAAAAAAACTGACCGGGAAATCGTCGATTTGATAGGTTAGAACACCTCGTTGGCTTAGAGCGTGTGGTTTTTTATATCTTAGGAACAGTTGTCACAACTATAACTAAATACTACTCTACGTCTGAAAAACTGTTTTTTGAATTTCGGGCACAACTGCATGTCGCTGCTGTTTTTATTTATTGATTTTTTGAAATCGGCGAGTTTGCTCTCGGCCAAGTTGTTGTGTATTGAGAATTTTTCGCGGGGATCCCGTATAATATACAAGGTTCTGAAATCATGAAAAAATAACTAAAAATAGTTTTTTTTAAGTGAATAATATTAAGTGTAGTCGAAATTTTTTGGTTGTATAAAGTAAAAGAAACAAACCTTGTATAAGTGTAGGTATTTCATACATTTCCAAGTTATATACGGGTACAGCCACAATTTTTATTAAACGCAGCCGAAAGTCGTTGGAAGTTTGGGTTTGATGCAAAAAAAAGCTTCCAAAAACATTCAGTGCATAAAATACCTCTATCTAATTACTATGGCTACGCTGTGAACCAAACAGTTCCGAGGCAAAAGGTCGTAAGTACACCGTTTACCGTGTCGTATACGTCTTTTTGCGACGCAACTTCCATTTATTGTTATTTTTGCTATTGTACTTGTTTACGTAAAAATTAAATTTAAGACAGGTCCGCCATGTTTACAAGTGTGGCGGTCATTTTTCAAAAAAAAGAAACGTAGATTTTAGTCTTATTGTCTTTTTTTATTGTTAATGATTAAAAAAGGATGCAGTAAAATGATGACGTGTCGTATGATATAGCATATATGTAATAATGTAATGTAAACTACAAATAAAATAAACAAAAACTTAAATTTTTGGCGTTTAAATTTTAATATCCCATTTTTTTATTAAACTACAATCGTAAATGTGGTTCGTAACTGCCAAAATTGAACACGAAGTCCATATTTCGGCAGTTATTTTGTGTCGTACAAAATATAGCTAGCGCTACGGGAAGACAAACCGCCAGATCGTAAAAATGTGCTTTATCGAGTTTCTCGGAGATGTCGCACGCAAGTAGAAATTGTATTATCACTATCATTCACTATAATTCTAATTCTATCCAAGGCCTTCCCCCTGAATTTCCAATCTCAATCTATTTGCAGCTCTTGTCATCCATCCAATGCCCGCAACCCTCTGTATATCACAATAAGCGGATTTCCGTCCACTGCTGAACGTAGGCCTTTCCCATTTCAATCCATCTCTTCCTATCCGTAACTATCGTCATTCAATTTAGTCCAGCATGCCTCCTGATATCATCTTGCCAGCGGATGTTCGGCTTTCCCAAACCTGGTTTGCTATCTCTCGGTCTCCATTCCACCAAGCGTCTCATCCATTTCGCATCCCGCATTCGTGCTATATCACCTGTCCACTGTCATTTAAGTTGGAAAACTCTAGCACATCTGAAACCTTGGTCTCCATTCGAATTGAAATATTAATTTCTAGCTCATCTAGTTTGATGCCAAGGATTTGCCTTTCGTGGGCTGAGCTCTTGCTAGTTTTCGAGCATTTTCTTTTTTTTGGATGGTTGTAGCTTCTACTTGATGGAAATTCATTATAAATATATAATAAAAGACTGTTTTTAGTCAATTTCCACTGGTTTATTTAAATTGCGATGACGCGTTTCGCTGTCGATGCAGCTTCTTCAGATCTACATTTTACACTGTCAAGTTAGGTTTAATATTCACAGTTTTATATAATTTCTTAATTATAATATTACACCTAATTAAAATTACATTGATAGTATTGGGAAATCCACACAGATTTGGAGTTAGGAGAATAAATTCAATAATGGTGAATTGCTTAAATCTACCTGGTCGTTGAGTAAAGTACCTGTAGTCCTTAATCGATTTATTTGCATTGTCTCTAAAAGGTTTAGTTTTAAACCTTTTTGTTGGGTGTGTAAAATTTTGAAATTCTTGTTAAATGTGTGATTTTCTGTTAAAAGATGATTAGCATATGTTGAATTAGATTTTCTATGGATGAAACTTTTTTCGTGTTCTGTAATTCTTTGTCTAAATGTACGTCCAGTTTGTCCGATGTATGTTTTAGGACATGACCCACATGTTAATTGATAAACCCCTGATTTATTGTCTTTATTGATTTGTGGTTTGTAGTTTTTAAGATATTTCCCTATAGTATTGTTAGTCTTGTAAGCTATGTTGATATTTTTTTTGATTTAAAAATTTCCCCAGTTTTCCCGTTGGTTTGCCGAAAAATAGGTTAAGCATTTAAAAGTGGTATTTCTGTCCTTAAAACGTGGGTATATTTCTGAGATTGCCTTGTTTCTAAGTTTTTTCCGAACGATACTATTGATTAAAGTAACCGAATAACCGTTGTTAACGGCTACTTGTTTTATGTAGTTTAATTCTTTAGTAAAATTTTCTTTTGATAAGGGGATATTAGTTAGTCTATGTAGAAAACTATGATAAGCTGCAAGTTTATGATGGTTAGGGTGGTGAGAACTATTGTGAATTGTGGTATCTGTATGACAAGGTTTGTGATATATTGCAAATTCATATTTTTTCATGGCTTTACTGATTGTTAAGTCTAGGAAATTGATTTTCCCTTCGACTTCTTCTTCCATTGTAAAACTGATATTTCTATGTAAAGAATTAATATACTGTAAAAAGTGAGTTAATTGTCGGTCCGTACCTGTAAAGCATACAATTATATCGTCTACGTATCGATACCAGTATAGACAATTATTACTATTATTATTATGGTTGTTAAATATCATTGTTTCAATACTGTCCATGAAAATTTCGGCAAGTAATGGACTTAATGAACTCCCCATAATTAACACTTCCTTACTATTGTAGAATGTATTATTAAATGAAAAATAATTTTGTCTTAGGCAAGTTCTTAATAAATTAATTATGTCCATTTTTATAACTTCATTTACTTTGTTTTTTGTTAATAGGTTCTCTATTAAAATTATTGTTTCGTCTGGGGGAACACTTGGAAATAAGTTTTTGACATCGAAAGAGACTAATTTAGAATTATCTGGTATCGTTATATTCTTAACTTTATTCACGAGTTCGTATGAGTTTTTGATACTCTATTTAAGTTCAAATTTGGTATGATATTTGATTAAATCAATTAAAAAGGATGACGTCTTATATACTGGAGCAGACATGTAGGAAACAACTGGTCTGATTGGGTGGTCAAGTTTGTGTAGTTTTATGAGTGAATAAAGTTGTGGGATTTGGGGATTCATATTTATCAATGTAATTTTATCTTTATCGTGAATGATATTTTTAGCCTGTTCAATTTGTTGTTTTTATTTCTTTTTGAAAAATATTTGTTGGATCTTTATTTAATTAAATTTCGTACTTTCCTGTTTTGAAAAAATCTAACGTTTTATTAATATAGTCGATTTTGTCTATTGCTATTACTGTGTTACCTTTGTCTGCTTTAGTAAAGATTACATCATTTTGTTTTGCTTTACTCTGAATTGTTTTTATTGTCCTTCAGTCTTGGTTGATGTTGTTAGTGTTAGATATGAATTCTTTTTTAATAATTTCGGCTGTTTGAAATTTTGATAATATGTTGTTAGGACTATCTTTCAAGGCAATCTCAGTATCAATACCTAATGTCTCCGATTCAGAAGAAAATTTTACTAAAGAATTAAACTACATAAAACAAGTAGCAGTTAACAACGGTTATTCGGTTACTTTAATCAATAGTATCGTTAGGAAAAAACTTAGAAACAAGGCAATCTCAGAAATATACCCACGTTTTAAGGACAGAAATACCACTTTTAAATGCTTAATCTATTTCGGCAAACCAACGGAAAAACTGGGGAAATTTTTAAATCAAAAAAAATATCAACATAGCTTACAATACTATATGGAAATATCTTAAAAACTACAAACCACAAATCAATAAAGACAATAAATCAGGGGTTTATCAATTAACATGTGGGTCATGTCCTAAAACATACATCGGACAAACTGGACGTACATTTAGACAAAGAATTACAGAACACGAAAAAAGTTTCATCCATAGAAAATCTAATTCAACATATGCTAATCATCTTTTAACAGAATATCACACATTTAACAAGAATTTCAAAATTTTACACACCCAACAAAAAGGTTTAAAACTAAACCTTTTAGAGACAATGCAAATAAATCGATTAAGGACTACAGGTACTTTACTCAACGACCAGGTAGATTTAAGCAATTCACCATTATTGAATTAATTCTCCTAACTCCAAATCTGTGTGGATTTCCCAATACTATCAATGTAATTTAATTAGGTGTAATATTATAATTAAGAAATTATATAAAACTGGGAATATTAAACCTAACTTGACAGTGTAAAATGTAGATCTGAAGAAGCTGCATTGACAGCGAAACGCGTCTTTTATTATACATTTTCTTTTGTCAGCGACCACCTTTCAGTACCATATGTCATAACTGACAAGATGCATGCATTATACACTTTTGCCTTAAGTGAGTTAGGAATATCTGATTTTAGGATATAGCTGTAGTTCTTCTAACTTCCTCATCGATGCCGGTTTTTTTATCGTTATTCTTTGTCCTTAGTAGATGTAGCTGACCACCATTTCCAAGGGTATTCCATCTAGCAGGATGTTGAGGGGTTCTTGTTTGTTTGACATTCTCTTCCTGTTTTTCACTCATCAAGAGAATATCGTCTGAGAATCTCAGATGGTTCAAATAAACCCCGTCGATTTTAATCCCTTTACTAGACCAGTTGAGACTGCGCATTGCGTCTTCTAAAGCACTAATAAACAATTTAGGAGACAGTGTTTCTCCCTGGCGTTTTTCTCTTTTGATAGGAATCGAATTCGTGTTGTGAAAAGATTTAACGTACATTTGAGCATTTTTGTAGATATTTTCTATGAGAGTGGTATATCTGCTATTGATGCCGCAATTTTTTAACGAGTTCAATATTGCCCATATTTCCATTGAATCGAAAGCCTTTTCAATTATGAAAAGGAATGGAATGGATTACCATTACCTCTATAAAAATGCTGTACTGCTTGTTGGTTAGGCATCTCTTAGAATACTGCTCATGTGTGTGGAAGCCACCTTTTGCTTGCCATGCTAGGAGTTTGGAGCTTGTTCAGAGTCAATTTCTACGTAATATTAATTTTAAATTCTTTAATGATTCTTTTAGTTATTCAAAACTGACATCTATATTAAACTTGAATACCCTGTCTAACCGGAGAGTTCAACGCGATCTTGTAATGTTCTTTAAAATTTTAAATTCCATTGTAAATTGTTCAGAACTATTATATCAGATTAATTTGTATGCACCCTCTAGACATACTAGATCTACGTTGTCCTTCAAACCTTATCATAAGACAACCTACGGAGTTAATACCTTCATGACAAGATCTATGGGCATTGTAAATAACTACCCATCACTGGACTTGTTCTCCAGCTCCTTGCCTCTTTTTGAGAGGCAAATCGGGGTTCTTTTCTGAATTTCTTAGTTTTAGCCTTTAGTTTTAAGTGTCATTTATAGATGTAAACTTTTGTATTTTGTCTTTATGAGTTAATGGGCCTGTCCCGTAAATAAATAAATAATCTATAAACGTCATGTATAGATGTTGTACTCATTGGCCTTTTCTGTTACGTGCATATGATCGCAAGTATTGAACCCTGATCGAAAGCCCGCTTGCTCGTACAGTTGGTAAAAATCGATCTTTTTGGTGATTCGATTGACGATTATTTTAGAGAATAGCTTGTACATCTGAGAGAGGAGATTTATAGGTCTATAGTTATCGAGTTTCGATATGCATCCTTTTTTATGAATTAAGATCACTTCAACCATCTGCCATTTCCTCGGAATGTTACCTTTTTCCAAGCACTTATTGTAGAGAGCTACTAGTGTCGTCTGTGTAATCATTTCTACCGTTACGTTATTAGGTCGAGGGGCTTTGTTCTTTTTCATTAATTTTAAGGCACAGTTAAGTTCAGCGACTTCAATTTCAGGGATTTCCTCTGATCTATCGTTCCTTACTACTCTTTTGCTGTTAAGTTGGTGTAGTATATTGGGTCTGACTTTAGATGTATATAAATTTGTATAGTATTCTTCTATTGCTTTTAAGATACCTTCTCTGTCTGTTATTGTTTTGCCCTGTTCATTCTGAACTTTTACAAGTTCCTGTTTTCCTACACTAAGGTTTTTGATAGCCTTTGGACCTTTATTCGCTTCTATGGTGTCCAAGATTATTTTTTTGTTGATTGTCTGATGTCCTTTCTTATTTCCTTCTTCGTTAGTTTGTTTAGTTCGCACCATTCTGTCTTATTTCTGTTGTTTTTATCCGGTTCTAAAGCTCTTCTTGTTTCTATCAGTGCTTGTGTCTGTCACTTATTTTCTTCTTTTGTGTTGGTTTTCTTTTGGGCGCCACAGTGCGAGCTACATCACTAAAGATTACGGATTTCCAAAATTCAGGAGGTTTAGTAACGTATTGCCTAACAAAAGCTAACCGCTTTTTGCGATTAGCTTCCGAAATTAATGGTTTCTTCCTGGTTGCACACCCCCTATAGCCTGCCCGGTGTAAACAATTTCTCACTGTTTGTGAATAAACATTTTTCTAGAAAAGTTCCCGTACTTTTTCTTTTAATTTTGGTGCACCTTTTTTGAGATCTATAGTTATTTGTCTAACAATACTGGCCTCTTCACGTGGAGTCTGTTTCTTGGGACGACCGGAGCGTGGTCGAATTTTATAGGAACCCTTTGATTTGTACTGGTTTACAATACTGCACAGTAGCATGCGACTTTTGGGTCAGGTTCTCGGCTTGTGAGTGAACATCATTGTTTGTGGTATGTCGTTGGAGTTGGTTATTTATCATGTGTACCATCCCGCCATATATCAGAAGTAATACTTCTACACAAAAAGGAAGATACCAGAAAGTTAGGCAACTTTTTACTAAAATCATCTCCAATAAATTAAAAAATAAGTTAGATTCCTACCAGCCATGTAAACAGGCTGGTTTTAGATCCGACTATAGCACATGTGACTACTTACAGATAATGAGAAATATCCTAGAGAAGTGCAATGAATACAGTTATATATATATATATATATATATATATATATATATATATATGTATATATATATATATATATATATATATATATATATATATATATATATATATATATATATATATATATATATAAATATATATATATATATATATATATATATATATATATATATATATATATATATATATAAGTTGGGTTGAATTCTTTTCTTGAACCTTGGAATATTGAATATATATTTTTTCAATTTCTTGGGCTTTATGGTTCTTTTGTTTTGTTAGGTGTTGGAATCCCGAGCGGTTGGATTCGTGAAGACTTCAATAAAACACTTAGTACGTTTTTAAAACTAAGAGCACTGTTTTATTTAAGTAAAAAAAAAAAAGACAAAAGAATTTAGAGTAACAGAGTATAAGAATTACTAGAAATATTACTAGCGTGACGGTTATTAATTGAGTGTCGGATGATTATTGAGTGTCGAGTGTCGAGAGTTGGATGTCGAGTGTCGGAGATATTTCTAAGCTTTTGGGAATGAGATTCTATTGATTCTGCAAAAACAACGATGTCGTCAAGATAAACAAAGCATTGAAGACCATGCAGACCAGTTAGGGCAACGTTCATCAGACATTGGAATGTGCTTGGGGCATTTTTTAATCCAAAGGGCATTCTTAAATATTCATAATGACCTGTAGGGGTTGAAAAAGCTGTTTTGGGAATGTCGTTTTCTTTCATAAGTATTTGATGAAAGCCTGAAGCCAAATCTAAGGTGGTAAAGTATTTTGAATGACCAAGTTGGTCGAGAATGTCTTCTATATTGGGTACGGGGAAAGAAGTTCCTATTATGACATCATTGAGCTTACGATAATCTACGATTATTCTCCATTTGGTTTCGCCGGAAGCGTCCATTTTCTTAGGCACGATCCACAAGGGACTGTTATAAGGGGATACGGATTCACGAATTATTCCTTGTTTTAACATTTTAGAAATTTGCTTGTCTAATTCTTTTTTATGAATTTCGGGAAAGCGATATATTTTTGAAATAATAGGGGTTTGATCGGAAACTCTGATTTCATGTTTCAATGTGTTAGTACATGTTAAAGGGTCATTTGGTAAGTAAAAGATGTCATTATACTCGTTATATATGTTGAGTACAGAATGTTTTTCTTCAATATTTAAATGTTCTAAACGTAAGTTTTCTTTTAATATCTGTAGTCTCTTCGATAAGTCACTGCATGACTTATTTATAGAAAAAATAGTTGATTTATTTTCGTCGAAAGGGTCAAGAATCAATTTTATTTCGTTTATTCGTAAATAGCAACATACCGTATGATGGTATCATAGGCAATGATTTTCTCTCTAAAAATGGTGCGATCATTGACCTAAATTCACTCGAGATCCAATTAAATTCTTTTCCTTACCCTATAAAAATTTCGAAATCTATTCCAGAAACTGATAATAACGACAAGAAAAGTTATATTATTCAGCCGCGTTCAGAAACCGTAATTGAAATCGAAATAATTAATAAAGAAATAAGTCAAGGCGTCTGTCCTGATATAAAAATAACCGACGGCGTTTATCTAGCAAAGTCCCTTGTAAAAGTCAGTAACGGCAAAGCCCTAACGACTATAATAAATACTCATAACAATTCCTAACAGTTTTAAGGATAGAGAAATTACATCACGTTCTAGTTAGAATTTATTGAAAACGTTTCGCCTAATTTTTAGGCTTCTTCAGTTCATCTAAAAATTGAAATTTTCTGTTTTGGATATTCAATAGGACGCACAATTTTTTTTTTAATTATGAATATATAAAATTCTTAAACTTATAATACAATGTAGAAGGTGAAAATAATAAAAATACACACAAAAATATGTATAAAAACTTACATGTATGGGTTGAAACGAAGACACACTTAACATTCTTCAAAAGATGTTACTAAGATGGTCACATTTTTTAAAATAACTTTAGATTTGTATAGGGAACGAAAGTCATCCTTTGGTTTGTTTATGTGTTTTTATTTATTAACTGCTATTGAGTTATTATGAGAAGAGTCCGAAATAAATATGACTCAGACCCCTAACGTCGCTTTTGTCGTTTATATTGTTTTTCTCTTTATTAATACAGATCATTTCATGGATTGATCTTTTAAAGTAATTTGACCCTTTTTTTAAGATTTTTGTATTTTTAAAATCGAACGAGTGTTTGGTTTGTTTAACGTGTTTTGATAGAGCTGTTAGGTTATTCTTATCATACTTATGGCCATTCAGTCTAGTTTCTAGATGTTGTTTAGTCATGTCGATATAACAGCCGTTGCAGTTTTGACATGGAATAGAATATATCAGGTTTGATTGTTTCAGTAGGGGTGTTTTGGATTTTAGGGGGGTAAAAAGGTGTTTTAATGAGTTATGCGTTTTGTGGCAAACAGTTAAATCGTGTTTTTTTGAGGACTGCTTTAATTTTTTCTGAAAGTCCTTGAATATATGGCATGGATATGTATGTTGTAGCTGTTCTTTGTTTTGGTTGTTTATCTAGAGTATTATATAATTTGTGAATTCTGGTTTTTAAAATTTTGTTAATTAGCTTAACCGGATAATTGTTGTTGGTTAAGGTAGTTTTTATTTTTATATCATTTCTGCTCTATATTTAGGACTTGTTAGTTTTAAGCCTCTGTCAATTAAATTTATGACGGTATTTTTCTGAAAATTTAAAGGATGGTGTGAATGGTAGTTTAGATATTTTCCAGAACTTGTTGGTTTTGTGTACCATTTGCTATTTATTTTATTTTTTTCTCTTATTAGAGTTAGATCTAGGAAGTTTATGGCGTTGTTTTGTTCTGTTTCGATGGTGAATTGTAATTTTTTGTTGAATTGGTTGAAGGCTTTAACTGTGTTTTCTATTTGGTCTTCTTGTAGTGCTAGAATGCAATCATCTACGTATCTTTTGAAGAAAATAGGTTTGTTGCTTAAGCTATCAATAACACTTTTCTCCAAATATTCCAATGCCAGTTGGGCAAGGGTAGCAGAAATAGGAGCCCCCATTGCACAACCTTCCATTTGAAGGTAGAATGAGTTCTGGTACTGAAAGAAATTGTTTTTAAAGATTATATTTATGGCATTTATGAATTCTTCTTGTGGTAGGCAGGTGTGTTTTTTTAATTTGGTCCCATTTATTTGTTATTGCGGTGATTATAAGGTTTATGGGTAAGTTTGTATATAAGGACATGACATCGAGGGATATGTATACTATCTATGAAATTTTTAAACTCAAAAGAGTTTTTTTATATTTATATATATATATATATATATATATATATATATATATATATATATATATATATATATATATATATATATATATATATAAATATATATATATATATATATATATATATATATATATATATATATATATATAAATATATATATATATATATATATATATATATATATATATATATATATATATATATATATATATATATATATATACTGAATAATCTGCGAGTATCTGCTGGCAATTCTACAGTTACTTAGACTATCTAATGTTGCCCAGATTTCAAGGGAGTCAAACGCTTCTCTTTTAAGGTAATAACAACACGTTTAAGCTTATTATTATGACGCTCCATTTTGTAAAATATCTATTAAAACGAAACTATTACCTCTGCGATAATAATAGACGTAATGAGTAACACTCGTCGACTAACCAAAACATAGACAGCGGTGAAATTCTAGACGTCGGGGAATCTCGGACGCGTTAAGGAAACCACTCATCGTCTGTTTCGAATAATGGGCATTTTTTCGTTTAATGGGAATACAATTTGCTTTTTAACAGTTTGTTTCGGATAAGCCGGATTTCAGATAATCGCGATTCGGATAATCGGGATTGTACTGTATATATATGTCACGGACCTAATTAACACAGCATCGTCTGGCTTGCACTTGGCCGTTTTTTTTTAACTAGTTCTGCGCGTAAACAAAAAAAAACAAAAATATTCTTACCCAATGTATTCCGTACTTTTTCAATTTTATACATATGGCCTATAATTATGTAATTTATAGCTACAACAATAATCAATAAAGAATATAATAACAAAACTGACTCTTACGGCAATATTTGATAATATTTTTTTGACCTAACTCTAAAAAAAATATCCAAAAAGCTAGAGTAACGTATACTATCAACCAAATACAGGATCTGACTTAATATCATTTACAATTTTAACGATGATTATGATGACAAACTGATGTTATATGTTCATGGTCTGGTAAAAAAAATATTTATAATTGTTTTATAACCTCAATTGCATTCTTCACGCTGTAAAATACATTTTTCTTATAAAAAACACCTTTTTTACTAGATTATGCAAGTTTCTTCTTGGTTTCGATAATTCTACTTGGTGAGCGAAAATTCCGTAGGAACCATAATTCTACAGTGCATTTCTCTGATAAGTGGTACCGTATACGCGACGCATTCGTCCCATCCTGGAGATCTCCACGCACTTTCTCTGGTTTCTTTTCTTTTATTTAGACTGTCATAGCCTAAAAAGGTTTCATTTACATACATTTAAAGAACAAATCCAGCCCAATGGCCATGTTATTTTAGGTTTTTGTAATATCGTGGTTATTTTGAACATTTTTACAAATTTAAACAATTAGACAATCGAATACCGGGGCTTACAGTTTAATGTTTATCGTAACCACAATATTAATTTAAAAAAATTAAGTACAGATACTTATTGACTTAGTGAATTAAGATTAACATGTCAAGTGCCTGTCTATTAAGGGGAGGTTCTTCTCAAGATCAATCAGAAAATCGATTTTTCTTTTTTGTTTTATTTGATAGTTTATCCGGTGTAGAATATGCTCCTCAAACGATTTTGTGGAAAACAACTTAATATTAAAGATATTGATAATTTGAGGCATCCACTTTATTGTGCGAAAATAGAGTTACGTCAATACTTTTGAATTATGCTCCTTTTTAGTGTTCCGTACGGAACACTTATAAGATGACTTCGGTGTCTGTCTGTCCGTCTGTCTGTCACACCCCCGATTTTCTCCGAAACTATTTGTCATAGAAAGTTGAAATTTGGTAATATAGGAATGGATTGCCTCATCACAGCCATGTAGTTTTGAAAGTTAAATTTTGACTTAAGGGGTTAGTTTTGGGGGTGAAATCAGAAGTGAAAAAAAACTTTTTCTGCATTTTTAGTGTTCCGTATGGAACACTTATACGATGACTTCGGTGTCTGTCTGTCCATCTGTCTGTCTGTCACACCTGATTTTCTCCAAAACTATTTGTCATAGAAAGTTGAAATTTGGTAATAATATAGGAATTAATGGCCTCATCAAAGCCGTGTAGTTTTGAAAGTTAAATTTTGACTTGAGGGGTTAGTTTTGAGGGGTGAAATCAGAAGTGAAAAAAAATTTTTTTTGCTAGGTCACCGAGTGTGGTATCAAATGAAAGCTTGTGAAAACACGAGTAAAAAATATATATATAATGTAATACTTGCGCACACTTTTCTTTGTATTATTTTCAAAAAAATCGCAAAAAAAAAATCGCTGTCCCCCCCACCTTATCTCGAAAAGTACTGATCAAAAAATTTTGAAAAAATTCTGGAATACTCTCCACGGGGTGTAGATTGAAAGAAAAATTATCACGAGGGCATTACCTTTAATAATTTATCTGGTATATAAAAAAAAAAAATTCAAGGTCATCACTTTTCAGTAAAGATTGGAAACAAACTTTGTTGAAAACTCATTTGGGGTGTGTTTTTTGTGAAGTCACTGATCATTTTATACCTCCATAACAAAATTTTTTATTTTAAAAGCAATCGACGTACGGAACATTAATTGCGCAAGTTCAACTTGCACTTGACCGGTTATTTATACACTATGATGAGACTACTTGTCACTGGTACCAACAGATGTCAGTATATATGCTGCGACTAAGAAATGTTTGACGACATGCCTTTCTATAAATTCATATCTATGGTTTCAATGTGGAGTCTCAGGCTTTCCCGTGCCGAGTATCGAGAAACTTTTTACTGTTTTACATTTTAAATTTTTTACTGTTTTACGTTTTGAAGTGGAGTACCATTAAGGGTCTAAGAGGCAAAAGAAAGAAAGTAGATTCTGGCGTAGGAGATGAAAATAACATAATTAAAACAAATTCTGTTGGAAAAATGGAAGTCTGGAGAAGACATTATAAACAAAAATTTGATTTAGATGAAAAAGACAAAATTCAGCCAATAGAAGTAAACATAGCTGATGGACAACAAGAAGGTGAAACACACCAAAATAAAATTGATATCGAAGAGCTGGCAATAAATGACATTAAAATTGCTAAAGCAAGTGGCGAAGATGAAGAAGACCCAGAAATTATCAAATACATGGGAAAGAAAGGGATAGATTTGCTGTATAAAATATTGATAGAGGCGTGGGAAACGAATAAGATACCTGAGGAGTGGAAAAACAACATAATAATGCCCATATTTAAAAAAGGGGACAAAACCCAGTGCGATAATTATAGACCAATTTGCCTATCACCAGTAGTATACAAAGTCTACACAAAAATAATAAAAAGCAAACTAAAAAATAATGTAGAAAACAAACTAGAAGATGAGCAAACTGCTTTCAGGGAGAAGAGGCAAACCTCAGATAATATATTTGTATTAAGACAACTTATTGAAAGGAAAATAGAGACAGGAGAAGAAAATCATACTCGCATTCATAGATCTAAGGGCGGTTTTTGACTCAATACAAAGATAAGCGGTGGAAAACTGTTTGAAATTAATAGATACACCTAAGAAATTAATACAAATCATAGAGTCAACACAAGAAGGCATACGAGCAAAAGTGAAAATAAATGGAAATAGATCAGAAAGATTTAAAAATCAAAAAGGGAATAAAGCAAGGAGACAGTTTGAGTCCGTATATTTTTATAATAGTAATGGATAGACTACTCAAAAATACGAGACAAAGTACGTCCAACCTACAGACTACAGTGGAATATAGAAATATGATGCTGTTGACCTAGTGCTTACAGCAGATGGAGATATCAAAATGCAAAAATTGATAGATGTATGGATAGAAGAAATAGAAAAGCTGAAAATGGAGGTAAATGTGGATAAAAGCAAAATAATTTATATAAATAATAGGGAAGTGCAAAAACAAAATGATATTACATATAAGAATCAAGCCCTAGAGGAAGTGACCCCCATGGAATACCAAGGAAGTATAAACAGAAAATGATGGAAGAATAGAACTTGAAATAGCCAATAAAATTAAAAAAGGAAACAATATCTATTATTCGCTAAACAAGACAATTTT
Organism: Pachyrhynchus sulphureomaculatus; assembly: GCA_019049505.1. NCBI lineage: Eukaryota > Metazoa > Arthropoda > Insecta > Coleoptera > Curculionidae > Pachyrhynchus > Pachyrhynchus sulphureomaculatus. The sequence goes on from CM032448.1 coordinate 137,212,310, forward strand.
GGGGAAAAAGGAAATAAGTGAAAGAATAAAATTAGGAATATATAATTTAATAGTGAACCCAATGATACTATATGGAAGTGAAATTTAGACAATACAACAAAAATATAGGCCTAAACTGATTGCAGCAGAAATGAAATATCTCTGGAAGATAGCAGGAAAGAGTAAGCTGGACTACTTCAGAAATGAAGAAATTAGAGGAAGACTAATACAAAAAAAAACCGGTCAAGTGCAAGTTCAACTTGCACAATTAGTGTTCCGTACATAGATTGTTTTTGAAATAAAATTTTTTGTTAGGGTGGTATAAAATGATCAGTGACTTCACAAAACACACCCCAAATGAGTTTTCAACAAAGTACTGAAAACTGGTGACCTTGAAATTTTTTTTTTTTTTTTTATATATAGCAAATAAATTATTAAAGGTAATGCACTCGTGATAATTTTCGTTCAATCTATACCCCGTGGAGAATATTCCAGAATTTTTTCAAAATTTTTTTGATCAGTACTTTTCGAGATAAGGTAGGGGACAGCGATTTTTTAAAAGTAATATGAAGAAAAGTGTGCGCAAGTATTACATTATATATATATTTTTTACTCGTGTTTTCACAAGTTTTCATTTGACACACACTCGATGACCTAGTAAAAAAAAAAATTTTTTTCACTTCCGATTTCACCCCTCAAAAACGAACCCCTTAAGTCAAAATTTATGTTACGGTGGTATAAAATGATCAGTGACTTCACAAAACACACCCCAAATGAGTTTTCAACAAAGTTTGTTTCCAATCTTTACTGAAATCTGATGACCTTGAAATTTTTATTTTTTTTATGTACCATATAAACTATTGAAGGTAATGCACTCGTGATAATTTTCGTTCAATCTACACCCCGTGGAGAATATTCCAGAATTTTTTTTTCGAAATTTTTTGTAAAGTACTTTTCGAGATAAGACCCGGGACAGCGATTTTTTTTCGCTAATTTTTAAAAATAATACAAAGAAGAGTGCGCGCAAGTATAATATTATATATATATTTTTTACTCATGTTTTCACAAGCTTTCATTTGACACCACACTCGATGACCTAGTAAAAAAAATTTTTTTTCACTTCCGACTTCACCCCCCAAAGCTAACCCCTCAAGTCAAAATTTAATTCTCAAAACTACATGGCTCTGATGAGGCCATCAATTCCTATATTATTACCAAATTTCACCTTTCTACATCAAATAGTTTCGGAGAAAATCGGGTGTGACAGACAGACAGACAGACAGACAGACAGACAGACACCGAAGTGATCTTATAAGTGTTCCGTACGGAACACTAAAAATGGAGAAAAAGCAATTCCAATTGTATGGGCATGTATTTAGGCTGCACAGCGACAGAACATCAAGAAGAATACTGGAAATGAAAAAAGCAAAGGGGAAAATGATAGAAAATATGAACAAAATGATGATGGACAGGAAAAGGTGGAAGGACTGGATAGAAAGGATGGAACCTACAATTGCAGATACATAGACAAATTACCACCCGGCAGGGTAAAAGGATTTAAGAGAAAGAAGAAGAAGATTTCAGATAAATATTACAAGTGCCACATTTCCCCCAGATTGGACATCTTTTTTTTTTGGATGGTTGCATTCCAGCACTTATAGCAGGCTCTCATGACATTATTTGACACTTAAAATTTTTTTTTTTTACCCTAAGTGTGAAAAACCTCAAATACTTTATTTCCTTGTCCGAAAAAAAAAATATAAAAAATTACCTCTTTTACGGGGCGCTAGAGAAGAACCTGCCCCTAAGTGTGTTAATCTATCGAATTTCATCAGCTAGATGCAGGAGAAACAGTATGGAGAGTTCTATATAATACAAGCTACTGGGGCCTCCAGTTATAGTGGCCGAAATAACTGAACCTCCATACTTTTAGTCTGTTCCTATTATCTACAGACACTAAGCAATTCTCTATTTAAATAACCGGTCAAGTGCAAGTTGAACTTGCACAATTAGTGTTACGTACGTTGATTGCTTTTAAAATAAAAAAATTTTGTTAGGGTGGTATAAAATGATCGGTGACTTCACAAAACATACCCCAAAGGAGTTTTCAACAAAGTTTGTTTCCAATCTTTACTGAAAACTGATGACCTTGAAATTTTTGTTTTTTTTATATACCAAATACATTATTAAAGGTAATGCACTCGTGCTAATTTTCGTTCAATCTACACCCCATGGAGAGCATTCCAGAATTTTTTCAAAATTTTTTGATCAGTACTTCTCGAAATAAGGCGGGGAGACAGCGATTTTTCGCGACTTTTTAAAATAATACAAAGAAAAGCGAGTCCAAGTACTACATTATATATATATTTTTTTATTCGTGTTTTCATACGCTTTCATTTGACACCACACTCGAAGACCTAGTAAAAAAAATTTTTTTTCGCTTCCAATTTCACCCCTCAAAACTAACCCCTCAAGTCAAAATTTAACTTTCAAAACTACACAGCTTTGATGAGGCCATTAATTCCTATATTATTACCAAATTTCAACTTTCTATGACGAATAGTTTTGGAGAAAATCAGGTGTGACAGACAGACAGATGGACAGACAGACACCGAAGTCATCGTATAAGTGTTCCATACGGAACAATAAAAATGCAGAAAAAATCTGCCAAATTTGCTACTAAAAATTTTTTTTACATACACCAAATATGATGAACATTGTAGAGTCTTCCAACTTGTGAAAAGAATCCAGCATAAGCCTCATCGTTATTTTTTTCTGAAATTTATAGCTCTAGCCCAATTGTTACCCCATTCGATCATTGTTCCTAAAAATTAAATGATGAATTTTTCAGTAAAATCATGTTCTGAATGTGTTTTTTGTTAAATAATACAAAAATAAATTTATTTTTTACCAGGTTTCAAGGCATAACTACGAATTTCATAAATGTGTTTGCTAGTTCTGGGTACGATTTTGGGCCAATAGCTAAACTGGAGTAGATATTGCAAGTGTCTTGCTCTAACAAGTTGACCCTCTGCTTCTCTAAGTTTTTGATAATCCTAAAATAAACACAATTACTTATAAAAAGTTTATAATCCCAACAAATAGATCAATTTCATCATGAGGAGATATTATTTTATTTGTTTACAATAATATACAATAATAGCAATACCACTTACATCAGAATCAGAAAAAAACAAATTTCAATAGCAATGTTTACCTAAATAATTAATCTGTAAACATTGTTTTAATTTTAATTATTATTGCTCTATAATCCTAATATTTTTCCTTATTCAAATTTTTATAAAAACCACTACTATCTTACCTCATTTACATCAGTGATAGCATTAAAAACATCAATTTGATGAAATCCTCCTTTAAATTTCCATAAATGTAAAGCCTGATCTTGATCCCCTACATTGACCGTCCAACTTCCTATTAAACGTACTGAATTTTTCAGTTGATCTTGTGAACCCACCCACTGGACCATGTTTTTACTACAAAAAAGTAATTGAGATACTCGTTTCCATGGAAACAATAACCATTCTTGTTTATTTCCCAGTAACTAGATATTAAGTTCATTTGTTTCTATACAAACAATAACAAATATTCTTATTACCATAGAAACCAACATTTTCTGTCACATTTCCATGGCAATACAGCATACTTTTTTACTTGTTTAGAGTCAAAGCTCACTTATTCAATAATAAAAAATGTCATTTTTTATAAGCAATTGTTTTGTATAACTATTGTATTACATTGAACAAAAATATATACAAGAGTTTTAAATAATAATTTTTACATACTAGTTATTTAAATAGGCCTTTTTGCTGTCAGCTCTGTAATTATGTGTTTGAAGGGCATAGATGACCTCCTTATCACTGAGCATTCGACTGTGACTTTCCTTGGTCGGCTCGATTTTCCTGACAAAAATTTTTGATAACCATGCATCATTTTTTGATGCCGAGGTAGAAATATTCCTAAAAATTAAAGAAAAAAACGCATATCAATGTTAAAAATAAATGAATATTAATGGTCAAAATTAGTGTTTTGTTTGTTATAAAATTGTGGCTTGCTGGTGAAATTGTAACTCAAAATACAAATTTGGATATTTTATTGACCAAAAATAAAAAAAAACGGTGATAACAAATAGAAAATGAAATGAATAGGCTTAAAATACAAGCGCTATTTTGGGGTCAAAAAACCGACATACCGTGGAATATTCCACATGAAAACAAGCTATTTTTAGACCTTTTATGTAACAAATAAAAAGGGCTTACCTGAAATTTTGCGGAAGTTTATTTAAAAACTTAACAGAGTTGGCCATTTTTCAGCCCCGATTATTTTTTTGACCAACCTATTTTTAATTTTTAAGGTGGAAAAGGTTATCAACGACCCGACCAAAAAAAATAAATTGTTTGCCGTACATATGCTGTCAAAAACGATTATAAGATAATATTAAAATTTTGATAAAATTTTTAGTAAAACTTTATTCAGGATAAATTTAAAATATAAACTACTAATTGCGAAAACTTATTGAATATTCAAAATATCTGGTACGGGTAACTTGAGCAAAAATTAAAATTTTCATTGAAAAAAAATTACGTAAACATGTAAATGTAGTATCGAGACACTTCCAGTTTGACAAACGTAACTCGATCCGATTTTAAAAGAACACGAGTAATGTTAATGCCTTAGCATATGTGATGGTGCATGAAAGTGTAGGTGAAACCATAGATATAGAGGATGGACTGAGCATTAACTTCACAAAATTGACTACTCTCTAGAAAGAGACAAAGCGACTGTGCTGCCAATACCCGTCTCTTTTCTGTAAGGCTGTAATAAACAAGGTGCAGTACTCCGAGACAGAATTCAAGGTGAGAAAAGCCCCCACCCGATTATAGTTCAAATAGAAGACTTAGAAATATTATTTTCAAGAGCGCCGTAGCTTAGCAGCATTCTAGAAAGTGACAGCTAGTGGCCGCTCATTCGCTTTATGTCTCTCACAGTTTTGCGTCTTTATGTCTCTCACAGCGGGATACGGAACACTCAGTCTATCCTCTATGTCTATGGGTGAAACTGTTCTAATGTTAGCTTAGATGCATTAACCACCAATGAAAAAAATAGATACAAACTCCTGATTAGCTCCAGAGTTAATTATACTTTACCATTGAAGGTCAACTAATTTCTAATTATTGGAAGGTTATCTCTGTTTAAATCATGATTTTAGAAAAAGATATCCTGTATATCTGATTAAACCGGAGAGTTAATCGAGTATTTTGAAAGATAGTTATATAATAACAAAAAATTAGCAAAATATTCAATATTTTCTAGTTATTTTTTTAATAGTATTATTTAAAATATATTGCTTACGAAAAATCAAAATATTAATGTTTTTCTGTGTATTGCGGCAGCCACTTCCATCTTTATTTTGACAATCAATCAGCTGACTTTGACAACACTGACATTTAAGGTTATGTTTACTTTTTCGTTGGGCGGTTCAAAACAGGATTTTTTAAAAATCTTAGTAGTTTTTCATTTAAAATCCGCCTTTTCAGACACCGTTGTGTTTGAAAAATGGGTAAGGGTAAGAGCATGTTAAGTACTATAGTTATATTGTTCTACTCTGCTTAATTATTTTGACATTGAACTTTCAATGTTATATTGTATTTCTGGAGGATATTGTTATCGTTATAATTACTCCTTTTAATCATGTTGTAATTCAAAAATAATCTAATTTAATTCAATATAAATACGCCTTATAATTGCCGTCAAAAATGCATAATTTAATGCTCGAAATATGACATACTTTTCAGCTAACTCGGAAGTGGTGAAACTTCAGCAACATCTCACGCTTCTCAAGCAGGAATATTCTAAACTCCAAACGAAATATAGAGACTTAGAGAGCCGTTACACTTATATTGCAGCTACAAATGGGGATTCAACGGAAAATGACATTAGTAATAGCTTCGCATCGAGGCTGGTCAATACAATCTCAAACTTGTATGGTTCTGAGATATATAGTGATATTAAAATAAAATTAATGGGTTCGTATTTATCTTTTTTATGACCTAATTGAATTCTAATACTTGGTCTACTATTTTTGTTATTTTTAGATAAAATAATGCCAGGTCACAAGATAGTCTTAACATCTCGATCAAACCAGTGGGACGAAGAATTTTTGAAAAATAAAATGGAGTTAGATTGGTCAGATATAGACCCTGATGTGGCTGCTGCAATAGTTTTATGGCTTTATAAGGTAAAGACATTAACTTTTGATTTAAAATTTTTTAAACTTACCAAAAACATGATCTTTCTAGAGTGAAGTTCAACTTAAGTCAGATGATATCACATTAAAACTGATCAAAAAGGCCTTTGAATTCAAATTAGATAGTCTTGTGGAATCTTGTGAGCAATATCTCATATCAGTTGTTAATTTACGTAGTTGTGTGAAATTCTACAGTGTTGCCGAGGAGATAAATGCTACCAATTTAAGGGAATATTGTTCAGGTACTTATTTAAAATCCTAATTAAATTCTTGTTTTGTGTGAGTTGTCAATGTTTTTAAAAAATCCCAAGTTGTGTTGGATTTGTTCTTATTTCATATGGCATTGCTGCCAAGTGTAAGAATTTTCTTTAAAACACAAAAATGCTTTAAATTTTTTTTCCCTAGGATTGATTTCAACACATTGGGATGATCTTAATTCATCAGATTTCGAGCACATGAGCGGGCCACTTCTGTATCAGATGTTAAAAAGCAAAACTCAGCTGCCTTTGCATAGTGCGGTACGGTTACAAAGGGAAGATGTGGTCTTCTTGTGCTTGGTTGAAAATTCCAGTAGGGTAAGTTTATTTTATGAATTATTTAGGCTTTTAGTTTAAAATAAGAAGTGTATAAAAATGGTGATTTTTAATTAACGTCAACAATTAAGTTACTGGCTGTAACTATTGATCTGCCTAGCAAGGCACCGGTCTAGTTATAAGGATGCATGAATATTTACTCGGAGATTTGAATTTGGTATCACTTATGTTAATGAAACACTCTCTATAACTTTAAAACATATATATTATAATTGATATAATTTATAATGTATGGCACCCATAAGGATAAAGATAAATGTAAATTTGTATTTAATATAAAGGACATCAGAAATGATTTTAAAAAAACTTATCGTTTTTACATAAAAATGAGTTATATATCTTGGGTGTTAAAAAAAATAGTTTAACATATTGGAATTGGTGCATCTTTGGGTCAAATGGGGGCTTGTTTACATATAAATGTAATTGAACATTAACAGTGGACTAAAGGAAGCTCTACTGCAAATGATCAGTTATGATTTGGATACTGAAAATTTTACAGTATCACTTGATTACATTTAAAAAAGATGACGCCGCCCTAGAAATCAGCTGATATCATATTAAAGAGGATTTTAAGGCTACACACTGTTAAAGATGTTATGTTTACATTATGTTCAAAAAATAGTTTTTTCGTGAATATTGTAAATTTGTGATTTAAAAAGCATCTTAAGCGTGTTATACGTATTGCTGGCAGTTTAGTGATAATTAGTTTTTATTTCTTCTTCTTCTTTCTTTTTTTGAATGTAGTGTGTCATATAAGTAGACATGCACTGCATGTTTTATCCTCATTAGGTCTCTTCCACCTTTTTGGAGGTCTGTCCCTGGTTCTTCTACCACAAGGTTTATTGAGTTTGGCCCTTTTCACCTGTCGGTTGTTGTCCATCTGATCTACATGTTTATTCCATTGTTTTCTTCTAGTTCTGGTCCATTTGGATATTTCTTGGATCTTACTTAGTTCTTATAGATCTTTGTTGCGGATTCTGTCGTGGATAGTTTTTCCATGTATGTCCCTAATCCCCTTGATTTCTGTTGTCCTCATCATTTGTGCTGTGTCAACTCTTGTTTCTACAGCATATGTTAGGATCGGTCTTACTGTTGTCTTGTATATTCATATTTTGCTTTCCACCGTGAGGTGTTTATTTTTCCAGACTATGTCCGTCAAGCAAACTGCTATTAGTGATGCCTTCAAAGACTGTTGTTTTACTTTCACTATTCTGTCCATGACGAGGTTGAAGATAAAGGGACTAAGTGAATTGCCTTGGTTTATTCCAGCTTTTATTTTTACTAGCTTCTGGTTTGTCTGCTTTTCTTTATTTATTTATTTGAGAATATACGGGTACACCCCTTTTTACAATGTATTTATAATACTTTATAATGTAACTATATCAATAACAGAACTGCCGAAAATGTGGAATGAAACACAAGAACGGCTTACACTCCTACCGTGAAGCAATCAACGCCAGAGCTTCCCTTCTGAAGGAAGAGGAGGTACATTAAATTTTACGAATGACAATAAAGTAGGACAATCTATCAACCCGTTAATTATCTTATACAGAAAATACTGATCACTCACCAAGCGTCTATGAGCTATGAGATTCAAGTTCATATGGCCCCTAATAATAGTATAATCATGATCAGCTATTGCCATATCACTCTTATAAGCATACAGTCATAGAAACCTGTTCTGAATTGTTTCGAAATTGTACTTATGTACTTCAAACATTGGCGACCAGACAACCGCTGAACACTCCAGAACAGACCTTACCAATGTGCAGTATAGGACCCTTAATGACCCTGATGAATCCCTGAGATTTCTGTATATAAGTCCCAAGATCTTACTGGACTTGTTAATAATATATATGTAATGATCACAGAAAGAGAGGCTATAATCAAATATTACTCCTAGATCCTTCACTTTGTCCAAACTGTCCAACACTGCTCCATTAATAACATAATTACTATTGACATTCTTATGTCCTCTAAAGAAGCTAACAGATTTACATTTAGATGCATTAGACAGTTTGTCTCAGCACAATTTACAAGTCTGTCCAATCCGCCTGCAAGTCCCGGACGTCCTGCACATTCAAAACCTTCTTAAACACTTTAAGATCATCGGCGAACATAAGGAAATCAGGGCTCAGTATATGACCGGCTATATCATTGACAAACAAATTGAAAAGGAGCGGAGAGCAATGGGCGCTCTGTGGCACTCCAGAAACTGCAATAAATACTTTCTTGTATTTTTTTTTGATAATATCTGTTAATTGCACTCTATCAAAGGCTTGAGTTATGTCGATGAAACACATATATGCAGGTTTGTCACATCCTTTAGCTATTTCCATTATCTGCCTCTCTATAAATATGGCGTCTAAGGTTGAGCGATTTTTGCGGAATCCCTGTTGCTCCTTTCTGATTTGAATATCCTTGCTCATTTCTTCCAGTATGATTATTGTTAATACTTTTAAGGTAGTGTTTAGGAGCCTTATTCCGCCGTAGTTTTCGAGTGACATCTTTTGCCTTTTTTTGAATATTGAGATTGTTATGCTAGTTTTTAAATCTGTAGGTATTTGTCCATTTTTTACTATGTTTGTAAAAAGCTGTGCTAGTTGTCGATGTAGGTTTCCTCCTCCATATTTTAGTATCTCATTTGTAATGTCATCTGGTCCTGAGGATTTTCTATTTTTAAGACTTCTTATAATTCTTTCTGTCTGTTCTAAAGTTACTTCTAGATTTACTTTTTCCACTTCTTCAAGTATTACTTCATTATTCTCTTCTTCTTTATATAATTTCTCAAAGTATGTTTGCTAGTTTTTATTTCAATTCATTTAATTAAACAGAAGTTGTGATATTTTTGAAGTTGTGTGTATGTTGATATGTCTAATTCGTATCTTACTATAATATTTTTATTTGCCGAGGAGAAACACCGTTTGTAGTACGTATAAATAATAAAATATTAGTGAGCTGAAAAGTGACATTTATCGCCACCGTGCGCCTTACAGTTAAATAACAACTTTAACATGTAAATACAGTAGAACCCCGATTAACCGAGTCGCGATTATCCGAGCTCCGGATTAACCGAGCCAATCTAAGAACCTGATTATCCGAGGTACGTGCGTCTATGCTGCGTATTAACCAAGCTATTTACGTTTTTGGAGTCTTTCAGCATGTAAATTTGCATGAATGCAGTGCGTTATACCGTTTACTATGGAGAAGTACGAGTATACTCACATAATTTATTTGGTTGGAGTTCTGGTAGTTAAGTGTAATTAATACGAATTGCTTTGTTTGAATTTTTGTTTGTTGTATTATAATGGAGCAAAACAAGCGTAAAAGAATCGTCGTCGTTCCTATTGAAGAAAAATTAAAAGCCATCAGAAGAATTGAAGCAGGAGGGATAATTAAAGTTGTTGCACGAGATTATGGAGTAGGTGAGGTAACAGTTGGATATTGGAAAAAAAACCGCACAAAGATAGAAGAGTGGTGTATAAATCAAGCCTCCTCCTCGTCCTCAGGAAGAAAATCAATGAAAACCGGCGACTATGAAAAGGTTAACGAAGCTTTATTTATGTAGTTTAACCAACAGAGATCAAAAGGTGTGCCTCTGTCAGGTCCAATTTTACAACAGAAAGCAATAATGATTAGTAGGCAATTCCCAGAGATAGATCAGTTTACCGCCAGCTCTGGATGGCTTGACCGCTGGAAAAAAACGGTACGGTGTACGACAACTGACTGTATGTGGTGAAAAACTTTCTGCTGATGTGTCATCAGTTGAGAAGTTTAAGCAGAACTTTAAAAAGCAAATTGAAGATTGTAGATGCACATGTGATCAAATTTACAACTGTGACGAAACTGGTCTAAATTATAAAATGCTTCCATCAAAAACATTGGTATCTCGACAGGAAAAATGATGGGCACAAACGAAGTAAGGAAAGATTAACTATAATGGTATGTTCCAATGCATCTGGCAAGCACAAAATCCCACTGATGGTGATTGGCAAGTCTGCACGTCCAAGAGCTTTAAAAGACATCTCACCCAAAGCCCTACCAGTCTATTACAAAAGTCAAAAGAGCGCATGGATGGATGCGACCTTATTTACTAACTGGTTTGAAGAGGAGTTCGTGCCATCTGTGACTAAATTTTTGAACAGAAACCGCCTTCCTATTAAAGCAGTTTTGTTAATGGATAATGCCCCCTCTCACCCTAGAGAACGACTTCATGTGGGCTAAATTGTTGTAAAATTTTTTCTTCCAAATGTAACCAGCGTAATGCAACCAATGAATTAAGGCGTCCTCGAAAACATTTTAAAAAATTATAGGCGTTTATATCTTGAACATCTGTTAGAATAAACAGAAAAGGAGGATATTATCAATGGGATGAGAAATGTTACACCGAAAAATGTTATTTACTGGGTAAGTCAAGCTTGGGATTCTGTGCGTACTACCACTATTCAGAAATCTTGGTCAAAAGTTATTGATTTTGAAGACCATAATGACAGTGAAGATGATACTCCATTAAATGAATTAGCTTTGAAATTGAGAAGCCATGAAGAAATGTCCTGTTCAAATTTTGACAGCGAGATAGAAGAAAAAGAAAAAAGTTTATTTGAATTAATGCAAAAATTAAAAGGTTGCGAAAATGTAACAAGAGAAGATGTTGTTGAATGGATTACAGCAGATGATTTAGAAGAAAAAAATTAGTATTGAAAAAATAACGAATGCTTTTCAGGAAACCGAAAAATCAGATGACGATGACGAAGCGGCGGTGGATGAACAGTCTCCTACTAAGATCTCTCATCAAGAAGGTTTTTTTTTGCTTTTTTGGAAAAAGCTTTGAGGTATATCGAACAACAACCAGAGGCAACCCCAGCGGATTTGCTTCTTCTTAATAGATGGAGAAACATTGCAGCGAGAAAAAGAAGATGCAATATAAAACAGAAGCGCATAGATACCTATTTTACTGTTTTATAATGTATGTACCTATTTATATGTTAAAAACGTTAATACATCGATTTAAAGTATTGGTGTTTATTTTTTGAATGAATAAAAAGCAAATCCGGATTATCCGAGTTTTCAGTTATCCGAGGAGGGTGTCCCTCCACGTTACCTCGGATAACCGGGGTTCTACTGTACTTTTAAGGTAGTGTTTAGGAGCCTTATTCCGCAGTAGTTTTAGAGTGACATCTTTTGCCCTTTTTTGAATATTGAGATTGTTATGCTAGTTTTCCAATCTGTAGGTATTTGTCCATTTTTTACTATGTTTGTAAAGAGCTGTGCTAGTCGTCGATGTAGGTTTCCTCCTCCATATTTTAGTATCTCATTTGTAATGTCATCTGGTCCTGAGGATTTTCTATTTTTAAGACTTCTTATAATTCTTTCTGTCTGTTCTAAAGTTACTTCTAGATTTACTTTTTCCACTTCTTCAAGTATTACTTCATTATTCTCTTCTTCTTTATATAATTTCTCAAAGTATGTTTGCCAGTTTTCATTTAAATTCATTTAATTAAACAAAAGTTGTGATATTTTTGAAGTTGTGTGTGTGCGTGTTGATATGTCTAATTCGTATCTTACTATGAAATATTTATTTATCGAGGAGAAACACCGTTTGTAGTACGTATAAATAATAAAATATCAGTGAGCTGAAAAGTGACATTTATCGCCACCGCGCGCCTTACAGTTAAATGACAACTTTAACATGTAAATAATAGTTTAAATATCGCTGATCCAATTTTAATTTAAGACGTCTATAGCCTAGCTGTCATGTTTAGGATCAGCTAGACAGTGGCGGCTATAATTTTGGAATAAAAAGTTGCTACTTCTTTAAATTAGATTTATATATGTTATCGAAATAATGTTAACCGGAATCTGTGAAGAACAGCAAGGGTTGGGAAAGAACAGGTCTACTATAGACGCCATATTTATAATCCGCCAAATTACCGAAAAAGCCATAGAGTTTAATAAGATAGCTTTTATGTGTTTCATTGATCTTACCCAGGCATTCAATAGGGTATGGTTAACTGATGTCATAACTCTACTACAAAAAAGGGGAATTCACCCGAATATAATAAAAACTATCGAAGAGTTGAACATCAACAACCACACATATGTAAGAGTGGCGGATAAATTAAGCAATAAAATTCCTATGACAACCGGGATCAGGAGACAAGGAGCCCTATTTTATTTAACATCAAAATGGATGAAATAATAAACGAAGTAAAGAAAACTGGGAGAGGATATCGATTGGGAGACAAAGAAATAAAAATAATATGCTACGCCGATGATGCAGTAATCATATCAGAGGGCGAAGATAACTTACAGAGACTCCTACAAAAGTTCCAATAAACAGCAAAAGTGTTTAATATGCAAATATCTGTAAAGAAAACAAAATCCCTTACAATATCTAAAGAACCGAAAAGATGCAAACTCGCGATATATGATCAGAGTGTAGAACAAGTGATGTCCTTCAGATATCTAGGGGCAAACATAACAAGTACCAGGAACCTTAAGGAGGAAGTAAAAACTCAAACAACAAAAGCATCATTAATGGCAGGATACTTAAGGGATATAATTTGGAGAAACAAATATATGAGCACCAGGAGCAAAGTAAGAATATACAAATAGAGAATTCGATCCCGGTCGATTTTTCTATTCCCGAGATTTCGGGATTATCTACAGTTAATCTCGGGATCCCGGGATAGTCCCGGGATTGTATTGGTAATAGAAAGTGGTAACAAAAAGTCAGTAAAACGTATCAAAATCAACTCTTTATTTTAAATCTTTAGTTAAATCTTCGAAAAACAAAACAAAATTATACTTTCTTCTGATAAAATAAACATCAAACTAGGCACTTCTGTAAATAATTTATGAAATAGTTTCATAATTGCCTAATTTGTTTTTATTTTATTTTACAATAAACTTAAAACAAATCAACTTCTTAAAATTTGTTTAGTTATATATACTATAAAAAAAGACTATATGCTAAAGAGATCAATGTTCATAGGTACTCAAATTTTAAATTAAATAGACCAGAAAATTTATGAATTACTTATTTAAGCCACGAAAAACAAATCTAAGGAATAACAACGCATCCAACGTCTCATCCGAAAGCATACTTCTCAATTTGTTGCACAAATATGAAAAGGCGGAAAAAGCGCGTTCAGGCTCGATGGAAGTTGGAGGAATCGTCAATAAATTTTTATAAGTCTTCTCCAAATTACAACCTCGTGAGGAACTATTCTCATAAAGATTCATTTCTTGTTTAATGATTTCAGAAAGATCAGTTTCTTTATATGCTTCTGGATTTATAGTTTTCATGCTGTTTTCTATTTCGTTCTGAAGCTTTTCTTTCAATGTCAAATCAGTTTTACTAGTTGTATGCACAGGTTCAATTTTCATGTCATTTTCTTCATTATCATTGTTTTCCATCCTTGCAGTTAATGAAATAATCTGTTTTTTTATTGCAATCTTGCTTGGACTTGATAATAATCACAATCAGTATCCAAATTGTTACTCTTAGTAGTCTCAGTCTTCTCAGTATGAGGATTTTGAAGATAGTTTAATACTCCACTTAACTCATTTCGTCGACGATCTTTCATGCGGTTCAGTAAATGTGTCTTCAATTTGGAAGCCAAAATTGAGTCATTTTCACGCAATTGTTGAAAAAGAAACCTGAGTGTCGCATCAGCCGTGCACAAATTGGCATCAGAACGACAAAGTGCTTCTACGGATAATTTAACTGGCGCCAAGACCTTGATTATCTCATTAATGAGTTGAAAATCTGATTCCTCAAATTGTACAGCATTATTTAGGTCAATAAGTGCCTTTTTTACGCTATTTTTTAAAAGATCAAATCGCTCCAGCATTGTAAAGAGACTATTCCAACGCGTTTTACAGTCGAGCTAAATTAAGCTCTCTTCCATGTTCTTTTTTAACATATTTTTGAAGTATTGTATCATTTTTCAAGGATGCTCTTTTGAAAATAAGAACTACTTTACGAACTTTCTTTATTACTTCATTAATATTTCGATCATTAGTCAAATCCCGTCCATTTCCAGTTTCAATGGCTAATCCTGAGTCTAGTTCTTCATTATCATCATCCGAGTCATCAATATCATCAATGGTAGGCTCATTTGCAGGTGTGTTTTTATACAATAAATCACAAACGGCTAAATGAATACCATGTGCAAAACAAACTTGGTGTTCTGTATTAACAAGTTTTCCAACCTTCAGCATTACATTTGGACCATCGGTCACTATTGCCACAATATCGGTATCTAATGAGATATGGAACTCCAAAAGCCGCTTTTTTAGTGTATGAACACAAGTTTCGACTGTCAGCGATTTATTAATTCGAATAAGACCCAAATTCCAATTTTCTTTGCCTGAATGAATATTTAAATTCATATATCTCTTATTAGAGCTAGACGTCCATTCATCAAAACTTAGACTAAATCGTTGTCCTCCTTTTTTTAATGTAGATAGTTCAGCTGTCATTTGTTTTTTTATGTTTCGACTGTAGTCTACTACTCTGTTGCGGATTGTTGAAGCAGATTTAGGTAAGTCTGAGTAACCTTTTGCTAATAATAACGATCTTAAATCTTTTGATGTCACAAATACGCTAAAAGGAAAACCATCTAGTGCAGTCATACGGGCCAAAACATCGTCAAGGGTATCAGACTTCACAAAATAGTCGGCGACTGACGTAATTTTTCTTTTCAAAGGTGGTCCTTCATTATTTTGGCCCGTTGAGGAAAATGCCTTAGCAGAATCTACTTTCACAGAATGTTTTGAAGATAGATGAGTATGTAGGCCTTTGGTTGATCCTCCTAAAGTCTTTAAAATAGCGAAACAACGCTTACATTGTGCTGAGTTACCCGCTTTATCGACTAAAAAATGACTCCACACTGACGAAACATCTTCACCTTTTTTATGTTTGACATAAAAACTTTCTTTGGATAGTGACATTGTTTACTTCTTAAACCTAAACAAAAAAGAAAGAAAACATTTAAGTCTATGCACAACATAAACATAACCTCTTAGAGCTACAGAAAATAACACTCCTTGTTTTTCATCTATATTTATTCAGACACATTTATGCATTGTTGTTTTTTAATAAATTCATTGATTATCACCAATTAACAAGAAAAATATCAATACTTACACGACGAGAAGCGAATATTTTACACACTTTTACACATAACCCGGCACCGGTCGTTAGCAAAAACAAATGAAATCAGCTGTGTACACAAGATGGCCATCAAAACGTCAAATGAAATTAAGTGCGTTTCGTTTCACGCACATTTTTATTGACTTATATACAAAAATATTTTAATCCCGAAAATCCCGGGATTCATTAAATTTAATCCCGAAAATTTCGGGACTAAAATACGACCGGGATCCCGGGACCCGGGATCCCGAGATCGAATCCTCTATATACAAAACATGCGTAAGACCGATCATGACGTACGCGATAGAAACCAGAGCGGAGAACAAAATAACAAAACGACTCCTAGGAACAACGGAAATGTGAACACTTAGATCGATAACAGGGCATATCTTATTTGACCGGAAGAGATGTGAAGAAATAAGGGAAATGTGCGAAAGACAGGATGTGGTGAGATGGGCAAGGAATAGGAGAAGAGAATGGAGAGACCATGTGGACAGAATGCCAAATGACCGGTTGGCTAAGGTTGCAAAAGAGAAGCGACCAGACACACCTCGACCGCTTGGAAGACCACCAATAAGATGGTATGAGAGCTGGTCTTCATCATCGCAATTGTTTCTGGGAAACCTTTGAAGTGAACACAGGACATGGTCCTAACGTAGGAAGAAGAAGAAGAAGTTATCGAGAGCCGCGATCTGTCACTATTTTTCTGCAATTTCTTTAGGTAGAAAGATTTGTAATATATTAAGCGATTTTTCTAACACCTCGTATTTTTATTATTAGTTTCACATTTACAATTCAGAGTACGGTCCCTGGCCAAATTATTAGACGCACTGCAAGATTTCATGTAAAATATTAATTACCGAGTGATATTGTACCGTTTTATTATTTTAAATTGATTTGTTTTTTTATTTTTATATTATCCAATCAATTACCTATTTATTTGACATAAATAAAACAGCATTAATTTAGAAAAGCATAAGTTTATTAAGTTTTAAAGAAAAGTGAAATTAATGTTAGTAAAAGTCAATATTTAGTTGAGCCACCTTTAGCCGCTATCAAAGCTTTAATTCTACGCGGCATGCTATCAATGCAAGATTGTACTGTCTCCTGCATTTGAGGATGATGATTCCACACATGAATAATCTTTTCTAGGAGCTGGGTTTTGTTGGTAATCACATCTTTAGCCACTTCTATTTTCATCAGCTCCCACACATTTTCAATGGGGTTCATATCAGGGCTAGCCCTAGCCAATCCAACAGAGGGATATTTTTTTTTCTGCCAAAAAAGCTTTAACAGACCGAGCAGTGTGGCAGGGAGCTCCATCTTGCATGAAAGTGAATGGTTCCCCATTTGGAAACCATTCTCTGAGCTGCGGAATCAACCGATTTTGTAATACTTCTTTGTACTGATCTTGCCTCATTATTCCTTTGACGACGTACAGACGTCCAGTGCCCTTGCCGCTGATGACTGACCAAATCATCACTTTGGTGGGATGTTTAACCGTCGGGACGACACAATCAGGATGAAACTTTTCTCCATGACGACGACGCACATACTGAGCTTTATTCTGCAAAATTTCGAATGTGCTTTCGTCACTGAAGCAGACCTGTCAAAAATAGGAAAAATATATAAACTTCCATGTTTATTTGCTTTATTTAACTGAAAATGATAATAACGTATCAATTATTGAGTAAATTGCTGTATCTTACCGATCTCCAGAAGTCCACATCTTTGT
Organism: Pachyrhynchus sulphureomaculatus; assembly: GCA_019049505.1. Classification (NCBI taxonomy): domain Eukaryota; kingdom Metazoa; phylum Arthropoda; class Insecta; order Coleoptera; family Curculionidae; genus Pachyrhynchus; species Pachyrhynchus sulphureomaculatus. The sequence goes on from CM032448.1 coordinate 137,230,042, forward strand.
CTTGCCATTGTTTGGCCCACTTCAGGCGCTTTGCTTTCATTGCAGCTGTTAACTTGGGCTTCCTGGCGGGGCGACAGGCCTTAAAATCTAATTCTTTCAATTTTCTTCGAACAGTGCGCTCAGAAGCATTTACGCTAGCATCCTGGAGTTGTGATTTTATTACCTTTGTGGTAGCAAATCTGTTTTCTACACAAATTTTCTTCAAACATCTCTCTGACCGTGGAGTGAAAATTGGTTTTCTACCGCATCTTTTCTTTCTTTTCGGGCTTAATTCCTTCCCTGACTCAATTTTCTTTTTTATGCGTCGTACACTAGCTTCAGAAACCTCCAATCTTCGTGATATTTCTCGGTTTGTAAATGTTTTCGCAATCACAAGGGCCTTCACTTCAGCTTTTTTACGTGGTGAAAGATCGCCTTTTCTACCCATAATGAAAATAGTCCAATTACTTTTTTAAAACACTGCATACAAAATAAACTAATAACTCAGTAGTATAAAACTGTTAAACAAACAATCACAGTCCATAAAGCCACAGAAACACGTCCGTACCTGACTCGATTCCGATCGCGACTGATACAGATTTGTACTTGTTTACGTTCATGTATCACTTTGTCAACACAGTGTTACCATATGTTAAAAATAAATACAAATATGTAGTCTACAACAATTCTTTTTAATAAAAATCAATAATATTGTAGTTTAAATATACCATTATTGCATAAAAACTCTTAAGAAACATAAAATTACAAAAAAAAATACAGTGCGTCTAATAATTTGGCCAGGGACTGTAGCTAATAAAAAGGCATGGAAATTTATTTATGAATATTTAATAATAATCACAGATATTAAGCTCTTACAGTAACAATACCTACCTAGGAATTGCTAAGCTAGAATTTGGCGAATTTTCTAGAATTTCATTTATTAAAGACCTAAAAAATACACTTTATGCATATTAATTATAATATTTTTACCAAAAATATATATATTGCCATAATAATGACACGATAACCTAATAATTTATCATAAAAACATCACTTCCACAGCCTTAATTGTGCTAAGAGCACTAAAAGCACTTAAAATAAGTGTTCTGTAAAAAAGTACCCAATTTTCACCGAATACAGTGTTGCCAGAGTTACACAAATCTCCCCTACAGTAACAGTGTTCAATGTACGGTGTTTTATATTGTTTAGTGTCGTCTTTTTTGCATCCCTCCGCGTAGGGTTCTTCAACGTGGATTTCGGCGTGCCATTTCCCGTTCTGGATTCGTTGGGTGTCCAGTTTCTGAGAAGCACAGTCGCGTTCCGTGGCGTTTATTTGAACTATAAATGAAAAAAAAAACAATATCTATTAGGTATCCGTTTAACGTACCAGGTGTACAAGTATGAAATGCGGATTTTTTTTTCTAAAAAAAACATGTTAGATTCGGAAGAATGATAGGCTTATTATACATTTCGGGCAATTTGTGAATACCACGCCAGTAAAAATCTTCCCCTTTTGCTGCGAACCATTCATCGAGCCATTTTTTCACATCTTCGTACGAAACGCTGCTCAGCAAGTTGACCCATCCATGCAAACAAGTGGTAATCGGAAGGAGACAAGTCTGGTGAGTAAGCCGCATGGGGTAGAACTTCCCAGCTGAGTGCTTCCAACGTGTCGCGAACTGGTTTTGTCGTATGTGATGGAGCATTGTCATGAAGAAAAAATGACTTTGTGTTGCCTCTTTCGGTATTCTGGCCTTTTTTCAAGCAGCGAACGGTTCAAATCGGTCAATTGTTGTTGGTAACGTTTAGTATTAACCGTTTCCCCAGGTTTTAACAGCTCATAATAGACTACGCCCCTCTGGTCCCATCAAACACAGAGCATCGTGTTTCTGCCAAAGCGATTCGGTCTTGCGGTCGATGTGTATGGTGCGCCTGGGTCTACCCATGATTTTTGGCGCTCGGGATTCTCAAAATAAATCCACTTTTCATCCCCTGTAAATATACGATGCAAAAAAGGCTTCCTTTTGTACCGAGCGAGCAAAATGTCACACTTGTTTTTGTGCTTTTCCATTTGTCTGTCGTTCAACTCATGTTGTACTCATCTACCGGTCTTCTGAATTTTTCCCATCTCTCGTAGCCGATTGGAAACAGCTTGTTGACTAACGCCTAATTGCTCGGCGAGTTGTTTTTGTGTTTGCGAATCATCTTCGTCCAACAATGCTTGCAATACCACATCTTCGTATTTTTTGGCGGTTTTCCACGTTCCTTGTCTGCAAAATCGAAGTCACCACTTTTGAAACGCCGAAACCATCGTTCACACGTATCTTGCGATGGAGCATGTTCGCCATAAGCTTCTCGAAGTAATCGGTTTGATTCAACAGGAGTTTTCTTCAAATAAAAACAAAAAATTAATGCTGTCCGCGAATGCTCTTTGTTCGGTATAAATTTCGACATATTGAACACAACAACACAACATTATGCACACACTTCTCCAATTTATCACTCGTGCGCCTCTGACACTTGTTGATGACACAACAAAATGGCGCAGTGTCAAATCTTTATAGCACAAATTGCATTGGTCCACCATCTGTTGTCTGAAATCCGCATTTCATACGTGTACACCTGGTATATAAGTACAATATTCCTACTTTGATTCGTTCAAGTACATAAATTTTGAACGAAACTATCAACGAAATGTTACTGAATAGAGATTCATATAAAAAATCTTGCTCTAATATAGAAGCAAAGTTGCCAGATTGGATTAATTTTTTAAAACTTATTTTAAACAATCGTGTTATAACGAGTGTTTTTTGTATAGGTATAGAACTTTGAAATGTAATAAAACAAAGATGAATTTTTTTAATTGACATGAAATTTACTTTATTCGAAAGATAATCTTCTGGCATTATAATTTAAATATGACTTCTGGCATATGACCGCCACGGCTGGCTCGGACGTAGTCTAATCTGGAGGTCCAATTTTCGATGACTTTTTCCAACATTTGTGGCCGTATATCGGCAATAATGCGGCGAATGTTGTCCTCCAAGTGGTCAATCGTTTCGGGCTTATCGGCGTAGACTAGCGACTTCACATATCCCCACAGAAAATAGTCTAGCGGCGTTAAATCGCACGATCTTGGAGCCCAATTCACGGGTCCGAAACGTGAAACTATGCGGTTACCAAACGTTTCCTTCAATAAATCAACTGTGGCACGAGCTGTGTGACATGTTGCGCCGTCTTGTTGAAACCACAGCTCCTGCACATCATGGTTGTTCAATTGATGAACGAAAAAGTCAGTAATCATGGCTCTATAGCGGTCACCATTGACTGTAACGTTCTGACCAGCATCGTTTTTAAAGAAGTACGGACCAATGATTCCACCAGCCCATAAAGCACACCACTCAGTCAGTTTTTCTGGATGTAACGGTGTCTCAACATACATTTGAGGATTATCATCACTCCAAATACGGCAGTTTTGTTTATTGACGTTTCCATTCAAACAAAAGTGAGCTTCATCGCTAAACAAAATTCGCTTATGAAAATCGGGATCAACGGCAATCTTGTTTTGGGCCCATTCGCCGAATCTACGCCTTGCTAGGTGATCGTGTGGCTTCAATTGTTGCACGAGTTGGATTTTGTAAGCACGCAAACCAAGATCTTTCCGCAAAATCTTCCATAAAGTTGATGGACACATATCCAATTCTTGTGCACGATGGCGGATAGACTGATTCGGGTCTTCCTCTACGCTACGCTCTACAGCAGCAATGACTTCTTCTGTACGCACTGTACGACATCTCTGTCGATGCGTATTATCATTTAGAGTAAACGTGGTGCGAAAACGTTCCATAGTTAATCGAATTAATTGCTCTGATGGACGATTATGTTGACCGTAAAATGGACGTAGTGTGCGATACGTATTTCGAACAGAACCATGATTTTCAAAATAAATTTGCACAATTTGGAAGCGTTGTTCAGGCGTCAGTCTATTCATGTTGAAATGCCAAACCAAAATAAACATAAATCACTTGACAGCTGACAAAATGGCCGCCAGTTAAAAAAGTGTCGCCAACTTAAAGTTTTATACCTCTATAAAAAACACCCTTTACTAAATGAAAGCAATATTGTCAGATTGGTTGATTTGTTTGTAGTTTTTTTTATATATAAAAATCCTGCTGTACTAAGTGAACGCGATGTTGCCAGATTGCTTAAATTTTCTTAACATTCCTTTTGAAAATCCTACAAAGTGGAAGCGTTGTTGCCAGATTCACTCTTTTTTTTTTAACGCAAGAAAACTAACATTCGAATGAAGCAATATAGAGATTAAATGATTTTCTTCGTTATTACCTTCATTTATCACAGCGTAAGAGTTTTTCTTCATGCAAAAAGTCGAATAGGGGCAGTCGGTGATGAATTTGTCGGAGTAGTCGAAATCTTTGCATAAGAGAGAGTGGTTGGAAAAATACACATAAGGCGCGAAAATACATTTGTAGCATTTTATCGCTTCGGACGATAGGATATCTGAAAATAAAATAGGTTATATCAGAAAATAAAACAAGCTGAACAATATCGATTGTAACGGACAGACGGACGGGTGGACCGGCGGTTTATTAGAGCTCTATTTGACTTATAGTTAACCTAAGAATTATGTCCTAACCTAACTAACTGGATGAGGACTGAAATTGTGTTTTTTGTATTTGCTGAACCTAGCCCAACTGATGAGCCGTAATACGGCGAAACGCGTCTTGGGAAGGTCCGGGAAATACAAAGAACACTTTGGGAACTCCTGAAGTGCGGATCTTTCGATTCGCCTTTGGTTGCTTCACCAACGCCATCTATGCCTTCGGGCGGCAAGCTCGGGAAGGTGCTCTTCTGCAATTAAGTACCACCCTTGCTGGCCGCTCTGTTTGGAAAGACTTTAAATAAGTCGCCAACAGAGTGCAGTATAAGCATCTATTTTATTGTTTTCCGTTAGTACTTGAATAAGGACTGAAATTTTATTCTTTGTATTTACTGAACCTGGCCCAACTGATGAGCCGCGATACGGCGAGACGCGTCTTGAGATGGTCCGGCGAATACAAAGAACACTTTGGGAACTCGTGAAGTGCGGATCTTTCGATTCGCCTTTGGTTACTTCACCAACGCTATCTATGCCTTCGGGCGGTAAGCTCGGGAAAGTGCGCTTCTGTAATTAAGTGCCACCCTTGCTGGCCGCTCTGTTTGGAAAGACTTTACATAAGTCACCGACAGAGTGCAGTATAAGCATCTATTTTGTTATTGTAGTCTCTTTCAAGAGCAATACAATCAGTGCAACGCTTTTCTAACATTTCTATACCTTTCTTGTAGAAGGATTTGTCTTTGCCTTTAAGATAGCCCTCAGTTTCAGCGATAACTTCTTCCTTGGAGCCACATCTCCTTCCTGCGAGCATTTTTTTGAGACCTGCGAATAGATAATAGTTACTGGGGGCCAAATCTGGAAAATACGGTGGATGAGGAAGCAATTCGAACTTCAGTTCATGCAATTTTGCCATCATAACCATTGACTTGTGACATGGTGCAGTGTCTTGATGAAAAAGCACTTTTTTCTTGTTCATTGGGGGCCGTTTCTTTTCAATTTCCGCCTTCAAACGCACCAATAACTTTATATAATATTGGCTCTTGATGTTTTTTTTTTCCTTCTCAGCATAGTCGATGAAAATTATTCCATGCGCATCCCAAAATACGGAGGCCAATATCTTCCCAGCCGACTGTTGTGTCTTTGGTCTCTTTCAGGCGGCATTCTCCGGCTGCTGTCCACTCAGCTGACTGCCGATTTGATTCCGGTGTGTAGTGGTGCATCCATGCTTCATCCATTATCACATATCGCATGAAAAAAATCCTTTTTATTGCGCTTAAACAGGCCCAAACAGCGCTCTGAATCATCAACACGTTGTTGTTTTTGGTCCACTGTGAGCAAACGCGGTACCCATTTCGAACAGAGCTTTCTCATGCCCAAATGTTCATGCAAAATATGACCCACACGTTCTTTTGATATCATTAGGGTGTCAGCTATCTTACGCAATTTCACTTTACAGTCATCCAAAACAATTTTGTGGATTTTTTTGTAACCACCTTATTTGGACGTCCAGAGCGTTCAGCATCATTTGTGTCTGTACGACCGCGTTTAAATTCAGCATACCAGTACATGCTGAGTGATTTTCCAAGGGCAGAGTCCCCGTAACACTTAAGCCATTGCTTTGCTTGAACGGTGTTTTTTCCCATCAAAAAACAGTGTTTAGTCAACACCCGAAATTCGATTTTTTCCGTTGTTTTGAAAATATCAAAAGTAGAGCCACTAAAACCACCGTAACTTGGAAAATAATCGTTGAAATGTCATGAAATTTTCACACGTATCGTTTGAAGGTTGGTACTTCCTAAAAATCATATGGATTTTTTGAAAAGGGCGACATCTATGTGTTAGATCAAGAACTCTTCAGCCTACGTGTACGTAGGTTTAACTCTACCGAACTTTTCCGAAAAATATGCCACTGAACAATTCTGCGACAGTTTCCTTGCTTTATTTCACAATATTCTTTGAATTTCTGATATGTATTTTCATATTTCCATGTGTATTTATCCGGTAGAAGATTTAAAAGGCCGGAATTTCCTGTACCTGATGTATTTGTTATTATACGAAATAATCTAATAAACTTATTTTAATAAATTTATATAATTATGTCATTAGTTCTTATGAAGCCCATATTGTCAACACATAAGTCCTTCTAAAACACCCGCGCTCGAGGCATTATTTGTCAACCCCATAATCAATCGTCCGATCAATTAAATCTTCTGAGGAGGCCTTTATAGATGTGCACGTCGAGCATAATAAACGACCTTTTTATTTAAATTTACAGCAAATATTACAAAATATTTTGTAATAATAAATGAAAGTCGTACCTGCCTTATTTTTCATGTTATATCACCGTAAATGGAGAACCTTTTTAATTTTATAACACTTCTTTGATGTGCTATTAATAATAACGATTGTAAATGACAAGGTCGTTTTTTTATTAAGAACGAGACATAACAATTAAAAAATATATTGTATGCTTAAAAAATATAGCGAATTAAAGTTATTGTAATGTATAATAATAAGTCGTAATTCTTATTACTGTACAAGGAAACGTGTTGTTTTACGAAAGACTTTTTTCAACTCATGTATCTCGCCATGACAATGACGTCCCACAAAATGTTTGGGACCCTACGACTACTTTTTCTTCAAACATTTAAAGAAATACCCCAAGGGCTGAAAATTTTCGTCCGATGATGAGCTGAAACCCGCTGTAGGCGCAAATTAAACCATGTTTTTTAGAGATATAACGGGTAACCGGCTGATTCGACTCGATCGAGACCTGAGCAATACTCAGGGCCATGACTAAAGCCTGCATTGACTCCAGATACACCAACCTGTTCCGCTACATTTACGAGATCGCGCCACCCTGCATTTGAGGATTGAAGAAGGTTGGATCACTGGAACGGTTCCTGTGAGGAGGGGCGTCAGGCAGGGGGACACGACCTTACCGAAGTTATTCACCTTGGCTTTGGAGAACGTGTTCAGGTGTATACCCTGGAAACAGAAGGAGTCAACAAAAACGGACAGCGTCTCAATCACCTCCGTTTTGCTGATAATATTGTGCACTTCAGCATCGACGCAGAAGAACTGACGACAATGTTCCAAGAACTCAAGGACGTCTCAAAATGAACCTTCAGAAGACCAAATAATGAGCCCAGATAATATGTCCGTCACCATTAAAAATCACGCTTTGGAAGTAGTCAACGAATACAACTATCTGGGATATAATATCAAGCTTGGGAAAGAGAATCAGACGGTAGAGATCACACGGCAAATTGACCTCACCTGGAGGGCATTCGGAAGACTCAACTACATCCTCCGCTGCTATACGATCCATATAAACCTCAAAAGGAGAGTCTGCGACGCATGTATCTTACCAGTGGCAGGGAGCGGACGATGCTCGGGGTAAGCCTGAGAGACAGAATTCGGAACTATGAGATGAGAAGAAGAATGGGAGTCTGCGACGTCATCGAGCGTGGGGCCAGACTGAAATGGCGTGTGGCCAGACTGAAATGGCGTGTGGCCAGACTGAAATGGCGTGTGGCGGAACACGTGGCTAGGCGTAATTCTAAACGGACCAAAGCTTTAATGCAGTGGAGATCGAGGAAGACAAGGAAAAGTATTAGACGACTGCAGGCGCGATGGAGGGACGACATCGACATCCAACGACATGCGGGGAAAAACTGGATTCAGACCACCCAGCAAAAATCGTCATGAAAATCTCTAGAAGAAACCTATGTCCAGGAGTGGACTTTTACGTGCTGAAGAAGAAAGAAGATATATTTCGATCTCAGAAAATAGCCTTTCACTAAATACTGAAAGAAACTAAAGAGCAAGTTTTCCTAACCTAGGAAAATTATTGAAATTAATCTGCCACCATAAAAACGGATTTGCTTTACGATCTATCATGACACACTTAAATAAGAACTGAACTCTGCCCGCATATTTTTAACTTATTACTTATGTTGAATACTCGGAAATTTTAGTATGATTAACAGCAGTTGACCTCTCAGGAATTTTTATCGGCTTTGCAATAACCAGTGCTAAAAATCTACAAATAATATAGTTTAATTCATTTTCATTAAAAAGAAAGCTAGCCAAGTAATAAGCAGACCTGCACACAGAGGGATTCGAACCCCACAAAACATAATATACCTATCGTTATAAGAAGTTACTTCGTGCTACGTTACAGACCACAGTATTTTTCCAGATTGTTTTACAGTTCTCTGAAAAAAGTAGATTGTTCCTGTTGCTTCCGAGAAACACTGGATGTTTCTTTGATACTTCCCGTTATTCCGTAAAATATCTCTTGATAAAGTTTAAGGAGCAGAACATTTTAATTACGTTTTAATCATAAAAAAAAATATCAACGCAACACTAATTGATTTTCTTTTTCATAAATTAGGTTAACAGCCGCCAAGCGAAAAGAACAACATTACACAAATATAATTAAATAAAGAGTTTTTATTAAATAATTGATTGTTGAAAACGCGATAGTATGTTTACATACGCAATAGGTACGAGGCTGGTTTGAAAAGTCCGGGCAAAGTCCGAGAGATGGCACCACCGGCGCGTATCGAGGTCATGTTTAGTTAGTAGCATCTCTTGAATGAACGCACACCAAGTTTCAGCCATATTGGTCTATTTCTTTGTGTTTGGCATTCGTGTGAATCAAGGAAGTCGAGTGATTTTCAAGAAATGGACGAAAAAGAATTTCGTGTGGTGATTAAACATTACTTTATGAAAGGCAAAACGCCTCAGGAGACTAAAGAGAAGCTTGATAAACATTATGGTGACTGCACCTTCGATTAGAATAGTTTATAAGTGGTTTCAAAATTTTCGGACTGGCCATATGGGCACAAGTGACGCTGAACGTTCTGGACGGCCTGTGGAGGTTACGACTCCAGCAATCATTGATCAAATCCATGATATGGTGATGGATGACAGAAGAGTTAAGGTGCGTGAGATTGCTAGTGCTGTGGGCATCTCGACTGAACGGGTACATAATATTTTGCATAAACATTTGGACATGAGAAAGCTATCCGCAAGATGGGTGCCGCGATTGCTCACGCTTTGACCAAAAAACGGAATCGTGTGAAGTGTTGCAAGGATGGTTTGCAGCTGTTCCAGAAGAATCCAGAGGACTTTAAGCATCGTATCGTCACTGTGGATGAAACATGGATACATTACTATACTCCTGAGACCAAACAACAATCTAAACAATGGGTTACCAAGGGGGAATCTGCACCAAAAAAGGCGAAGACCGTTCCTTCGGCCGGAAAGGTTATGGCGACTGTCTTTTGGGATTCGCAAGGGATAATCCTCATCGACTATCCGGAAAAGGGTAAAACTATTACAGGTGAATATTATTCATCGTTATTGGACCGTTTGAAAACCGAGCTGCAAGAAAAACGCCCGCGATTGGCCCACAAGAAAGTCATTTTCCATCACGACAACGCACCAGCACACACCTCAGCAGTTGTGGTCGCAAAATTAATGGAAATAGGATTCCAACTCGTTTCACATCCCCTATATTCTTCAGACTTGGCTCCCTCGGACTACTATTTGTTCCCCAATTTGAAGAAATGGCTGGCGGAACAAAGATTTTATTCAAACGAGGAGGTGATTGCAGACACTAATGGATATTTTGCAGACTTGGACAAATCCTATTATTCGGAAGGGATCAACAAACTAGAACATCGTTGGACGAAGTGTATAAGCCTAAAAGGAGACTATGTCGAAAAATAAAAAAGGTTTACCCCAAACACATAAGTAGTTTTTATTTTTGCACGGACTTTTCAAACCAGCCTCGTATAGTTTAATTTATTTTCATTAAAAAGAAAGCTAGCCAAGTAATAAGCAGACCTGTACACAGAGGGATTCGAACCCCACAAAACTTAATATAACTATCGTTATAAGAAGTTACTTCGTGCTTCATTACAGACGACAGTATTTTTCCAGATTGTTTTACAGTTCTCTGAAAAAAGTAGATTGTTCCTGTTGCTTCCGAGAAACGCTGGATGTATTTTAATATTTCCCGTTATTCCGTAAAATATCTCTTGATAAAATTTAAGGAGCAGAACATTTTAATTATGTTTTAATCATAAAAAAAATATCAACGCAACACTAATTGATTTTCTTTTTCATTAATTAGGTTAAAAGCCGCCAAGCGAAAAAGAACAACATTACACAAATATAATTAGACGAATAGTTCTTATTAAATAATTGATTGTTGAAACGCGATAGTATGTTTACATACGCAATAGGTATATAATATGTACGAAGCACTGCGACAACGATTTTTTTTCCATCGAAACAATTAATTTTTTCGCAATGTAATACCAGCACGCAATAAATAATGATTTCGTGAACAATTTTTCGTGAAAAAATTTCTTATTTAAATGTATTCTGAATCATCATCATCATCATACAGCCCGCTTTCCAATCTATTGCTGGAGGCCTCCTTCAAACATCTCCAGTTCTCTCTATCTCTAGCTGTTGCAACCCAATTCGTTGACGTTCTCTTCATGTCATCCGTCCATCGTATTGGAGGTCTACCGGGGCTGTACTTGCCAGCTCTTGGCCTCCACTCTAAAAGCTTCTTTGTCCATCTTCCGTCCATCATTTCTGGCGTATGTCCAGCTTATCTCCACTTTCAGTTTGCGATGCATTCTATGATGTCGTCTACTTCAATTTGTTATTTAAATTTATCTGAATCATCATCATCATCATACAGCCCGCTTTCCAATCTATTGCTGGAGGCCTCCTTCAAACATCTCCAGTTCTCTCTATCTCTAGCTGTTGCAACCCAATTCGTTGACATTCTCTTCATGTTATCCGTCCATCGCGTTGGAGGTCTACCGGGGCTGCGCTTGTCAGCTCTTGGCCTCCACTCTATCTCTATCTTTGTCCATCTTCTGTCCACCATTCTGGTGACGTGTCCAGCCTATCTCCACTTTTAGTTTGTCGACGTATCTCTTCATTTTTTACTCGAACTTTTAAGGTCAGGCCAAGACTCGATCTTTCCATTCACCCTTGTGCTACTCTTAGTTCTTCTGCAGTTATAAAGGGTGATTCATTTAGAGGTACTTTTTGTGATGGGGATTTAATTGCAGATTGCGCATGCGTCGTGTCAACTGAAGTGGCATTCCTGTTCAGTAGTGTTTGACAATTCATAATGGAAAGACTTAGCCCGGCACAGCGTCTACAAATTGTTCAACTTTATTACGAAAATGGGCGTTCTACGAGGAATGTGTATCGGGCGCTTAGAGCAACTTATGGTCCACATAATCGGCCTACCGAACGCACAATTCGCTCTACCATCAGTAAGTTTGAGACCCAATTTTCATTATTGGATAATGCTCGACCGAATAGACCACATCCAGCACGTAGTGAAGAAAATATAGGGGCGGTAGCGGAGAGTGTACGCGAAGACCGTGAAGTGTCGATTCGTCGCCATTCTCAACAGCTTGGCCTGTCATATTCAACAACTTGGCGTATTTTACGTAAGGATCTTTCTTTAAAAGCATACAAAATTCAACTAGTGGAACAACTGAAGCCGACCGACCTTCCGAATCGTTTCCGTTTTAGTCGTTGGGCTCTTGACAAGCTTGCAGAAGATCCACTGTTTTCGAGAAAAATTTTGTTCACCGATGAGGCCCATTTTTGGCTTAATGGGTTCGTGAATAAACAAAATGCCCATATTTGGGGTGATGAACAACCTGAAGAGGTTCAAGAGCTGCCATTAAATCCAGAAAAAACAACTGTTTGGTGTGGTTTATGGGCCGGTGGAATAATCGGTCCATATTTCTTCAAAACAGAGGCCGGCCGGAATGTTACTGTGAATGGTGACCGTTATCGCGCCATGATAACAGACTATTTGATGCCAGAAATTGAAGCCCGTGGTCTCGACGAAATTTGGTTCCAACAAGATGACGCCACTTGCCATACAGCCCGTGAAACCATGGCTTTACTGCGAGAGCAATTCGGCGAACAGATCATTTCACGCTTTGGACCAGTGAATTGGCCGGCTAGATCATGTGACATCACACCTCTTGACTTTTTCCTTTGGGGCTATGTAAAGTCCAAAGTCTACATGGATAAGCTAGCTACAATTGAGGCATTGGAGGCCAATATTACTCGAGTCATTGGCCAAATACCACTCGAAATACTCACACGCGTCATTGAAAATTGGAACTTCAGAATGGACGTTGTTAACCGTAGTCGCGGACAACATTTGAAAGAAATTATCTTCAAGAAATAATTGTAAAGAATGGTTCTTTTATATGATAATAAAGATTATAAAATAAAATTGTTTTTATTCATTTTTTTTTTATTTTAAAAAAAGTACCTCTAAATGAATCACCCTTTATTAGTCAGAGTTAGGATTTCTGCATCATAGCTCAGGACGAGTAAGGTGCATTGATTAAATGATTTCCGTTTCAAGGGAATTCGGCTGCCTGATCTAGAGATGTCCTTCATTGTTCCATAAGCCGCCCATCCTAAGGTTATCCGTCGCGTCAACTCATAGGTCTGGCTGTTTTTACTTATTTTGATTTCAGAGCTCAGGTACACATATTTGTCCAATCATTCTATGCTATTATTATGAATTTGTATCTGGTCGCTGAGAACCATGTTAGTTATTATTTTAATCTTTTCACAATTTATTATTAATCCAATTTTCCGTGAATATCGTTTAGCTCTAGAATGTTGTTTTTGGCCTCTCTCAAATTTTCTGATATAATGACGATATCATCTGCAAAACGTAAGTGACTTATGGGGGCCATACACGTACCGGCAAGCCTCTCTGTTATGCCTGAACAGTCCACCGAAAACGAGCGGCCGGAACGCGAGCGGGGTCCGACTTGCCTGTCAGAGACGCCTTAACCGAAAAAAAAACGAACGGGTAAGGCCACAGGGTACAAGCCGGCCGTCAGTCAGTTTTCCTGTGTACTCTTGCTTTGTAGTAAGCGCGCGCATCTTCGTCAATTGGGGAACATTTTGAGTCGACTGCTTGCCGGTCTGGATTCAACCGCAGGTGTGTGGGGTTTTCAGTTCAACGGGCCGCCGGTTTTCGACAGACTGTTCCGGCACAACTAACAGGCTTGCCGGTACGTGTATGGCCCCCGTTAATCCCTCTCTATTATTGAGTATACCTCTGTTGACATGCTCGAGAACTGTAATGAATAGGTTTGGTAATATGGTTTTGGAGGACAGTGTCGCCAAATTTCGAATGTTTATTAAAAATTTAGTGTTTTCATTTCACTCGCCCCCTATATACGAGGCTGGTTTGAAAAGTCCGTGCAAAAATAAAAACTACTTATGTGTTTGGGGTAAACCTTTTTTATTTTTCGACATAGTCTCCTTTTAGGCTTATACACTTCGTCCAACGATGTTCTAGTTTGTTGATCCCTTCCGAATAATAGGATTTGTCCAAGTCTGCAAAATATCCATTAGTGTCTGCAATCACCTCCTCGTTTGAATAAAATCTTTGTCCCGCCAGCCATTTCTTTAAATTGGAGAACAAATAGTAGTCCGAGGGAGCCAAGTCTGGAGAATAGGGGGGATGTGAAACGAGTTGGAATCCTATTTCCATTAATTTTGCGACCACAACTGCTAAGGTGTGTGCTGGTGCGTTGTCGTGATGGAAAAGGACTTTCTTGTGGGCCAATCGCGGGCGTTTTTCTTGCAGCTCGGTTTTTCAAACGGTCCAATAACGATGAATAATATTCACCTGTAATAGTTTTACCCTTTTCCAGATAGTCGATGAGGATTATCCCTTGCGAATCCCAAAAGACAGTCGTCATAACCTTTCCGGCCGAAGGAACGGTCTTCGCCTTTTTTGGTGCAGATTCCCCCTTGGTAACCCATTGTTTAGATTGTTGTTTGATCTCAGGAGTATAGTAATGTATCCATCTTTCATCCACAGTGACGAAACGACGCTTAAAGTCCTCCGGATTCTTCTGGAACAGCTGCAAACCATCCTTGCAACCCTTCACACGATTCCGTTTTTGGTCAAGCGTGAGCAATCGCGGCACCCATCTTACGGATAGCTTTCTCATGTCCAAATGTTTATGCAAAATATTATGTACCCGTTCAGTCGAGATGCCCACAGCACTAGCAGTCTCACGCACCTTAACTCTTCTGTCATCCATCACCATATCATGGATTTGATCAATGATTTCTGGAGTCGTAACCTCCACAGGCCATCCAGAACGTTCAGCGTCACTTGTGCCCATATGGCCAGTCCGAAAATTTTGAAACCACTTATAAACTGTTTTAATCGAAGGTGCAGAGTCACCATAATGTTTATCAAGCTTCTCTTTAGTCTCCTGAGGCGTTTTGCCTTTCATAAAGTAATGTTTAATCACCACACGAAATTCTTTTTCGTCCATTTCTTGAAAATCACTCGACCTCCTTGATTCACACGAATGCCAAACACAAAGAAATAGACCAATATGGCTGAAACTTGGTGTGCGTTCATTCAAGAGATGCTACTAACTAAACATGACCTCGATACGCGCCGGTGGTGCCATCTCTCGGACTTTGCATGGACTTTTTAAACCAGCCTCGTAATACAATTTTTACTCTTCTTTCTTCATTTATGAATTACTTAGCTTCCTTTACTTTAGCAGATAAATAAGGCCTTTTTTTTCTTGTAATAGCGTTGCAAACGTAATACTCTAGTTCACCTACTAAATGAGAATTTATAGGGAACTGATATGCAAGTGAAACAGCACTTAACAATAAAATAAATTCACAAATTACCATTTTAAACGCCTAATTTTCCATGACTTTAAACTAATGTTATTTTAAGTTCCAGTAATTTTTCTGAAAATTAGTTTTTAACGAGCCGTGCCAGTAACACCCAAAATTAATATTTTCAGTAGCTAATGAGATATTTATTGTCGGTATGAACTTAACCTTGAAATAGTAAAAGCGGGGTTTTTACTGCAAACCTTGACAGATATTAAAAAACGGATCAAAACAATTATATAAAAATTGTTTGTTTTTTGTAGTACTCTGTTCTGTGATTTTTTTTTTATTATGGTACAAGTCTGTATAACTAAGTTGGGAATGTGGAATCTTTGGCACAATGATACTACTCAGTATATATCACCACTACACCAAACACTTTATTTTTGCACTCGACGCGCGTTTCGCTAACCATGTTAGCTTCATCAGGAGAGATGATTGACTAAAGCTAAACTACAAATGTACCCTATTTATACTTAGCCTAACCCTTGAATTACTCAAGCGGAACTAATGACATAGGCAAGGCCATCAGTTCCGGTCAAGTAACCAGTAGAGGGGACTATAAGGAATAGGCCCTCTGTCTTTATTTAAACTACTTTTACATTTTATGATTTCCATACTTTCGTATGCGTTTAACAATCTCCTATCAGATACGTTCCTTATCAATCTTAGATTATCTAATGTTACAGTATGATCAGCTTCAAGGGCATGTTCGGCAATGCTAGACTTTTCTGTTCTATTGTATTTTAAGTGTGCTAAGTGTTCTTTAAATCTTGTTTTAATTGACCTTTTAGTGTGCCCAACATCCCCCCCCCCCCCCCCCCCCCCCCCCCCCCCCCCCCCCCCCCCCCCCCCCCCCCCCCCCCCCCCCCCCCCCCCCCCCCCCCCCCCCCCCCCCCCCCCCCCCCCCCCCCCCCCCCCCCCCCCCCTACTTTTTGTCACAATCATTACAACTAATTGCATAAATTCCACTTTTCTCACAATTAGGAATCTTATCTTTGGGATTTCCTAAGATATTCCTCAGATTGTCTGATGACTTATAGACTAAGGTGAGGCCTACCTTATTAAATACCTTATTGAGTCCCTTGCTATATTTCGGATTATATTGTATGGAGACATACTTGGTGTTATTTTCTTCGCGTGTAAAAAAGGTGGAATTCTGAATATTAAACCTAAACTTATGTCTATTTATTAGCTTATTTACTAAGTCATCGTCATAACCATTAACTCTAGTTATATTTCTAAAACGATTCCTTTCTTTATTAAAGTTTACTTTATTCAGAGGGAAAGTGACCAAACGATGAACTAAAAAATGTAATGAGGCTAATTTATGTTGTTTGCAATGAAATGAATCATTAGGAATATATCTATCTGTTACTGTGTCCTTCCTATAGATATCAAATTCTAATCTATTGTTATTTTTAATAATTAAAATATCTAGAAAAGACAATTGTCCTTTGTTATATTGGATAAGAAAGATTACTTTGAACGCGTAGATAATCTTATCGAATCTGGCCCTTATGAAAAAGGTAATAAGAAATCCATTACCGAGAATGATATCAGAGGTTAAAAATTCTTTAAAAAAATGTAAGAACCTTGTTTCCGATTAGCTAAAATTTAAATTAAATGTGAGTAATCCGACCATACCAAAATTGTATTGCTTACCCAAAATTCACAAACCTGGAAAAGCAATGCGACCCATTGTTTCATCGGTCGGATCACCCACATATTTAATATCCAAATGGTTATCAAAAGAACTTGAGAAGTTACCGTTAAATACTTTCGCAGTGAAGAATTCGTTAGAATTTATTAATAAAACAAAAAATCTAGTTCTTAATGAAGGTGAAGTCTTAATTTCTTTTGATGTTAGTTCTTTGTTCCCAAGTGTGCCAATTCCACAAACTTTACAATATCTCGAAGAGTTACTTAGAATGAATGACTTTGAAGACGAAATTATTCGTGAATACTTAACATTATCTAAACTTTGTATGGAACAAAATTATTTCCAATATAACAATCAATTTTATGTTCAGAAAGAAGGAACAGCTATGGGTAATTGCTTATCACCTTTCATAGCCAATTTATTCATGAGTAAGTTTGAAATCGAAGCCAGTCAAGAATTCGAATATTTCCCAAGGGTATGGTATAGGTATGTGGATGATATTTTCGCGATTTTTGATACAAAGAAAGCAAATATTGATGATTTTGTTTCTAGATTAAATAGCCGGTTTGATTCCATTAAATTCACTTACGAAGTTGAGAACAAAGGACAATTGCCTTTTCTAGATATTTTAATTATTAAAAATAACAATAGATTAGAATTTGATATCTATAGGAAGGACACAGTAAACAGATAGATATATTCCTAATGATTCATTTCATTGCAAACAACATAAATTAGCCTCATTACATTTTTTAATTCATCGTTTGGTCACTTTCCCTCTGAATAAAGTAAACTTTAATAAAGAAAGGAATCGTATTAGAAATATAACTAAAGTTAATGGTTATGACGATGACTTAGTAAATAAGCTAATAAATAGACATAAGTTTAGGTTTAATATTCAGATTTCCACCTTTTTTACACGCGAAGAAAATAACACCAAGTATGTCTCCATACCATATAATCCGAAATATAGCAAGGGACTCAATAAGGTATTTAATAAGGTAGGCCTCACCTTAGTCTATAAGTCATCAGACAATCTGAGGAATATCTTAGGAAATCCCAAAGATAAGATTCCTAATTGTGAGAAAAGTGGAATTTATGAAATTAGTTGTAATGATTGTGACAAAAAGTATGTTGGGCAAACTAAAAGGTCAATTAAAACAAGATTTAAAGAACACTTAGCACACTTAAAATACAATAGAACAGAAAAGTCTAGCATTGCCGAACATGCCCTTGAAGCTGATCATACTGTAACATTAGATAATCTAAGATTGATAAAGAACGTATCTGATAGGAGATTGTTAAACGCATACGAAAGTATGGAAATCATAAAATGTAAAAGTAGTTTAAATAAAGACAGAGGGCCTATTCCTTATAGTCCCCTCTACTGGTTACTTGACCGGAACTGATGGCCTTGCCTATGTCATTAGTTCCGCTTGAGTAATTCAAGGGTTAGGCTAAGTATAAATAGGGTACATTTGTAGGTTAGCTTTAATCAATCATCGCTCCTGATGAAGCTAACATGGTTAGCGAAACGCGCGTCGAGTGCAAAAATAAAGTGTTTGGTGTAATGGTGATATATACTGAGAAGTCTGTATAAGTAAAAGGTTGTTTCTACGTACATTAGAGCTATAAATGGAAACGTTTCACCGTTAAAAACAATTAAATTTTATTTTCAGTTTTCGTAAAATCGAAAAAAAACTCTAGAGTCAAAACAAAATGTGTCACAAACGAAAATCGGAGAATGAGAATTAAAACAAACAGCTGAACTTCTCGCCATAAAGGAAGCTTTTAGATACATCTTGACCATACCATCTTCACATCACTTTCTTATAGTATCGGATTCGCTCAGTGCCCTTCAATCTATAAAGTCCAGAAACTTAAAATTCGCGTTCATCCGCCAAATCCTGGCCTTATCCTATATCGCCCACCTCAGAAAGAAGTCCTTCTTGCTTATGTGGGCTTCCTAGTCACATAGGAATCAGAGAATGACTTAGCTGACAAAAAAGCTAAACAAGCGGCTCTAACGGGTTCCCTCTCCGCTGGCGAAAACCACCAACAGGATTACAAAAGATTCTTAAACACATTATTCCAAAATCTATTTCAACTCCAATGGGACCTTGAGGACTCTAACAACAAATTATGGAATATAAAGCCATATACCCACCCCCTCTTCATCTCGCAAATATGAACAGAAAAGCTAATGTCACTCTAAGAAGACTTGCCATAGGCCACTTGTTTCATACACATTCTCACCTATTGAAAAGCTAAAGAGCTCCCACCTGTCCCAATTGCAATAACCCTCTCTTTGTTAAACACTTCCTTCCCATCAGAACAAAATATAACCTCCCTAATTCTCTCAAATTAACTCTAAAATCATTCAAAGTAAACCATATCAACATTACCAACTTTTTAAAGGAACTAAACATAACTACAGTCCCTGGCCAAATTATTAGACGCACTGCAAGATTTCATGTAAAATATTAATTACCGAGTGATATTGTACCGTTTTATTATTTTAAATTGATTTGTTTTTTATTTTTATATTATCCAATCAATTACCTATTTATTTGACATAAATAAAACAGCATTAAATTAGAAAAGCATAAGTTTATTAAGTTTTAAAGAAAAGTGAAATTAATGTTAGTAAAAGTCAATATTTTAGTTGAGCCACCTTTAGCCGCTATCAAAGCTTTAATTCTGCGCGGCATGCTATCAATGCAAGATTGTACTGTCTCCTGCATTTGAGGATGATGATTCCACACATGAATAATCTTTTCTAGGAGCTGGGTTTTGTTGGTAATCACATCTTTAGCCACTTCTCTTTTCATCAGCTCCCACACATTTTCAATGGGGCCAATCCAACAGAGGGATATTTTTTTTTTCTGCCAAAAAAGCTTTAACAGACCGAGCAGTGTGGCAGGGAGCTCCATCTTGCATGAAAGTGAATGGTTCCCCATTTGGAAACCATTCTCTGAGCTGCGGAATCAACCGATTTTGTAATACTTGCCTTGTACTGATCTTGCCTCATTATTCCTTTGACGACGTACAGACGTTCAGTGTCCTTGCC
The DNA here is from genome assembly GCA_019049505.1 of Pachyrhynchus sulphureomaculatus. Taxonomy (NCBI): domain Eukaryota; kingdom Metazoa; phylum Arthropoda; class Insecta; order Coleoptera; family Curculionidae; genus Pachyrhynchus; species Pachyrhynchus sulphureomaculatus. Next base: position 137,250,118 of record CM032448.1, read on the forward strand.
GCTGATGACTGACCAAATCATCACTTTGGTGGGATGTTTAACCGTCGGGACGACACAATCAGGATGAAACTTTTCTCCATGACGACGACGCACATACTGAGCTTTATTCTGCAAAATTTCGAATGTGCTTTCGTCACTGAAGCAGACCTGTCAAAAATAGGAAAAATATATAAACTTCCATGTTTATTTGCTTTATTTAACTGAAAATGATAACAATGTATCAATTATTGATTAAATTGCTGTATCTTACCGATCTCCAGAAGTCCACATCTTTGTCTTGCCATTGTTTGGCCCACTTCAGGCGCTTTGCTTTCATTGCAGCTGTTAACTTGGGCTTCCTGGCGGGGCGACAGGCCTTAAAATCTAATTCTTTCAATTTTCTTCGAACAGTGCGCTCAGAAGCATTTATGCTAGCATCCTGGAGTTGTGATTTTATTACCTTTGTGGTAGCAAATCTGTTTTCTACACAAATTTTCTTCAAACACATCTCTGACCGTGGAGTGAAAATTGGTTTTCTACCGCATCTTTTCTTTCTTTTCGGGCTTAATTCCTTCCCTGACTCAATTTTCTTTTTTATGCGTCGTACACTAGCTTCAGAAACCTCCAATCTTCGTGATATTTCTCGGTTTGTAAATGTTTTCACAAGGGCCTTCACTTCAGCTTTTTTACGTGGTGAAAGATCGCCTTTTCTACCCATAATGAAAATAGTCCAATTGCTTTTTTAAAACACTGCATACAAAATAAACTAATAACTGAGTAGTATAAAACTGTTAAACAAACACAGTCCATAAAGCCACAGAAACACGTCCGTACCTGACTCGATTCCGATCGCGACTGATACAGGTTTGTACTTATTTACGTTCATGTATCACTTTGTCAACACAGTGTTGCCATATGTTAAAAATAAATACAAATATGTAGTCTACAACAATTCTTTTAAATAAAAATCAATAATATTGTAGTTTAAATATACCATTATTGCATAAAAACTCTTAAGAAACATAAAATTACTAAAAAAAATACAGTGCGTCTAATAATTTGGCCAGGGATTGTATATAAACATAAAATAATAAATATTAACATTTCAATAATCTAATCCTTTCCTCCATCATACCTTCATGGGCGCCAAATAACCCTGTAGTTGACGCGCCCTCAAATCAAAAATCAAATCAATCAATCAAAACAAACGAGAATCATTGAGCCAGCGGTCAAATTAGAGGGGGGAAGCGAAGTGGGGCAAGATGTTAGTAATAACTTACTGTACTTAGGTTTTAGTTTTCTGGGAAGTTTCTTAATAACTTAAAATTTTTAGTTTTGATAGGAAACCCTGTTTCAATTGAAAAATGATGCTGGTCCTACCGGCTTCTTCAGAGCTTGTTGCCACAACTGACTTCTTCGAAATCTGATTAATTTCCGCTTGCACGCGTCTTTTATATTAGCGGACCGGTGGAAAGGGAGGGCAGGGCTTCTTGGATCATCTGTTTCCAGATTGGTGAGAGGTGAAGACGATGGTCATGATTAAGGTTGTTGGGAATTGTCTTAGGGCAGAAAAAGAATTTGTTGCAAGAAGATATATATTCCCACGTTCATCCTGTCTGTCTATCCAACTGTCAGGCTGTTAGTTTGTTGGCATCATAATACTCGAAAGAAATGATATTATAATATTTGAAATAGGGACGAAACCGATAGTTTTTTAGCGATATCGTTTTAAGGAAAGAGGCCGAAAGGGGCGAGTTTTGATATATTGTATGATTTTATTCATATTATGGAAGTTTACTTTCTCTTTACTAGAGAAAATCAAATTCAGTACTTATTTTAGAACTATCCGTAAAGGAAGTACAGTAGAACCCCGATTAACCGAGTCGCGATTATCCGAGCTCCGGATTAACCGAGCCAATTTAAGAACCTGATTATCCGAGGTACGCGCGTCTATGCTGCGTATTAACCGAGCTTCTAAAATATGTATGTACATATTTCCATTTAAAATCGTCGGGGCCTTCGGGGAATCCCCCTGACCCGTGTGAGGGGTTCCCCTATATATGTTTTTGGACTCTTTCAGCATGTAAATTTGCGTGAATGCAGTGCGTTATAGCGTTTACTACGGAGAAGTACGAGTATACTCACATACTTTATTTGGTTGGAGTTCTGGTAGTTAAGTGTAATTAATACGAACTGCTTTGTTTGAATTTTTGTTTGTCGTAAAAGAATCGTCGTTCCTATTGATGAAAAATTGAAAGCCATCAGAAGAATTGAAGCAGGAGAGACAATTAAAGTTGTTGCACGAGATTATGGAGTAGGTGAGGTAACAGTTGGAGATTGGAAAAGAAACCGCACAAAAATAGAAGAGTGGTGTATAAATGAAGCCTCCTCGTCCTCAGGAAGAAAATCAATGAATACCGGCGACTCTGAAAAGGTTAACGAAGCTTTATTCATGTGGTTTAACCAACAGAGATCAAAAGGTGTGCCTTTGTCAGGTCCAATTTTACAACAGAAGGCAATAATGATTAATAGGCAATTCCCAGAGATAGATCAGTTTACCGCCAGTTCTGGATGGCTTGACTGCTGGAAAAACGGTACGGTGTACGACAACTGACTGTATGTGGTGAAAAATTTTCTGCTGATGTGCAGAACTTTAAAAAGCAAATCGAAGATTGTGCCTACACATGTGATCAAATTTACAACTGTGACGAAACTGGTCTGAATTATAAAGTACTTCCATCAAAAACATTGGCATCTCAACAGGAAAAATCAGCTCCTGGGCACAAACGAAGTAAGGAAAGATTAACTATAATGGTATATTCCAATGCATCTAGCAAGCACAAAATCCGACTGATGGTGATTGTCAAGTCTGCACGTCCAAGAGCTTTAAAAGACATCTCACCCAAAGCCCTACCAGTCTATTACAAAAGTCAGAAGAGCGCATGGATGGATGCGACCTTACTTACTAACTGGTTTGAAGAAGAGTTTGTGCCATCTGTGACTAAATTTTTGAACAGAAACCATCTTCCTATTAAAGCAATTTTGTTAATGGATAATGCCTCCTCTCACCCTGGAGAAGGACTTCATGTGAGCGAAATTATAAATTTTTTTCCTCCAAATGTAACCAGCATAATGCAATCAATGGATTAAGGCATCCTCGAAAACATTTAAAAAAATTATAGGCGTTTATATCTTGAACATCTGTTAGAATACACAGAAAAGGAGGATATTATCAATGGGATAAGAAAGGTTACACTGGAAAATGTTATTTACTGGGTAAGTCTAGCTTGGGATTCTGTGCGCACTACCACTATTCAAAAATCTTGGTCAAAAGTTATTGATTTTGAGGATTATAATGACAGTGAAGATGATACTCCATTAAATGAATTAGCTTTGAAATTGAGAAGCCATGGAGAAATGTCCTGTTCAAATTTTGACAGTGAGATAGAAGAAAAAGAAAAAAGTTTATTTGAATTAATGCAAAAATTAAAAGGTTGCGAAAATGTGACAAGAGAAGATGTTGTTGAATGGATTACAGCAGATGATTTAGGAGAAGAAATGAGTATTGAAGAAATAACGAATGCCTTTCAGGAAACCGAAAAATCAGATGACGATGACGAAGCGGCGGTGGATGAACAGTCTCCCACTAAGATCTCTCATCAAGAAGGGTTTGCTTCTTTGGAAAAAGCTTTGAGGTATATCGAACAACAACCAGAGGCAACCCCAGCGGATTTGCTTCTTCTTAATAGATGGAGAAACATTGCAGCGAGAAAAAGAAGATGCAATATGAAACAGAAGCTCATAGATACCTATTTCACTGTTTTATAATGTATGTACCTATTTATATGTTAAAAACGTTAATACATCGGTTTAAAGTATTGGTGTTTATTTTTTGAATGAATAAAAAACAAATCCGGATTATCCGAGGAGGGTGCCCCCCCACGTTACCTCGGATAACCGGGGTTCTACTGTACTAGCTATTTTACCGATTTTTTCACTTTGAAGTCGGTTTTTATTTTAATTTTTAATAAGTTTTAAACGTGCCGTATACTTAAACATAAAGATGTAGGTAGATTGTTAGTAATAACAATAATAATCATAAGATGTATATTTTGATTAAAATTCATTAAAGCATGGTAGTAATTTACGAGATTATTGACCCGCATGTTTTTTATTAAATTGAATTAATCCGGTTATCTCCATATAGGAAACAACGTGACCTTAAAAAGTCAGGAAGTTGGTCATAGAGCTCAGTGTCAAGAGATAATGAAAGAGAATGCGTTTGGTGAATGAAAGAAAAGTGCGTTAATATAATATAAACGGTATGGATTAATAAAGCCTGAGATGTTAATCGGGCTTAACGGGATTACTGTGTCGTATGGTGAAATAATGAGTTTTGCGAAGTTTTGCTGACGTTTGTGGGGATACGTCAAGCACTAAAAACGATTTTCGTATTATGCATTGATAGGTGCAAATCAGTCGGTGTGCCAATCCGATTCCCAGTTTGTTAGCTTCCTTTTTATTTAAAACTAGCAGTGGCCGCGGCTCCGCTCGCGTGGACTTGATTCACTACTATCGTCACTGCTTATTCCTTATGTTACCTAACGTAATAAAATATCTGCCATTATTTCCCCTTATCTCCCATTATTTCTCCTTATCTCCCATTATCTCTACATAATTTCCATTATTTAGGCTTATCTCTGCTCATCTCCCATTATTTCTCCTTATCTCCCATTATTTCCCCTTATCTTCCATTATCTCACATTATATCCCATTATCTAGGCTTATCTCGACTTATCTCGCAGTATTTCTCCTTATCTCCATTATTTCTCCTTATCTCCCATTATTTCTCCTTATCTCCCATTATTTATACTTATCTCCCATTATCTCACCTTGTCTCCCATTATCTAGGCGTATATCGAATTATATAGAACATATGTATAAATTTATAAAAACACGTAAATCGGATAAGTGGTTCTCCAGTGATAAGCGCACTAACGGACAGACAGACAGAGAGACGTTGCATTTTATATATATTATAGATATAGATTTATATTATTATATAACCTGGCCAAAGAATATATGTATGAATTTAAAAAAGACACGTAAATCGGATAAGTGGTTCTCGCGTGATAAACGCACTAATGGACAGACAGACAGTCAGAGAGACATTGCATTTTATATATATTTTAGATTATAAATATTCTCTGCTACATAATATTGTTCCATATTTAATGGTTTAGGCTGTGTATTGCAACGGAACGCGCTAGCGGCAAACTTTTTTCCGACTTCATTCACTATTATCGTCACTGCTCATTCCTTATGCTACCCATCGTAATAAAATATAGCCTATAACCTGGCCAGAGATCATATGTATGATTTAAAAAAAAAAGTACGTAAATCGGATGAGTGGTTCTCTAGTGATAAGCGCACTAACGGACAGACAGACAGACAGAGAGACGTTACATTTTATATATATTATAGATTATAGATATTCTTTGCTACATAATATTGTTCCGTATTTAATGGTTTAGGCTGTGTATTACAAGGGAACGCCCTAGCGGCAAATTTTTTTCCGACTTCATTCACTATTATCGTCACTGCTCATTCCTTATGCTATCTATCTAATAAAATATTACCTATAACATGGCCAGAGAACATATGTATGTTTTAAAAAAAAAGTACGTAAATTGGATAAGTGGTTCTCCAGTGATAAGCGCACTAACGGACAGACAATGAGACGTTGCATTTTATATATATTATATAGGGTGTAGTTTAAATTTAAAAATGCAATAAAACAAAAACGGTTTGAAATTTTGCCAAATTTATTTTTTTTGTTGTGAAGTACAATTGTTCCGGTTAGAGATGGAATATTATTTCATTCATATGGCTGCCGCGGCTGGCCTCACAGTACCCCATTCGATCGGACCAATTTTCGAGCACTTTTTCGAGTGTATGGGGTCGTATCTCGGCAATGGCATCACAAATGTTGGCCTTCAAATGCTCAATTGTCTCTGGTTTGTCGGCATAACACTTGTCTTTAACGGCGCCCCACAGAAAATAGTCCAACGGTGTCAAATCGCAGCTTCTTGGCGGCCAATTGACATCACCATTTCGGCTAATTAAACGGCCATCAAACGTTTGACGCAATAAATCGATTGTGGCATGAGATGTGTGGCAAGTTGCACCATCCTGTTGAAACCAAACATCGTTTACATCAATACCATGAAGAGCGGGCACAAAAAAATCGGTTATCATGGTGCGATAGGTGTCTCCATTGACCATAATGGTTGCGCCGTCCTCATTTTCAAAGAAATATGGGCCAATGATGTTGCTGCCAATGACGTGCTGTACGAGCACGCTCACGTCTTGGCGCATCAACAATGAAACCATGAACTTTAGCAATAAACTTGCGTATACCGGGCACTGTTGGTCCTTCTCTGCGACCAAATTTTGTACGACATTTTCGTGCAATTTCCGACCGTCTTTGTTTTGGAAATAAATTTCCAATAAATCCCAACGTTGCTCAAGCGTAAATCGATTCATTTCGTTCAGTGGAGATAATATACTGAATTTTGTGACAGAATAGAATGACATAAGTATTGCCAGATTCGAAATAACCGGTGGTTCGAATTTAAACCGACAGATGGCCCACCCTTTAGATATACAGAAAATGAGTTTTTCTTTCGAAAAAATTAACTTAATCTTACCACCTTTCCTTGCAAACGTAACAGTTCTAAAATAAACGCTAAATTTGACTATCTCACATTTTACGGTTAAATATTAATAAAAAAAATTAAAAATTTACCTTATTTAAATAAATCAAAAAACTATTTAATTTAAATTTGACGCTACTGCTTAGAAAAATGAATAATAATAATTATTAGATTAAAAGAAAACCTTCAAACGAAAATAAAACAAGTCACACTAAAGTTATTACTATGTATGTTGGTACATATACGAGTATAAATGAAAACATTAAAATATGTAGTTTATACATTAAAATCAGTAAGTTTCGTTTATACAATGGTGTTTATAATTGTTAAGGTCACAAAAACTACTCCATATATGTTCAGAAACTTCACGAGATTCCCAAAAATTGCGAGTTTCACTCATTCTCTTAGTCATTTCTGATGGAACATAAATATTATCTCCTTCTCCAAGCAAGTCATTATCGCTTAAAATCTTTCCAGAAGTCACTGATGTCACAATTTGATCATCAGTTAATATTTCTCTCGTCATTAATTCATTATCAGCACATACATATTATTCAAAATTAAAGTGATTAAACATCTTTTTAATCTCGATTTCCACTGTACTTTGTTGAATGTCAGCATCGTAAACAAATTCTAGACAATCAGTAGGATCTTCTCTATGTTTTTCAATCCACCGTGTTAACGGTAGCTCATTATCTGAGTCATATCTACATTCCTTCCTTAAAAATCTGCCATGCTTAAAACAGTTTGCAATGGTTTCCCTACTGACTCTTTGCCAAGCTATATGGATAAAGTTTATAGCCTGCAAGAGAGTTAGAGAAAAAATGTTACCTTTATCGATCGTCTCTAACATTTTCATAAGTAAAATCTTTCTATAATGACATTTTAAAGAATGTATCACACCTTGATCCATAGGCTGGGGGCTTTGCACTTGTGTTTGGAGGCATAAAAATCAATTTTATTTGCTGTAGATCAACTTCAGGGCGCGTTGGACAGTTGTCAGTCATAACTAGTATTTTTCTGTTTGTACTTTACTGGTAAATGTTTGTTTTTAAAACACCTGGGATTGGCGAACTTTCCTATCACCAACAATTTTCTTTGCTCTGTTCCAGACATATTTGCAGTAACCCTTACTTTTGATAATCTTTTACCAGCACAATTCTCTCCGATAAGCTTTAATGTCTTATCAGGCGTCATCTTGTAAAACAAACCCGTTTTATCCGCGTTAAAAATGTCAACATATTGATAACTTTCTCGAATTTCCGGCCATACATTGGCCAACCACTGATCATATCCACTCCTGCAATTTCTCCTACCATCTTACCCCCACTAATATTATGTCGCTTTTTAAATCGTTCAATCCAACTTCTAGAACAGTTAAACTCTGTGTTCTCTATTTTCCTTTCCAATTCACTAGTTTTCTCTTGTACAGTCTAGCCGGTAATAGGAACATGTTTAAGGAGTCCTTTATCGACTTGTTCATGTGTAGATTCTCTTACTTTTTCACAACTAAAGCTTCTTTTATCATAGATTAATAAGATTTATTGCCTCTTCTTCCATATGGTAGATACCGTAGATTTAGTTCAACTGTTTGCAAACATCACTTTGTTTAACTCCATTTTCTATTTTCCTTATAATATCGTGTTTGTCTTTTAAAGTAAACTCTTTATCAATAAAACTACTTAATTACTTTGTTAACTGTCACTAAATATATTTGTAAAGGTTTTACAATTGCGTTATCGCGATTTCGTAGTACAATTACATTGTCAAACGCTTAACTAAGACTAAAACAGATTTTTGGTATTTTATGTTTATATGATGAACAGATGTGGGTCTATTATATGTTAAAAAAATATTTTATCCGAGATGGGACCAAAATATGTCAGAGGTATGAATGTTTTCTTTTGTCGGTATTCTTTTACGGGGTAGATTAAGCTGAAAGTGATTTGTTTTCGTTTACGGTTTATTAAGGTATTAATTATTTTAGGTTGGAAGCCGTTATTGAGTGCTATATTTTTGATTGTGTCCAGTTCTTTTTTTAAAGTATTTTTACTAAGAGGGATATTGAAGGCTCTATGGATCATAGATCTATAGGCTGCCAGTTTATGGGAGTTAGGGTGTATTGAGTCAGCTGGGATGGTGACATCTGAAAAGGTTGGTTTGCGGAAGATATCGAATTCTAGTCTATTTCTCTTTTTCAAAATTGTAATATCTAAGAAATTTATTTTATTATCGGTTTCCTTTTCAAGTGTGAATTTTATGTTGGGGTGTAAATTATTTAGCTGATTTAAAGTGGAATTTAGTTCAGTATCATTTCCAAGGAAACATACTAAGATGTCGTCCACATATCTAAACCAAAAGAGAATATTTTTCGCGTGTTGAGTTTTTAGAAAACTGTTTTCCAATTCTGACATAAAGATTTCGGCTAGCAAAGGACTAAGTGGAGACCCCATGGCAAGTCCATCTCTTTGTTTGAAAAATTGATTATTGAAGTGAAAATACTTTCCGGATATACAAAATTCGAACAGTTTCAATATATCTTGTTGTATTATTATATTGACGTTGTTTTTTTATAACATAGTTTTTATAATTTCTAAACAATCTTTATTTGGGATATTGGAGAACATATTTGTTACATCGAATGAAACTAGAAGGGCGTTATTTGGGATGGAGATATTTTTAAGTTTATTTGTAAGGTCTATAGAGTTTTTTGTGTTGTATTTTGGATTGAATTGTGTAATTTCTTTGAAGATGATGTTGAGATGTGTTGCCAGATTTTTTAGGGGGGTCTTGCTGTACGATACTACTGGTCTTATTGGCGAATTTTCTTTATGTATTTTTATCAGGCCATAAAGTTTTGGTGATGTAGGATTTTGGTTTATTATTTTAAACTTTTCTCTTTCATCCACAATGCTCAGGGTTTCGTTTAGCAGGGTCTTGAGTTGTTTTTGAATTTTATCCGTTGGATCTTTTTTTAGTTTTACTGGATTTTCTTTTTTTTCAAAAAAATCATTTACTTTTAAGAATTTAAGAACTTAAAAGAATACCGACAAAAGAAAACATTCATACCTCTGACATATTTTGGTCCCATCTCGGATAAAATATCCCAAGTTCTCACGACCGAAAAAAACAAGAATAGCTTTAAAACCCGCTCAAAAATTATCCAATATATTTTTTAATGCCAGAGATAAAACTAATAAATACAATAAATCAGGAGTTTATAAACTTAAATGTCAAGAGTGCAAAAGCTGTTACATAGGCCAAACGGGACGGAATTTCAAGACAAGATTCTCAGAACACAATGCCTCTTATAGGCTAAAAAATGAAAAATCACACTTTGCTAAACACTTCTTAGAAACAGGCCATACTTTTCCCAATATCGATTGTTAACAAATACTCCATATGGCACCTAAAGGGTCAAAACTCAACTTCTTAGAATCTATAGAAATTTACAGACATTCAAAGGACCATAATATAAATTTACTGAATAGTCAATTAGACGTAGCAAATTCTCTTTTGTTCAAACTTTTTTAACATATAATAGACCCACATCTGTTCATCATATAAACATAAAATACCAAAAATCTGTTTTAGTCTTAGTTAAGCGTTTGACAATGTAGTTGTACTACGAAATCGCGATAACGCAATTGTAAAACCTTTACAAATATATTTAGTGACAGTTAACAAAGTAATTAAGTAGTTTTATTGTTAAAATGTACTGTCACAAAGTAACGGACCACTCAATCAACTCTTTAAACTCTTTATGTTTTTGTGTACTCGTTTTAAAATAAAAACTTAAACATTCAGTTTGCTACTTTGATCAAATATGCATTAGAACCGCATAACACAACAAGTGAATTGAAAATAATACTGCTCGAACTAGTGACGCGGTGAAAACAAGTATAATAGGGGTTTCCCAGCGAGTTTCGGTGAATTCTCTAGATCAAGTCGTGCGACACCGAGCACGGGGAGTGACAAGTTCGTTATAAACGAACACAAAACATCCAAATTTGGTTCGCTTTATCCGGAAGTTCATTATAACCGGGTTCGTTATAACCGGTAAAAATTTGCATTGGTCTTATGGAAGTTTTTTCGTGCATTATAAAATAATTCGTTTTAACTGGAAATTCGCTATAAACGGGTTCGTCATAAGTAGACGAGGCTGGTTTGAAAAGTCCGTGCAAAAATAAAAACTACTTATGTGTTTGGGGTAAACCTTTTTTATTTTTCGACATAGTCTCCTTTTAGGCTTATACACTTCGTCCAACGATGTTCTAGTTTGTTGATCCCTTCCGAATAATAGGATTTGTCCAAGTCTGCAAAATATCCATTAGTGTCTGCAACCACCTCCTCGTTTGAATAAAATCTTTGTCCCCGCCAGCCATTTCTTCAAATTGGGGAACAAATAGTAGTCCGAGGGAGCCAAGTCTGGAGAATAGGGTGGATGTGAAACGAGTTGGAATCCTATTTCCATTAATTTTGCGACCACAACTGCTGAGGTGTGTGCTGGTGCGTTGTCGTGATGGAAAAGGACTTTCTTGTGGGCCAATCGTGGGTGTTTTTCTTGCAGCTCGGATTTCAAACGGTCCAATAACGATGAATAATATTCACCTGTAATAGTTTTACCCTTTTCCAGATAGTCGATGAGGATTATCCCTTGCGAATCCCAAAAGACAGTCGCCATAACCTTTCGGCCGAAGGAACGGTCTTCGCCTTTTTTGGTGCAGATTCCCCCTTGGTAACCCATTGTTTAGATTGTTGTTTGGACTCAGGAGTATAGTAATGTATCCATGTTTCATCCACAGTGACGAAACGACGCTTAAAGTCCTCCGGATTCTTCTGGAACAGCTGCAAACCATCCTTGCAACACTTCACACGATTCCGTTTTTGGTCAAGCGTGAGCAATCGCGGCACCCATCTTGCGGATAGCTTTCTCATGTCCAAATGTTTATGCAAAATATTATGTACCCGTTCAGTCGAGATGCCCACAGCACTAGCAATCTCACGCACCTTAACTCTTCTGTCATCCATCACCATATCATGGATTTGATCAATGATTTCTGGAGTCGTAACCTCCACAGGCCGTCCAGAACGTTCAGCGTCACTTGTGCCCATATGGCCAGTCCGAAAATTTTGAAACCACTTATAAACTGTTCTAATCGAAGGTGCAGAGTCACCATAATGTTTATCAAGCTTCTTTTTAGTCTGCTGAGGCGTTTTGCCTTTCATAAAGTAATGTTTAATCACCACATGAAATTCTTTTTCGTCCATTTCTTGAAAATCACTCGACTTCCTTGATTCACACGAATGCCAAACACAAAGAAATAGACCAATATGGCTGAAACTTGGTGTGCGTTCATTCAAGAGATGCTACTAACTAAACATGACCTCGATACGCGCCGGTGGTGCCATCTCTCGGACTTTGCACGGACTTTTCAAACCAGCCTCGTATACTGTTCACTGCTGGATGAAAGCCTCCCTCGGGCCTTGCAAATAATTGGTAGAGAAATTTCGGACGCTTATGGTTTCTGACATTTTAATGTTTATAACCCATGTCGTGTGCTGTCAACTCCAAACAAACGGACTATAGTATTATTTAAAGTACTTGGAACTCTTTTCATTCTGGTTTGATAAAAAGCAGATTACAACCGAAGACATTCAATGCCATGTTTTTTTTTGCGATAAGTGAACAATTATTTTAAGGATATGACTCAGTCCTTTGGTTGAATAGTGATAACTCTGAAGTTTAAATGTAATAAGAAATATTTAATTAAACTAAAATACATACTTTTCCAATAAGATGTTGTCTGTAAGATCAGTCATGAATATACCCATTAAAAAGTATTTAAATTAAATATTACTTTCGTCAAAATGAGTACCTTCATTCTTAATTACTATCCTGTTAATTAAAATACTCTGCGTCCAATTTTTTCCAATTATTTTTTAGGCATTCCCAAAGCTGCGCAGAGCTTGACGAATAACAATTCTAACTTTGCGCCTTCCGGTTTAATTTATCCCGTACTAGTTGGTTGGAAAAGCGACGCACATAGGGGTATTTGAACGATCTACGCGGCCAAAATTATTTTTCGGTTCTATTGTATGCTAAATTATATTACCAAGTTAAATTAATCAGTTACTTTGCATAAAATTACTTAATTTGTAATAAAAAAACATTTATTTACAAAATAAATGTAAAATATAAACTTATAACACCCCTTTTTTGCGTCGAGGGTTAAAAAAATACACTATAAACAATCATATTTTGTCGTCCACAAACGTATTTTCATCTTCACTTCCAGAAGAATACAGTGAGTTTCGGCTCTGCAGGCAGGAGCATTTCTAGCGTCTCCGGTATGAATGTGACTTTATCCTCTTTATTCGTCTCATACTGGTCAACAAAGGATCGGAACTTAAAAGTAAACGATTAAAAATGTCCCTGTTGCAGCTTTCTCGTGAAAACTTTCGGGCAAAATCTTGTCGGTAAGACCGAAAGTGCTTGTTCCTTGCCTCTGCGGCTTCTTCAGACAGCTGCCCAATTGGTAACAAAGCAATTTTTATTATCTTTGCGCCATGAACAAGTATCTTGTGCATCGTGGGTGTCATGGGATGCCACGGGTAGAAGTCCACATATAGACGAGCAGTTTCTGATGCATACTTGTCATATTTTTCTGGGTCGACTTTATGTCCGCTTGAGATTGTCTCCAAAATGACTTTTAACCTATATAACAGGTCATAGTTAAGGCCCGTTATTTCTGCTGCCAATTTCGGGTCTTCAAAAAATCTGCGACTGGTGTTCCCATCATTGGTGTTTCCAAAATTTGCCTTTGGCATATCGACCAATAACCCGGTTTCATTGCGAAACCGGGTCTGGATTTCAAGTTTCCTCTCTTTCTCGAGTTCCTTTTCAGCGTCTGTTTTTCTTTCTCTATATTTTTTTACTGGCAGTTTATAAGCCAGATGTAGGACACTCTCAAATAATCTTATCCTGACATGTAATACTGAGAGACCGAATTGTACTGCCTCGGTATTAACTTCTTTTGTTATATCCAATCGGTTAAAATCTTTTGAGGTTGCACCACAAATATAGCACCGGCTCGTTGCTGTGGTTCCAGTGGCGGCATTACACACTTTTCCATCTACCATAGTCATGATAAATTTGTGTTTGACTGTAAATTTTTTCTCATCCAAATCAACCTCAGTAGGAATGAGAGTAGTTAATTTTTCTGGTCCTGTGACATCAGTACTCTCTTTGATAAAACGAAATCTTATTAGCCGACAAAAACGCAGAGAAGACGGAGTCGGATTCTCCCACACGATTTTTTCATTATTTTTTCCACACACAACATTGAAATATATTGCTATCCGAATCCGCATCACTGTTAAACTTTTGTTTGTATTGGGATTGTTGTGATCCGTCGCAACCTCATTTATGAATCATCGTTAGGGTATTCCGTTTATGTTAATTTAATATTTGCAATACCTCTTCCAGGTAGTCGGACAATGATGTAACAGTAAGATCCACCAAGGGCTGTAATTGAGCTTCCGCACTAGTGCTAGTTATCTTGCACGCTTCTGGTGGCGGGTAACACTTTTTTTTTCCTTTTGTAGGAGGCTATAACACGGAAAAATATTTTTGTTCGTCCTTCTTATGATTTCATACTGTTCTCTTGTTAGATCTGCGTCTATGTACATTTGGATTGCTTCCTTGACAGTCAAAGGGCTACTTTTATTTTTTGATGATTTTGTGCGATAATACACCTTTTTATATTTCGTTGCCCGAGTTGGTGTAGTGATGATTTTTTTGAGTACATTTGAAGCATCTCGCTTTCCCATTTTTCCCAACTCAACTTGCGCTCGCTTTCTCATTTTTCCCAACTCAACTTGCGCGGCATACACTATCACCTCCTCTTCAAAGGTAGTGCGAAGCTCCTCCGTCTTTCTTCTTTTACTTCTCTCGCTCAATTGCTCAAAAGGTTTGCTTGGTCGACCAGATCGATTTTGCAGACTGTCAACTACTGGAATTTCAAAGGTTCCTTCTAGCCATGAACTATTGTATTGAACAAATATGTCTTCCTTATTATGGGCTTTGATCCATCTACGTTTAACTTCAGATTTAAAATGAGAAAAATTCCTTTTTAAGGTTTGTATTTGCTCTTGTGTATATCCTTCAGTTGACAAAAGTTGTTCTTTCAAGCAATTTAGTTTGTCTTCCAAATAAGGTAAATTTTCCTTCATCATGCGGTCAAACAAGTATTTCCGGGTCACAACCTTCATTCCCGATGTACCAAGTGAACCTACAACAAAGAATCGTTAAGTTAAACTTGATAAAATCAAGATCTATCTTTCTCACAATTTTGACCAAATCCAAGTCCAAAATGTATCTTATCCGGTTCCGGAAACTACCAACTTTAGAATATTATCAAAATTATAGCCGGATCTAACAGGGAAGTATGAAAACGACTGTAAAACATATTTTTTTTACAAAATAATACTCGTGGAAAAGACCTTTCTTTACCGTCCCTTACGTTGACTCACAAATAAGTAAATGATAAAAGTTTTATGAAATAACATACATACCTGTACTTTGAGAATCCATCACTTTTTTCACTACTTTAGAACTTATAGACATAAAATTCCACTTTCACAATTATGATTTTTAAGAGCGCTGAGAACTGATAACGTACACGTGGTAACAGGATCGAATTCCGACTGACATAAAACAGGTAAGACTGCACGGGTAGGGTTGGAAGCGGTTATCTTTTGTTCTCGGAAGGGTCCTCTGTCTCTGGTAGTCGGTTACCTGGCAATATTTTGTGTTTTGATTTTTTGACTTTTGGCCGGGTAGATCGTTCAAATACCTGTATGTGCGACGGGGGGGATGGAGATGGGCATTGCATTATATCTATTAACTTCTCTGTCACTTCCCTTACCAAAAGAAGCAAAAAAGGGAGACAAAAAGACAGGTATTAAGTTAATTCCATAAAAAATCCATATTTCCAAATTTGCTACGCAAAACTAACAAGTTGCGCCGCGGATGTTTTTGAACGATAAATCAAAAGAAAGTTAACATCTAAAAATAGATCTTTTATTACATAATTTTATTAGTAAATACCAGTACATTACGATTTATTAAATAATGAAATAAAAACGCTTGGCGACTTAAAAACCCATTACAACCAATTCTGCTGCGGCGTAACAGTAAGTGACCAACAAAAACACTTTTACAACATTTATATCGTAATAATTATGCTGTTCCATATTTCTAACATAGTAAAAATAGTGAAATAACCGAGGGAGAAGATAAAAACGAATGATTTAATGCAGAACTAACCAATCGGTCGGAACGAAAATTTAAACGGCAAAACAACACTTTATTGTTCGTAAAAATTGTAGAAATTTATTTATTCAGGAGATATATAAAGAGCCAGGCCCCTGACATACTTTAGTAGTGTGTTCAAAAATTAAGAGAACAGATTTAAATACAACACAATCTATTACTTTATTATTATTCATTTTTTTACTTAAAAAAACTCATCTAAACTCTTGCCTAGTTGGAAGGAACTTTTTGTGTACAACACCACGATAATCAAATAAGTTAACATAACCTTGATTTTTAACCGATTTTGCTGTGGATTTTTAGTTTTGGTTTACCTTTTGCACAACATTCACTTGATTTTCTGCGCTGATTCCGGGTCATTTGAATAGCTCCGGCGCACAGTGGGGAAAAACGAAAAATCGTGTTTCAAAATTGTCTAGAGCCTTCAATTTTGGTTCGATTTGGACGATTTTTTTTTAAATTGAAGCTTATTAAATTCCGAACAAAGTTGTCGGACCCGATTTTTTCAAAATGGCGGACGTTGGTTTCTGATTATATAGCGACTGAGACACAGAAAACGCTTACAGTTTCAAACCAAGTTGTGCTAAAATGCACATGCAATTAGCACAACTTGGTTTGAAACTGTAAGCGTTTTCTGTATCTCGGTCGCTATATAATCAAAAACCGCCATTTTGAAGACGTCCGCCATTTTGAAACAAAAGTTTAATTGCATAATCGGCTCCGACAACTTTGTTCGGAATTTAATAAGCTTCAATTTTAAAAAAAAATCGTCCAAATCGAACTAAAATTGAAGGCTCTAGACAATTTTGAAACACGATTTTTCGTTTTTCCCCACTGTGCGGCGTGATGAATAGATATTGAGTATTCAGCATGACTGCGATCGTAGCACTACACTTATTGTACTGGATTCCACCTCACCATCTCCCATTCATACATGCTTGAGAGCAGGTGTACAGACATGTGTCCAGGAACGTTAATACTTTTATCCCTGTCTATCATCTATTTAAAATTTCATTGAGTACGATCAGAACAAATAAATATAACTTTCTAAATTTCAACCTTGTTTGACGTTCTGCGCGTCCTGACAATATGCAAAAAAGTTGATTTATCTTACGCCGCAAGAAAACGGAATGGCCGCCGCCTGATTGTTTTGTAGTACAAACCGCTTTGGACACCGTAGCGGTATTGCCACTTATATTTATTATTTTAAAATCTAGTTATTTATAAGTACTAATTGTAAATAGTTGGCTTCTTCTCTGTTCACGAAAACTGATATTGAATGCCGGTAAATCAAGGAATCTTAAATTTTGGAAGTCTGGCAACGGTACAGACTTGACCAATTCCTTACTAGCTGATGCAGTCAACCAGATTTGACCTCAAGTTAATAGTGTTTTAGTGTAAATATTCGAAGGCTTGCTGTTTAACATAAAGGGTGTCTCAAAATGATCCCCCATATTAAATTGCGCCCCATTTTTTTTTTTTGTGGCGAACATAGAGTACTAATCTTTGACAACTGGCATCACTAAGTATTGAGGTTTAGTCATGGAGAATTACACGATCGAGCAACGCATAGAAATTGTGAAAATTCACTACAAAAATGGTGAAAATTTTGCAGAGATTGTTCGAAAAGTCCGCACGTCTTTTGGTCATCATAACGCACCATCTCGCAACACTGTGGTGAAGTTAATCAAAAAATTTGAGGTTAGTGGTTCAATTCTGCCCGCGAAAAGCAGTAGCCGTCCTCGTACCGGCCGGTCGAATGAAAACATAGCCGCAGCGAGTGCGAGTGTTGACGAAAGTCTTTCCACCTCGATTCGCCATCGTGCTCAGAAATTGAACACTTCAAAATGCTCTGTGCAGCGAATTTTGACGAAAGATCTGCATTTGCGTGCTTACAAGATCCAATTGACACAAGAACTGCAACCATCAGACCATGCGCAGCGCCGTACATTCGCCAATTGGATATTGGAGCAACAACAAATCGATGATGATTTTTTGAAGAAAGTCATCTTCAGCGATGAGGCGCATCTTCAATTTAGTGGCTACGTAAATAAACAAAACTGTCGAATTTGGGGAACCGAAAATCCACAAGTAATCCAACAGCTTCCCAAGCGTCCACGATGAGTCACTATTTGGTGCGGATCTTGGGTTGGAGAATGCTGCTGGAAATGCCGTTACCGTCAATAGTGTTCGTTATCGTGACATGATAATCAACTTTTTATGGAATGAATTGAACGGCATGGATTTGGAAGACATATCCTTTCAACAAGATTGCGCAACCTGCCACACTGCGCGCGAAATAATGAAGTTATTGCAGACGAAGTTTTGTTATCTCGCGTCGCGGCTATGTGAATTGGCCACCAAGATCGTACGATTTGACGCCTCTGGACTTCTTTCTTTGGGGTTTTCTGAAAGGGAAAGTGTATGCCAATGATCCACAGACCATTCCGGAGCTCAAGGAAGAAATTAGACGCACCATTAATGAAATTAGTCCGCAATTACACCAAAATGTTATTGAAAATTTCGTTAAAAGAGTGAACGGTTGCAAACAGGGCGGCCATTTATCGGATATTGTGTTCCACACATAACCTCCATGTTTGTACCTTATATTAAAATAAAAACATTCGTACTTTTCAAATAAATAATACGTTTTGTTAATAAATTAAAATGTCAGGTCATTTTGAGACACCCTTTACGATCTATCGGTGCCAATATTGATGGCTGAAACTGGTTGGCCAATAATTTTTTATAGTCTACGTCCCCCGGATTATTACCCTTTTTCTTACTATATCTCAGATGAGATATATTGACGGGGATGTTGTAATAGACATACGTTCATATTTCCTGATACTTTTACGATAACGCGGTAGTGCTGCCACGGGCGTTATTGCACCTAAAAATGCGCACACAAAGCCTGGTCGATTGCTGAAATCGAACCAGCGACCATCGGTTTCATATGCAGGCTCTTAAACCGAGTCCGCTTTGAATATAATGGATCCAGTCAAAATAGACGAAAAAAAATGGTAACTCCTCAATAATTCTCATAGTGCTGAAAATTGGCATAGATCTTAAATACACTATTACAAATAAAATATCAAAAGTCTTCACCGATCCTACGTCTGCTAAAAATTTTAATCGAGGTCAAAGGTAAAAAAATATAGGTTTTTTGCATTTTTCTCGTAAATGGTAAGTGTTATCGTAAAAATAGGTAAGACAAAAGTTGTAGATCATGCAATTCTCTACAAAAATTGTTCTTATACTATTTTTCCTACGAATCACCATTCCTGAGATATTGCGACTTCAAACATCGAAAATACTAATATGCACTCTTACGCGACCTGTATACGTCATTAGACGTTCAGTAGAAATAAAAATATGGAAATATTGGTTTGTGTGATTCACACACTAAAATACGTACAAATTATATGATTCCGAACGAATATACACTCGATCCTAATTCCGTTCGCCCGTATAAACCTTGAACAATATCTGTCAGCTACTCCATTGTTCGAGTGGCGACGGTCGTATGAATATTGACTAAAAAGATTGACTCTTCTCCGCAAGTCATTATCACAAATGGGATTCGCTTTCTTCTTGTTGTATATGGAGCTCCAAAAAAAATTGATTGTATAGACAACTTAAGTTTTGTAAAAAATACACGAAACAATAAAATAGTACAACTATCTTGTCTTCCTCCAACATCTGCTTCTGTTTAACAACACTTATATCGTGTATACTATCAAGTTTAGGTATAGCTAGGCAATCAACTGGACCCAGAAGACTGGGGTTGGAAATTAATAGATAACAGTTTGGAGCTAATTCAAACTTTACTCCCACCTGCTCCAGAAAAATTTCTTAACACTATTTTTTGAAATTGCAAGAAAAGTTGTAAAAAAGTCGGATTATATTGTTTACCAGTATGTACTAATTGTCTAGGCCAGTCTTGCTCCAATGTGGAATCAAATAAAACAGATGAGGATTCTTATGGTATCAATGAGGAGACAACTGATGCTTCTTTCTTAGAACAATCTATACAAATCCAGCAAGAAATGTAAGAAGAAAGCGAAGATGAAGTAGCATTTGAAGATTATCAATCAGACTAAAATTTTCCCGAAATCAATAATAATCCGTTCCACTTTAATCATAACCAATAGTACCATTTTTTCAATCAATAGGATACTGTATAATAAAACTTAATCACAATGGATCGTGGAGTATGCCTAGTGGGGAAACTACATTAAAAAAAAGCGCCAAGTACACTACTTCATAGGGGGTGCGGAAATGTGTGCCTATTATGTAAAATACGACTTCTCCAACTTTTAGAATCGCGATATCTCAGGAATGGTGATTCGTAGGAAAAAAAGTATAAGAACCTATTTTTCCGAAAACACTTACCGTTTACGAGAAAAATGCGAAAAACCTATATTTTTGACCTTGAATGAAATTTTTAGAAGACGTAGGATCGGTGGGGACTTTTGATATTTTATTTTAATAGTGTATTTAAGATGCGAATTTTTGCAAAGTTAAATGTCTATTTTGACTGGATCCAAGCGAAGCAGTGAGATGAGTTTTGTTGTTATTTTTACGCAGCTGGACAATGACCCAGCGAGCCGTTTGCCATATATTATCGAGCATCTTACTGTACAAAACTGGCAATCTTGAGACTAACCCTGTATGAATCACAACTTCCGCTATTAAAAACAGTTAATATCCGAAATATACTTTGGACATAACGCACACGTGGGTTTTCCAAATTCGTTTTTTATGCAAAGTACGTGGTCGACAAAATGTGGAGTGACAAAATAAGTATGTGACCCAAGAATTTAAATTAAAATTAAATAATTTGAGTAAAATACAGTTTTATTTTGTAATATTTTATTGACTTGTCAGCTGGTGCATTATTTTTTTTTTTCGCTTAATGCGGCCTTTTTTTCTTGTCAGTCGGTGCAAAAAACCAACGTAATAGTGTCCGGTGTTTATTTGCCCCCTTCTCAAGATCAGTCGATCAGTATCATTCCACGCGCATTCCAAAAATACTTGCCGAAGCCTTTCCAGCGGATGTTTGTGTTTTTGGACGCTTCGGTCGGCCTTCATGCGGTTCCAGTCACTCTGTAGACTATCTGTTGGACTCAGGCGTGTAGTGGTGGATACATGTTTCGTTCATTGTTACGCATCGACGTAAAAACTCCGTTGAATTACGCCGAAACAGTGCTAAACAGCGTTCTGAATCTTCGACACGTTGCTGTTTTTGATCAATCGTGAGAGTGCGTGGCACCTTCGGGTACATAGCTTTTTACATATGCAAATATTTATGCAAAATATCCCACACGCGTTCTGTTGATATTTTCACGCTTTCAGCTATCTTTCTTACGTTCACTTTGCGGTCATTCAGAACGATATGCTGGATTTTTTGTGTTTTTTTCAGTGATTGCCTTATTTGGACGTCCGGAACCGAGTGCATCATCGGCGCTTTTAAGTTTACTAAACCATCGACATATAGTTGCTTTCGACGGAGCAGATGTGCCATAACAGTTTTCAAGCCATTCTCTTCGGTTCTGGCCGTATTTTTTCCATCAAAATGCAATGTTTAATCAACACACAAAATTCTCTTTTAAGTTGGTAATGTGGAATCTTTGGCACAATGATACTACTCAGTATATATCACTACTACACCAAATACTTTATTTTTGCACTCGACGCGCGTTTCACTAACCATGTTAGCTTCATCAGGAGCGATGATTGACTAAAGTTAAACTACAAATCTCTACCCTATTTATACTTAGCCTAACCCTTGAATTACTCAGGCGGAACTAATGGCATAGGCAAGGCCATCAGTTCCGGTCAAGTAACCAGTATAGGGGACTATAAGGCATAGGCCCTCTGCACAGTAAACACACTATACAGTAGCGAAACTCAAGCATAACCGCATAGGAAAATCAGGTTCGTTTTCAGAAGGTCACGTGACAATCCGCCATGTTAAAAGTGGACCAGCGCGAGATTTGAAATACAAATAAAGTTGTGCAAAGTTTTATCATTCAAAATCATAGATATAGAAATGTTTGAAAATTTTTGATTTGATATTTAATACAGCATGAGTAATATAAAAGTTAATGCAGCATGAGTAATATAAAAAAAAAAACAAAAAGAATGGAGCACTTTCTTAGAAAAGAAATGAATACAGGTGAAAAACTTGATAGGAAGGTATTTGATGGAATTCTTCATATTCAACTTCAGTTTTTAATAACCTTATCCAAAAATTCAAAAGTCTATCGAAGTTAAACGTCACTGTTTGAGGTTAAAGTTTCATTTACATCATTTTTCAAGTAAATTTGTGATTAAAGTTTAAGGACTAAATTAATTTAATTTTAACATACGAGGCTGGTTTGAAAAGTCGGTGCAAAAATAAAAACTACTTATGTGTTTGGGGTAAACCTTTTTTATTTTTCGACATAGTCTCCTTTTAGGCTTATACACTTCGTCCAACGATGTTCTAGTTTGTTGATCCCTTCCGAATAATAGGATTTGTCCAAGTCTGCAAAATATCCATTAGTGTCTGCAATCACCTCCTCGTTTGAATAAAATCTCTGTCCCGCCAGCCATTTCTTCAAATTGGGGAACAAACAGTAGTCTGAGGGAGCCAAGTCTGGAGAATAGGGGGGATGTAAAACGAGTTGGAATCCTATTTCCATTAATTTTGAGACCACAACTGCTGAGGTGTGTGCTGGTGCGTTGTCGTGATGGAAAAGGACTTTCTTGTGGGCCAATCGCGGGCGTTTTTCTTGCAGCTCGGTTTTCAAACGGTCCAATAACGATGAATAATATTCACCTGTAATAGTTTTACCCTTTTCCAGATAGTCGATGAGGATTATCCCTTGCGAATCCCAAAAGACAGTCGCCATAACCTTTCCGGCCGAAGGAACGGTCTTCGCCTTTTTTGGTGCAGATTCCCCCTTGGTAACCCATTGTTTAGATTGTTGTTTGGTCTCAGGAGTATAGTAATGTATCCATGTTTCATCCACAGTGACGAAACGACGCTTAAAGTCCTCCGGATTCTTCTGGAACAGCTGCAAACCATCCTTGCAACACTTCACACGATTCCGTTTTTGGTCAAGCGTGAGCGGCACCCATCTTGCGGATAGCTTTCTCATGTCCAAATGTTTATGCAAAATATTATGTACCCGTTCAGTCGAGATGCCCACAGCACTAGCAATCTCACGCACCTTAACTCTTCTGTCATCCATCACCATATCATGGATTTGATCAATGATTTCTGGAGTCGTAACCTCCACAGGCCGTCCAGAATGTTCAGCGTCACTTGTGCCCATATGGCCAGTCCGAAAATTTTGAAACCACTTATAAACTGTTCTAATCGAAGGTGCAGAGTCACCATAATGTTTATCAAGCTTCTCTTTAGTCTCCTGAGGCGTTTTGCCTTTCATAAAGTAATGTTTAATCACCACACGAAATTCTTTTTCGTCCATTTCTTGAAAATCACTCGACTTCCTTGATTCACACGAATGCCAAACACAAAGAAATATACCAATATGGCTGAAACTTGGTGTGCGTTCATTCAAGAGATGCTACTAACTAAACATGACCTCGATACGCGCCGGTGGTGCTATCTCTCGGACTTTGCACGGACTTTTCAAACCAGCCTCGTACGTAATACCTAATGCTATTTTTCTTGTACCGTGAAATAAAGACATATTGTCATTACTAAGGTGTCAACATCTTCTAAAATAAGAGCATTTTTTTCTAAGCAGTGTTGTGTTGTTTGGTGTGATAGATCTCTTGTTAATTAAAAAACACTGTATCTACTTTTTTGGTACTTATTTTTTCTTAAACTACAAAACTATATTGTGTAACTTCGAGAAAGGTTAATATAATATTATTAATGAATTATGAACGTATATGTATAGACCTCTATTTTCTATGTGAATGATTCTTAGAGGTTCTATACCTTTTTGTGTTCTGTTATCGGTATTGCTTTTTGATAACGTAATTAACGCTTACTTTTATTTACAATGAATTAATATTTAGATCAAAGAGTCAATACAGTAATTTCCTAATTATATTTACATACAATACTTAGTTATGACCAAGTTGACTTGTCAATTACAACTATGTTGGGAATGTGG
The DNA here is from genome assembly GCA_019049505.1 of Pachyrhynchus sulphureomaculatus. Classification (NCBI taxonomy): domain Eukaryota; kingdom Metazoa; phylum Arthropoda; class Insecta; order Coleoptera; family Curculionidae; genus Pachyrhynchus; species Pachyrhynchus sulphureomaculatus. Next base: position 137,274,288 of record CM032448.1, read on the forward strand.
AATCTTTGGCACAATGACACTACTCAGTATATATCACCACTACACCAAACACTTTATTTTTGCACTCGACGCGCGTTTCGCTAACCATATTAGCTTCATTAGGAGAAATGATTGACTCATATATACTGAGTATTGTCAATTACAGTTTAAAAGGAAAATAACTATATTTAATTTATAGTATAGGTATACAACAATAGAAATAAGTTCTTTATAGGAAGAATATTAATAACAGGTAACTAAATCTTCAAAATTTTAATAGTAACCATAATTACCATCTAAATGGACTTCGATTAAGTGTACTGTCCATTTAACGAACTTATTTTGAGAATATTTTACCCTCTGGTACACATCGTCTGACAAAATCATATTACAAAAATTTCTTTGGAATCATATTAAAATTTTTCTTATTTTAATAGCATATTTGATTCAATAATCGATTTATATCAGTTATTTCAATAATCCCATTCCTCAGTGGTTTTATGGTCTCACCACGACACTTAATATTTAAACTTTCAAACCCAGCTTATAAGAAAATAAAATATACTGTCTAAAATTTGAAAATAATAAATATGTTGTTATAGGTTCTGTATTCCTTACAATATATTCACAGAAACTTTTGAAAGATTGGCATGAAAAAGGAGCAATGTAATTTATAGAGAAAAATAGAAAAAAAAGTCACTTTCAGAGTATTAATTGTACTTGCAATTAAACAGTGTTAAATTTATCAGGTTTATTATTAGAAAAGGTGTGTCAAAGAATTAATACAGATGAAGTTATTGAAAACTAGAAGCCTCTTGAGAATACACCTTTTAGAAAAAAATATGTTTTTATTTATAATCTACACAAATATAAATAGTTTTAAATAACTGAATACTAGTTTACACAAAAATAAATCTTTCTAAAAACCAATACAACATCTTTGGGGAAGAAGAAGAAACTAACGCCCCGCGTACAGTTTGAATTATTTTTGCAATTCTCAACGGCACAACAATAACCTCCTTTCCCCATGATTATATAAACTGTTTCTCAATCTTTTCGATTCTCTTCACTTACAAACGTTTTTAATTCTCTCTTTCTACAAACTCTCTCTTTCTTCTGTCTTTATATTCATATAAACTGCACTCACATCAAGAAACGATGGACAATACATTTCCAAAGACACATTCCGAAATCGGATGTAAACACTGAGCTGCCATTTTGAAAAAGGACCCGTCGATGCACGCGCCGTCAAAATCTCGTCACCAAATTGGAGCTCAGTTTCGCTACTGTAGTATGTATACTGTGCCCTCTGTCTTTGTTTAAACTACTTTTACATTTTATAATTCCCATACTTTCGTATGCGTTCAACAATCTCCTATCAGATACATTTTTTATTAATCTTAGATTATCTAATGTTACAATATGATCAGCTTCAAGGGCATGTTCGGCAATGCTAGACTTTTCTGTTCTACTGTATTTTAAGTGTGCTAAATGTTCTTTAAATCGTGTTTTAATTGATTTAATTGTTGGGCAAACTAAAAGGCATCAGATGGCACTAATATTCGAAAAGAAAGCATGGAAAGTTTAGAATACGAATGACGCATAGCACACCAAAATTGAAGTAACAATTTTTCCTGAAATAAATTACGCGGTGAGGAGTGATTTCGCGGCTCCAAAAATTCATCCTGCACTTCATCGAGAATGTCAGTAACATCCAAAGATACATGAAATAGGTTTCGTAGTAATGCAGCTTCTTGTTCATAGAACTCCGATTTGAAGGTGGTTATTAATTTCTTCTCTTAGATGATCTACAATTCCCGTTTCCGATTTTTCAGTCTTGGTGCAGGGGTGTTTAATCATGATAGAGTTTCCAAGATTTATTTTACGGCGCCAGTTTTGCAGCTTTAATTCGAACGCCTGGATATTATCTCTGAAGTGAATAATATGCGTTTCCTTACCCTGCAGTTTCAAATTTCGCTTGTTTAGCTGATCTTAGATATCAGATACATAAATCGGATTTCGTCAGGCATAAGGAGAGGTGCGTGCGCCAGCCGTCCCCTGATTACTTTGCATATCTCGTATGTTGCCACCTGCCTTTAAATTTGAAAATTTAATTTTGGATTTTAAAATTGATAACCGACGACCCCCCAAAAAAGCCAAGGCGACCCTTGTGGGTCGCGACCCACCGGTTGGGAACCATCGGTATACTGGGACAGGTATTTTGCGGAAAAGTTCATCGTACCAATTACGGTAATTTGTAAGAAAAAAAATTGGGAGCAAAATTGAACGCACCTCGTATAGATTTATTTTCTTTTAGTAACTGCGAAACGGGTGTGACATTTTTGATTGTCATGTTAACCATAAGTAATATATGGTTGGTTTTTTTTAATGGTTCGGTAAAGTTATTCGAAATGTTGTCCACACCGCACCAACAAGCATATTTTACAACAGCGAATGGTTTCCTTAATAATCATTTAAGAGCAGACATCGGATTTTTAACCACAATTTTATTTCTCGAAAATATATAATGAAAGATAACCTCTACTAGAATAAACATAATATTAATAATAATACTTACAGTGACCTAATAAAACTAATGTCACAGAGAAGTACCCATTTACCACACGCAGCTCCATTTTTCTCATTATCTTTGAGTTCGCAGCGATATTTCAAGAACTGGTTGAGCAACTACTAATTAAAACAATCTCTTCTGCTTTCATTTTCTTCAGTTTATCGTCTTCGTTATTTTTTATATCTCTCCGTTTGGCTGCGGATTAGATGAATTTCAAGAATTTTCTGAAAATGAACATGCAATATATTATTGTTATTATGATTTGATTTAGTTAAGATTTATAGTAAAAATTGGTAAAAGGGATTCGTAATCCTGATACTTGGCTGATGATCTGCTTTAGCTTTTAATATAGAGGGAGATGGAGAAATAACGTTCCCGGGCCAAGGTTATAGATCAAGAACGCGAGATATTTTAATTTTTTTAAAAAAATACTAGTTTTCAGTTTTGGAAAAAATTGCCAGTGGCGCCATTGTTTCTGAAAGTGGAATACTCATAATTGGTACGAACGTTCTAAAGATATATGTAAAGAAATTTGAGTTAGATGCTACAGTGTGTTCAAAATAAATTTATGCATTTCGACTATTTTAACACTTTAACTGCCATATCATTTCAGGTGTAACTGCCTCTGCGCCAAAAATTTTTTTTTGTTAAAATTGTATCAGATTGGTGTCTAGTGGTAACCTACAGTAGAATATTTAATTTTTTAGTCAATTTTTGGTGATACTGCATATTTTTTTTTGTGTAACAAAATGACTCACGCGGCGCAAGAGCAATTAAAAATCCGTTTGAGCCGTGTGCTTCATTTTGACTCACACAAATGTGCGTGACCTTGCACCGCTTTCTGCATCGTTCGGGTGTTTCCTCACCACTATCTAGTGGATTGACGAGTCTTTGCGTGTTTATCTTCATTTGGCGTCAATTATTATAGTTTTCTGTGCGTTTTGAGATTATTTAGATGTGTCGGTATTATTATAAGTTAGGAAGTTATTGTTAGTTGTGGTTTGTGTTTCTAAACTTTTTGCAAACTGATTAGTGCATACAATGTATTGGAAAAGAGAAGAAAAACAGCAAAAACATTTGCAAGAGTGGGCAGATCAACTGAATATGAGTAGTGATGAAGTTGACTCTATGAGCTGCGAATCTTTTGACGAATTTGACGACTCAGATGCCGACAAAAACTATACACCAAGCACGACGAGTTCGGAAGAAGACAATTGTCCATCTACATCAAAAAATGCAAGGAAAGGTAACAACCAAAAAAATTATATAATTCGTATCTTTATTATTCGGTCGTTTTAGGTGAAAATATCAACTTTTTGAATTTGACCGAGACACGCAGAGCAGCTACTCATTGTATCTGGAACTATAAGAAAAGGTACTTTGAAATTTACAATATTTTCAGTTTTACTATAAATATACGTGTAAACAAACATTTTTAGGTGTCAAAGCCCAAGACATACCTACAGATTCTGAACAATCTTTTTCAAGTGACGATGACATTCCACTTGCCCAATTAATCCAAAAAAATAAAAATAAGGCACTCTTTCTAGATCGGGATAATATAACTTGGAGAAACCCTTCTGGCCGGAAGCTAAACAATTATGTTTTTGATACAAACCACGAGATTCTTCCTGAAGTTGTGGACACCCTTAGTGGTAAAACAGAACTTGAAACTTTCAAGATACTTGTCGATGATGAACTAATTGACCTTATGGTGCGTGCAACAAATCGTTATGCGGAACAAGTTATAATTGGAAAAATCTCAGATGAGTCAATAACACAACACTCTCGACTGAATGATTGGGTAGATACAAATACTATCGAAATGCATGTATTTTTGGGTATAATCTTGTGGATGGGTCTAGATAAAAAGCCTTCGCTATCTCATTATTGGAGTCGCTCTGAGTTGTACATATAACAGCCCTGCGTGTAAATTTATGTCAAGAAACAGATTCGAAATTTTACTTCGTATGTGGCATTTCGCTGACAATGAAGCATGTCTGCCCGGCGATCGTTTACACAAAGTTCAAGTTGTAATTAGCTCTTTGGTAACCAAGTATCAAGAATGTTTCATTCCATCAGAAAATGTGTGCACTGATGAAACTATGGTGCCGTTTAGAGGACGGCTGAAATTTCGCCAATACATCAAGGGCAAAAGACACAAGTTTGGCATAAAACTATTCAAGGTATGTGCAAATGGAGGTTACACGTATAATATGAAAATTTATTGTGGCAAAGAATCTGAAAACGATGGAGTTTCCGTTGCAGATAAAGTAGTTTTAGAGCTAATGGATAATCTACTTGATTCTGGCAGGACCTTATTTACTGATAACTGGTATACCAGTGTGGGATTGGCTGGAAAGCTAGCAGCGCATTCAACTCATCTCGTCGGGACTTTACGAAGTAATCGTAAATGTAATCCCAAGCAGGTCACCAAATCTTCCATAAACCGTGGCGAAATCATTGGCATGGAAAGTGACGATGGCATTACTATTTTCAAGTGGAAGGACAAACGTGATGTCCTTATGCTTAGTACAAAACATAGTATAGAGACAGCTGATATAGGCCAGCGCCAAAAACCTATCGCTGTTATTGATTACAACGCAGGCAAGACGTTCATAGATGTCTCTGATCAAAGAGCTTCTTATTCTTCGGCTGTTAGAAGAGCCTTGAAATGGTACCGAAAGGTAGCAGTGGAGGCCTTACTGGGAACAGCTGTCGTAAATTATCTTTTCCTTTATAATAAAGTAAATGGAAAAAATATATCCATAATTAAGTTCAGGGAAAAATTATGCTCTCAGCTGCTTCATTATGGTCAACCGGTTGATCTAGAAAATATTGCAAGACAGCCATTGACCGCTCACAAGCTAGAAGTTTCAGAGAAAAACTCTAGAGTGATTAGAAGCCGTTGCAAGAGTTGCTACACAAGATTTTCTGAGGCGCAAGGAAGAAAGTATGCTATGAAGATGGCCAAGACAGTACGCTACGTATGTGTCGGATGTCCCGAAAAACCGCATATGTGCAAAGAATGCTTTTATAAATTACATAAAATATCATAAATATTTGTTTTTGTATGATATATAGGGGTGAAAACTTCATTACATTTACACATGTATACCTAATAACGTTGACTTTTGCATATAAAATATATTTCTAAATAAAAAATTAAACCGAACAAAAATTTACTTTATTTCTGTAGGCTATTTCTGGGGCAAGTTCTCCTACGCCAGGGCTATCTAACACCTCATACAAACATACGAGAACTGTGCGCGCTTTAGACATACACAAAACGGATAAAACTTCTTATACATGTGCGTCAATATGGCGCACATGGCGTTCGGTGCAGAGGCCGTGTGCGCCGATATGACGCACATGGCGGTTAAAGTGTTAAATTGAAAAATCTCAAATTTTTTAAACGGCACACCCTGTATATTATTATTTTTTATGATAGATTTTACAAAACGGTCCAACTTTTATTAAGTATGTCATATTTTTTTTTTTTTTTTTTTTTTTATGGGTCTAGCACACGTGCTACAGGGAAGTCCCTAAAGCGCTACAGGAGCGACACGTGTGCGGAGAAAACGATTCACGTTGTTCTTGAATCGCTGTAGATTGTACTCGATGGGAAACACAGTCCTGGGTAAACCATTCCAAAGGTATGATGTTCTCCATATAAAAGACTGCTTGAAAAGCGTTGTACGAGGAGTAACAAGCTGAACCTCATACGGATGTGAAGCATTAGCGCGACGTGTACTTCTAATATGCACCGCTCTGGGAGGAATTAAACGGGCCACATCTTTCGAACACTTTCCATGAAAGTACTTGTAGAATAGACTCAAGTCGCCAACCGTTCTTCGATGTTCCAGCGAATCAAGGCCGTCAGTCAACTCCGGGTGTCCAATCAGACGAACAGCTCTTCTCTGGATAGAATCCAACAAATGCAGTGTATGTTTGGGAGCGGAGCTCCAAACATGGGAGCAGTATTCCATAGTTGGTCGAATTTGAGCTTTTAAAGGATTAACAGTTGTTGTGGAGTGTAAAGCTTTCTGGTTCGAAACAATATTCCCAACTTTTGAGAAGCTCTTCTTGCTATGCCTGCAACATGTTCATGCCAGGACATATTTGCTCCCAAATTAACGCCTAACAGATTGAGTGACGATGTTAGAGGGATGGAGTGCCCCGACATAACTATGTCGGGTTCTGCAACGTTAACTTTTTTAGAAAAAACTGCCGCCTGGGTTTTTGTAGCGTTAAATTCTACTTGGTTACTGTCACCCCAAGATAGAATTTCTTCTAAGTCTTTGTTAAGTTGAATGACTTCCTGCTGTCTGCGGATATTCGTCTGAGTAGTCGATGTCCGAGCGTTCAAAGTGAATGAAGAGATAAGTGTACTGTCATCTGCAAAGCTGTAGATTGGATTCTCGGTCTTTTCCAGCAGATCGTTAATATAAATGAGGAAGAGAGTAGGAGACAGTATGGAACCTTGGGGCACACCGGCGTTGATAGTAAAGGTGTTAGAAAGAAATCCGTCAACTGCCACTCGTAAAGAACGCTCTCTGAGGAAACATGAGAGCCACAAACAGAACTTTTCAGACATACCATAAGAACGTAGCTTAGCCAACAGCCCATCGTGCCAAACACGGTCAAATGCCTTGGATATGTCAAGAGCAACCGCTCGAGATTCTCCAAAGTGTTCAATTGCGTTGTTCCAAACATGTGTTACATAAGTCAGAAGATCTCCTGTTGATCTATTTTTACGAAAGCCATATTGGTGATCACTAATAATGTTGAATCCTTCAAGATATTTTAGAAGATGCTGATTGATAGCCTTTTCCATGACTTTCGATATTATTGAGAGTAGTGCGATTGGTCGGTAGTTATTTGGCAAGGTCTTCTTGCCTTTTTTAGGTATCGGCTGAACTGTGGCACATTTCCAGCAGGAAGGAAATATTCCCTTTCTGTAGGATAGGTTGAAAAGTCTACAGAAAACTGGTGTTAGTTCCCTCGCACAGTTCTTGAGAACTATGGCAGGTATTCCGTCAGCGCCTGAAGCCTTTTGGTGTCTAGCTTCATCAAAATACGTTTTATGATACGCTGTCTGAAGACAATATCGGGCATCCTTGACTGCACTAATAGTAGGTGGTGTTTTTCCTTGGAAATCGACAGTAGAATGTGAAGCAAAGAGTTCAGCCAACAAGTTCGCTTTCTCAACAGGTGTCGTTGCAATAGAATTATCTAGCCGTGTGTGAGTGGTGGTATGATGGATTTGGTGAAATTTTGACTAACTGCCTTAGCGACTGACCAAAAGGATCTGGAATTGCCGGGACAAGCGAGAAGTTTGTTTCTAATCCGTTGATTGTGTACCTCCTTGGTTTCGTCGATAATTTCTTTGCATCTGTTCCTGGCACGAACAAAGATGTTACGATTTATGGTGTTAGGATCTTCACGCCACTGTCGGTATGCAAGATGTTTAGAAGCAACAGCTTCTTTGCATTTTAGGTCAAACCAAGGCTTGCCGTTGGAAGGGCATTTCTTCGAAAAAGGGATGTAAGCATCCATACCGGCCAAAATAACATCGGAAACCTCCCTGGCGCAGTCAGATGGGTCGTCGGATCGAAAACAAACGTCCAACCAAGGGAAAGTTCGAAAATATTCCATGAGATCTTCCCATTTAGCAGATTTGTAGTGCCAAATCTTGCGCGGTTTGGGCGCCTCTCTGTCACTGATTGGTAGAATACTCGATGTCGAAAGTAGTTTATGGTCGGAAGAACCTAACGGTGGATTTACGCTGACCGTGTAAATCTCCGGATTAGTGGTTAAAAACAGATCAAGAAGACTGGCGAACTCTCCGTCTCGATCAGGGATCCGTGTTGGTTCATCAATAAGCTGAGTCAAGCCACAACTGATTGAAAATGATTCGGCTTCACGACCTTGTTCGTCGGTAGTATTTGAATATTTAAGCCAGTTGATGTTGTGGACATTAAAGTCGCCCAGGATGGCAATTTCGGCATTTGGATAGTTAATTTGTAAATGATCTATGGTGTCTGCAAGAGAAGCGAAAAGTGTTCTAAAGTTTGTATCACTTGGTGGTCGATAGAGGATACAGACGAACCTTGTGGTTGGTTGAGTCGTTATTTTTAACCACATAACATCAAAGTTTGGGGGCTCCAGAGCCTCTTCTCGTTGGCAAGAGAGGTCGCTTCTGACATAAAGACAGATTCCAAAGTTACGCCTAAATCGGGAATAGAAATCGTACCCAGGATAAAGATAGTTTACTGTGCTGGTCGATGAACTGACCTTAGTTTCACAGAGAGCGAGTACATGAGGTTTATTTGATTGCAGGTGTTGGTGCACTGAATTTATGTTCGAATTTAAACCTCGTATGTTGCAAAAATCCATTTTGAAATTCTGTTCTTTGCATGTCAACGCCCCCGAACCAGCCCCCACCCGGAGATCCGAACGGGGGGCTATTTTACCTCCGGAATTTTTTGTATCCAGGTGCCTCATCATGCTATTTGGTCCCACAGTCCGGGACATCGGCACAGCCACGAAACGTTAAGCAACTTCACGCAGCTTAAGCCGATGCGATGGTATCACACCGGGCGATGCTGGTGGGATCTGGGCATCTACCATCTAGATTGTTCTTTAAGTCGCCTCCTACGACAGGCAGAACATACCGGGGGAGATATTCTATCCCGCCCCCCACGGGAAATATACCATATACCTATTTCTAATAGTCTTCGATTTATTTTGAATTTTTACCCTTGTTTTTAATACATAAACAAATAGTTAATAATTATTTTAATATAGTTTAACTTATCTAATGATTAATTATTATGACGTAATAAATGTTCAAAAATACGCCCGTCTACTTCAGTACACATGTTTAATCGTTTTACTATACAGTAATACCCCGCTTTACGCGAGGGATACGTTCCGAAAAAAATCGCGTTAACTGAAATTCGCGTATATCGAGGTTTATGATTAAACATAGTCAAAATTTAATACAAAAAAATACAAATCATTTTAATCAATCACTTTAATTCTAAGAACACTTTATGCAATACATACTCTTATTTTTTACGGAAAAATACATCTATTGTCTTTTGGGTAACGTTTTGTTTACGTTCTTGTAAAATACGTTCATAACACCCAACACTGTTTTTAATTGTTTGACACACGGTCAAGACACGGTCATCATTATTGTCTATACTTTGCAATATGTCCAAACCTGAATAAATTTTTGAAAGTGCATTTTGTATTTCCCCTGAAGATAAAACTTTCTCTTCTACTTGTTCTTCCTCATCGTAGATAGGATTATTCTGTAACTCGATCAGATCTTCATTGCTAATAGGATCGTCGTGCGTTGCTACAAGTTCTACGAGATCTTCTACCGTGACATCTTCAAGTTCAGACCCCTCAATCATTGCAGCAATGTCTTCAAGCACTTGTCTCTGCATCTGGACAATTCTTCTAGGTGCTTCCACTACATCTGGCCAAAGATTACGCCACACCCCATTCATACAACTCATTTTAACTTCCTTCCAAGCCTCTTCTATGTTGTGAATAGACTTCATAATGTTGTATGACTTCCACCACTCTCGCATAGACTGTCTTCCTTCCCCGTCAGTTTCATGAATTAGTTGGCTAAAAGTGCGGCGATGGTAATAAGCTTTGAAGTTTGCTATTGCTCCCCTGGTCCATAGGTTGTAATATTGACGTAGTGTTTGGTGGAAGGAACTTTACGTACACTTTTAAGTCTCTGGGCGTATCAAGTGAGGTTGGATGTCCTGGGGCATTGTCTAAGAGTAATATAACTTTAGGTTCAAGCCCATTTCTGTCACAGTATGATTTGACTGATGGGCAAAAACTATTAGAATACCATTCTTGAAAAATTTCCCGTGTAACCCACGCCTTTCTGTTTGATCGCCACACAACTGGTAGACTTGTCTTGTCTGTGCCTCGCATTGCACGGGGTGTTTCTGAATGGTACACTAGTAAAGGTTTCAGTTTGAAATCACCAGTGGCATTACCACCCAGCAGAAGTGTTAGTCGATCTTTCGCAGCTTTGAAACCACTGGCTTGACGTTCTTCCTTAGAAATGAATGTTCGAGATGGCATTTTTTTCCAGTAAAGTGCGGTCTCATCAACATTGAAGATGAGACAAGCAGGAATTTTCTCTCGTCTAACGAAGTCTTGAAACTTGTCTGGAAACTCAGCTGCAGCTTGAATGTCCGCGCTGGCCGCCTCGCCTGTTATGTGGATATTGTGAAGATTAGAACGCTGCTTGAACCGATGGAACCAGCCTCTGCTGGCAGCAAAAGTCGGAGTGGCACTCCCTTCTCCTTCTTTTGTTTTCAGCATCTCATACAAAGATTTTGCTTTTGTGCATATGAGATCTTGACTTAGTGGTGTGTTCTTCTTATTCAAATCTTCGATCCAGACTGACAGTAACTTCTCCATTCTTTCTAAGATAGATGATCTCGAACGAGAAAGTTTTGTTGCACTTATAGGTGTTGAACCTTCGCTGGAGATTTTAATTTTTTCCCGATTTTTATAAATCGTTCTCACAGTCGATTCTGAGAGTCCAAAATCTCTCCCAACAATTGTTGCTTTGCCTCCATTTTCCATTCTTCTTAACACTTTCATCTTCAATTCCAAAGTGACGCTTTTTACGCTCTTTTTTCTTTACAGGCGGCATTTTTAACGTAGGGTTAAATTATGTATGTATGTATCTCCAATAAATATTAAAACAAAACTGCCAGCCGACCGAACTAACATTACGGAACAAATGAACACACGAAACGAACGAGGAAATCCCCATAGAACAAAGTCGAAGGACAGGGAATTCCCAATTCTTCAAAGAGAATATTCAGAGAAAGCGGGGATCCCCCCGCGACCATAGAGAAGTTAATGACTACATGAGCGCGAAATTTGAAATTCGCGTTATAGTGAAACCGCGCGTAACGGGGGGGTCGCGCTAAGCGGGGTATTTGAAATTCGCGTTATAGTGAAACCGCGCGTAACGGGGTCGCGCTAAGCGGGGTATTACTGTATTTTCCTTCACTTTCCTTAGCATAAAGGGCGTTATCGTCCTGCACGCATCCCGTATCCTATTTTCCATATCTACTGGTGTTGTAGGGGGATTCACATTAACACAATCTTTAATGTAGCCCCACAAAAAGAAGTCTAAAGGTATTAAGTCACATGATCGAGGGGGTCACTGAATGAATCCATCTCTACCGATGCATTTTTGTAGGTAACGATCCTTTAAAAATTCCCGAACTTCCCGGTGGTAATGAGCAGGAGCTCCGTCTTGTTGAATCCACATTTGTTCCCTTTCAAAATTATCAACTTCTTCAAGAAGCTGGGGTAATTCGTTTTGCAAAAAATTTAGATATCTAGGCCCGTTAAGCGGTCTGCGGAAAAAATATGGACCAATAATTCGAAAATTTAATATTCCACACCATATGTGTTACATTAAGCGTCTAATGGTTTTAGTTTTAAACTTCCAGGATCCAAAAGGGATTAACTATTGAATAATAATGCATGTTATGGCTGTTAACTGCTCCATTACTGCGAAAAGTAACTTCACCAGAAAACATTATTTTGTATAAAAAATTGTAATTCTCCAATTTAAATTTATTCGCCTTTTTAAAAATGAGCAAAATCAAGGCGTTTACCCAAAGTGTTGGTAACCGTAATCTGGTCCAAATGGGAAACCATCAATCCTAGTTTTCAGATATCACGGTATTACTTTGTCGTTGTTATTTCGGAGAAAGCAAAAAAAAGGACGTGCTAACGTCAATGACCTATTGAAGTAGGTAATATAAAAAATAAATAGTAAATATTTTATTGTAGTTGGGAGTTTTTTTTTACAGGATCGCGTTAAAAATTTTCAATAATGTAGGCTATATTGTGATGATACGTGATTCATATTATAATGGGTACTATAACAAGTTGAAGAGATTACGTTAACTTATAGACCAGCCTGTATACAATAGGTCTAGAAGATTGCTATTTAATTGTTGTTTTCTCGATTTTCTGAATTAAATTCTCGACGGGGCACAAGGTATATAATCAAGAAATCTGTATCCTAAAGTTCAGATTGAATATTTAAAATGTTGGTTTTCAAATAAATTTATTAACTTTTAATTTAATAATCTGGACATAATTAAAATTAACTAGTAAATTCGAAACTGGTTTTTCATGTTGCCATAAGTTAGTGACATACTTAGGTGTTATAAATATTAACGTTGTCTAATGTGTTTAATTGTTTTGAAATTTCAATTTAGGTACCTAATATATATATATATATATATATATATATATATATATATGTTATATATATATATATATATATATATATATATATATATATATATATATATATATATATATATATATATATATACACATTAAAATTCGTCTAACAATGAATTTGTACGACGTTTCGCCAAAATCTCATTTGGCATTTTCAGGTGTTCTTGCTGTTGCTGCTACTCGATACTGTGAGAAACCGAAGTGCGGTCGCCGCCTTTTATAGGTCGGCGTCTAGGCAGATTGTAAATGGGGGGGATCGGGAGTGTTCGTCCGGGAATCGGTGTTTGCCGGCCGGGTGCCCGTATTCGTGGTAATTATCCAATCTTCCTTCAATAATACTGATACACAATAATAAAGTGAACTAAATTCTTGATGTTTACCTGGATTCACGATCAGAAATGTAAATATAACTAAGTAAATCACAGTTTCTTAGAAGTTGGCCCGATATTTATGAATAACCGAAAAATGTTATTTTTGTTAGGAATGATTGCTATTTATAATAGAAGAGCTTTTAGTTGTATATGATGTTAATATATTTAAAGTAGTTTATGATGGTGTATTTGGTTTCTTTCTCTTCTCCCTTTATAACTGAATTAAGTACAAAAATATTTTTGGCCGAAAAGCTTTGTGTAGGTGAGGCCATCGCGCTAACAGTGGGTCTAAGTGGGACGTTGAGCTTATGTATCTTTGGTAGGTCATACAACTTTGGGCATCGGCTTGATTTCTCTCTTGGAATTATGAGTCTTTCAACCTCTGGTCCCAAGTTTGCAGCTCTTATTTTGGCCTTTAGTCAGTTCAGTCAGTTAGCTTCGAGCGGCAGCAGCAGCAGCAAGATCACAATATCGAGTAGCAGCAGCAGCGAGAAAACTTGAAAATGCCAAATGAGAGTTTGGCGAAACTTCGTGCAAATTCAATGACTGAAATCCGGAATTTTAATGTATTACATTCCACCATTTGTGAAAAAACCTCTATTGTAACATATATATATATATATATATATATATATATATATATATATATATATATATATATATATATATATATATATATATATATATGTATATATATATATATATATATATATATATATATATATATATATATATATGTATATATATATATATATATATATATATATATATATATATATATAGATATTATTATAAAGAATGGGGCGTTAGGGAATTCACTGCATATATCGGAAATGGCGCCTCCTTGTAGTAAAACCGATTGCAAAAAATTCACCTTAAATAGCAGATCTCAATAATAAAGGAAAAAATAGACCCTAAAGAAATCATATGAATATTTTTTCCTGCCGCCACTGGTGAACCCTATAACTCCACAATATCGCCGATTGTTCATCAGACGTAAGGTGTCATAATGTTGTTTAGATTTCAGTTGTCTTTTCTTGAATAACTTTAATTAAAAAAAAATATTAAAATATTTTTATTATTTTATTGTTCGAAAACCCACAAAGGATTTGTCGGTCCTTTGTCATCGGCATTCGACGCGGACAATAAAGATTTTATACCGCTGTCCGCTCGCTTGGTCTGAAGATTTTTAGTAGCCCGCTGCTTGGCAGCGGCCAAGTCACAGCGTCCTCTACCGAAACGACAAATTCTCGTTTAGATTCTTTATTTACAGCGTGATATGAGGTAAAGATCAAAGTTATTACAAGTTTTTTTTTGAAGATAGACTAGTATAGTGGTGTTAATTAAAAAATTTTGTAGAAAGTGCAGAATATAGCGGTAAGCGTGATAGTTCATTTCGGTACACGTGGTTTAGTTATAAGTGTCACGCATAATTAGGATATTGTATATGGAGAGCGAATGCACATTTAAGGTACATAAAAATAATAAACAAATATGTTTTTTCACTTTAACACTAAAGTATAAATATTGAATGTTTTTCTACATGACCCCACGAGTCACCTGTGCATGGATGCAGTGGATTACATAACACCCTTTATATATATATATATATATATATATATATATATATATATATATATAAAGGGTGAGACTTGAAACTCAAAAAATAATTTTGCACTACCAATTGTCAATTGTTGTTTGACGGAATATGTGAATTTTCTAAAGTTTAAAGTCCAAAAGAATTTCATATTATAGTAGCATGCGAAAATTTTAGATTGATTGGTCAAAAATCGTATTTTGTCAAAAAACATGATCAGACATGAGAGATAAATAGTTTTTTAGTCCATTTAAAGAGACTTAGGTCGCTCCCTGATTTGTCGGTGCGGTATCGTTGTTCTCGGTGTGCCTGACTAGCGCGGGGTGCATGGGCGCGGAGCAAGTCAGGTGAGTTTCATTGAACTATAGGCGTTCGGCATGTTTTCGTTACCGAATCGGTACCGAGCGGCCTTGAGTTTACCTTGAAATGTGCTGTAAGAACAGAGGTTTAGTTTTTCGTGAAATATCACAAATGGATAATGCAAAAAGTGTTTTAAGTATTTTATTGATGTTGCCAAAGTTTAGGGACAATTGTTTTTTTATTACAGTTCATTTAATTAAACAAATTAGTGGTATTTACGTTGCGCGTATCATATTTGACCTGTATGGATATTTTAAAAGCATTTCTTGCTATCAAATTCTAATTCCTGAAAAATCTTCTTTGTTCTATATATTTTGAACAGTTAAAATAGGTTTGTATAGGCTTCTACCTATAATTGCTTTGCGGTATAGGTTAGTCGTTCCGAATTCAGGGTCAATCCCATAGTGGAGCGATGATCTTGGAAAAAATTTCAGTCTCTTTTTAAAGTAATCAATAATTTGATTCAGATAAAACAATTTGTTAACTTGGCCCCTTCTTGAATTCGAATATCCCGACGCCCCTGACAATGATAAACATCATTATCAATATTACAAATTAAATCGATTGGATTTATTATAGCCATATCGCTTGTAATTATTTCATGTGACATTTATGGTCTGCTAAACATGCAAATATCGCAAGTTCACATTCTCCATGAACTGAGTTATTATATTTACGTGTTGTAAAAAAATCGCATCCTATCCATTCACAATTTTTTTTTCGATTGAAAGCAAACTCCGTCACGTCTGCTCAGCACTTTTAATCAAATGTCACAGGTTCCTTTTCAATGTTAAATGTTGTAAGTCCTATCTGCTTTTATCTAAATTATTGCTTTAACATTGCTTTTCTATGTTTTATAATTATGCAGTGTAATGGCTACAATAATGTTTTAATCGTTTCGAAATCCATAATAAATTTTTTTAACTAAATACTATAAGTCCCGAGACTATCCGAGAGATGGCAACACAAACCAAAAAAAAAACAGGATTTTTAGTTAATGTCAACTCTCAGAAGATTCGTGTAAAATTTTCAAGACAGTTTGTGAGTTACAGCTGTTTTTGATGAGCACACAAAAAAAACACAAAAAAATCCACCATATTGCTCTGAATGATCGCAAAGTGAGAGTGAGAGAGGTAGTTGACATCGTGAAGATTTCACCAGAACGCGTGAGGCATATTTTACATGAATATTAGCAAATGAAAAAGCCCGATGAGTGCCGCACAGTAGTCCGAAAACCTGGCTATAATGTAAGAAAAAAAAGGTTCTATTTAGGAACTTTGCATATTTCTGCCAATTCGTCTACTATGATTTACGACCACTCAGGTGCATCTTCCGTTTGCACCTGTCTCCTAGCTTTCATTTCCATTTCGAAGCGTCGAGTGTCACGCATCATCTCTCGTGAAGCACCTCAGACGTCAAGTTTAAACTATTATAGAAAGTGCAAAAGTGAACGAATTTTAATTATGTAAAATGAATTCTGTCCCTGAAGATGAGTACAATTTCATTTTGTGTCTGGAATTTGATATTTACTTAAAGTTAAGTAAGTAATTAACTGTTCAATTGTCGAGTTTTTTAAGAAAATATTCCCAAAAATCTTTAAAGAACAAGCAGTAAGTTAAAAAAACTCCATTTAACTCTAACGTGAAATGAGTTGGAGGTTGTATCTGTGCTAGTTTTTGTGCGAAGGTGTACGTGGAGGTCATGGACGCGTTTTTCTTAAAATTCTGGAAACTGTTGCAAACTTAACAAATTTCTTAAAAAATTCGGGATAATGTTAGAAAATTCAACCAATTGTTTGAAAATTCGGCAAATTGTTGCAAAATGTGAAAAATAGTTAACAAATTCGGGTAAATGTTGCAAAAATGGGAAAAAAATACTTTAAAAATTCTGTAAATTGTTGCAAGATGATAAAGTTAGTTAAATAATTCGGGAAAAATGTTGCAACATGTAGCAAATTGTTTACAACTTCGGGAAATTGTTGCTAAAATTGAAAAATACTTGAAAATTTAAATAAGATATTACTAAATTGAAAAAATAATTTTAAAATTCTGGAAATTGTTGCACACTGTGGCAAATTATTTAAAAATTCATAAAAAGTTTTATAAACATACCTCACGTTTTTTCAAGAATAGTTCGCCATTTTGGAGCCGCCATTTTGTTTTTTTGAAATTTGAACTTCATATTTCGCAATCAGCGACCCCAATAACCCACGTATACGAAATTTCATAAAAATAATCCACGTTTTTCCAAAAATAGTCCGCCATTTTGAAGCTGCCATTTTGTTTTTTGAAATTTCAACCTGATATTCGTAATCATCGACCCCAAAAACCCATATATACAGAGTTTCATAAAAATAAGTCACGTTTTTTTTTTTAAATTCAAAAGAGACCGTTATTTTGGAGCTGCCATTTTGTTTTTTTTTTTGAAATTTGAACTTCATGTTCGTAGTCAGCTACCCCAAAAACTGATATATACAGAGGTTCATAAAAATAACTCTCGTTTTTCCAAAAATAGACGGTCATATTTTGCTTTTTGAATATTTGACTTCATATTCGCAGTCAGCGACCCCAAAAACCCATGTATACAAAGTTTCATAAAAATAATTCGTTTTTCCAAAAATAGTCCGCCATTTTGAAGCTGCCATTTTGTTTCTTGAAACCACATATTCGTAATCAGCGACCCCAAAAACCCATATATACAGAGTTTCATATAAATAAGTCACGTTTTTCCAAAAGTAGTCCACCATTTTCGAGCTGCCATTTTGTTTTTTGAAATTTGAACTTCATGTTCGTAATCAGCTACTCCAAAAACTGATGTATACAGAGTTTCATAAAAATAAGTCACGTTTTTCCAAAAAGAGACCGCCATTTTGGAGCCGCCATTTTATTTTTTGAAAATTCGACTTCATATTCGTAATCAGTTATCCCGAAAACCCCGATATACCGAGTTTTGTCGAAATCGGATACTACCTTCATATTTTGGCCAGCCTTTCGGGACATTGGTCTTCTGTGTTCCGCGCAATCTCAGGACTCATCAAAAACAGCAACGAGTTGAAGATTCAGAGCTCTGTTTCGCGCTGTCTCGGCGTAATCCTAAGGAGTTTTTTTTTGTGGATTCGTAACGCACGCTCGAGTCCAACAGTTAGTCCACAGAGTGACGAACCGCATGAAAGCCGACGGAAGCGTCACAAACAAAAAAGGTGTTGGTAAGTATAAGTTGTATAAGTCTTGAAAAGGGAGCGGACAATCTCCGGAGACTATTAGGTTGGTTTGGTGGAGCGAAGAAAAAAGTGTTATTTCAACAAGATAATGCACAAGCTCACGAGTCTATAAAATCGAAGGCGAAATTGGACCAATTGGGCAATGAACTGCTTTTTCATCCGCCGCATTCACCAGATCTGGCCCCTGGCGATTGTTATCTCTTTTCAAAATTTGAAAAGGTGTCTGCAGGGAAAGAGATTTGGAATATTGGAAGATTGCCGGAATAACTGTTTCACTCTTAAAGGAAACTATGTTGAAGAATAAAATCAATTTTTGGTAAAAACATTGTTTTTTCTTTAAAAGTATTTCTCTCACTCCAAAAAGGTGGTTAGGCAGCACTCATGTCGAAGTAAGAAAGAGATAGTCCTGGTACGAAGAGCTAGAAGTAGGGTTTCTAGTGAGTAGGAACCCTACACTATCCATCAACAACAAAGCAGATGGATCTCTTTTATAAGACTTCCTCTCTTTAATAAAAAAAGAAGCTAACTACTGAACTCCACCGACTAGCTTGAACAGATTCATAGTGGTCTGACGGAGATTAGACCGCTTAAAAATCAACTCGAAGACCAACGAAAATTCTACACGATTATTATTAAGAATAGCCATCGAAATGCGGCTAATCCTAAGTTTATTTTACCTAGATTTATACGTATAAATTATTATCTAAATTTAACTTCAGACAGTAAGAAAAGAAATAAACAAAATTTTACTTTAAATCTACAAATTAGCTTGGGTCGGTTTCGTAAGAACCACTGCTCCGTTTATTCGAAAAAAAAACTTAAAATATATAACGATTTCAAGTGTTATTGGTTAATCTGAATGCCGGACATCTGTGTTTCAATTGCCTTGCTGTTTACATGCGAACAAATACGTGTAAAAAAAGTAATTTTTCGCGAGTATTATGTGGAGATTCTTTAAGGATTTGTTAATAATCACTCGGATATTTTTAGCTTCGAAAGAATGTCTAACGGAAACGGTAGTGATGAATGTAAATAATTCATGATGGGATAAATTGAAAACGGTATTCATCATACGGGATGGTTCGAAATTAGATTATGACGGATGATAGGACCTTCAGTGTCATAGGTCATAGGGAACTGCTTTGGCACGTCTCGATCTTGCTTTATTTTAGTTGCAACCAAGATGAGCGAAAAGAGGGACATACAGTCCCTGGCCAAATTATTAGACGCACTGTATTTTTTTTAGTAATTTTATGTTTCTTAAGAGTTTTTATGCAATAATGGTATATTTAAACTACAATATTATTGATTTTTATTTAAAAGAATTGTTGACAAAGTGATACATGAACGTAATTAAGTACAAACCTGTATCAGTCGCGATCGGAATCAAGTCAGGTAGGGACGTGTTTCTGTGGCTTTATGGACTGTAATTGTTTGTTTAACAGTTTTATACTACTCAGTTATTAGTTTATTTTGTATGCAGTGTTTTAAAAAAGTAATTGGACTATTTTCATTATGGGTAGAAAAGGCGATCTTTCACCACGTAAAAAAGCTGAAGTGAAGGCCCTTGTCATTGCGAAAACATTTACAAACCGAGAAATATCACGAAGATTGGAGGTTTCTGAAGCTAGTGTACGACGCATAAAAAAGAAAATTGAGTCAGGGAAGGAATTAAGCCCGAAAAGAAAGAAAAGATGCGGTAGAAAACAATTTTCACTCCACGGTCAGAGAGATGTTTGAAGAAAATTTTGTGTAGAAAACAGATTTGCTACCACAAAGGTAATAAAATCACAACTCCAGGATGCTAGCGTAAATGCTTCTGAGCGCACTGTTCGAAGAAAATTGAAAGAATTAGATTTTAAGGCCTGTCGCCCCGCCAGGAAGCCCAATTTAACAGCTGCATTGAAAGCAAAGCGCCTGAAGTGGGCCAAACAATGGCAAGACAAAGATGTGGACTTCTGGAGATCGGTAAGATACAGCAATTTAATCAATAATTGATACATTATTATCATTTTCAGTTAAATAAAGCAAATAAACATGGAAGTTTATATATTTTTCCTATTTTTTGACAGGTCTGCTTCAGTGACGAAAGCACATTCGAAATTTTGCAGAATAAAGCTCAGTATGTGCGTCGTCGTCATGGAGAAAAGTTTCATCCTGATTGTGTCGTCCCGACGGTTAAACATCCCACCAAAGTGATGATTTGGTCAGTCATCAGCGGCAAGGGCACTGGACGTCTGTATGTCGTCAAAGGAATAATGAGGCAAGATCAGTACAAAGAAGTATTACAAAATCGGTTGATTCCGCAGCTCAGAGAATGGTTTCCAAATGGGGAACCATTCACTTTCATGCAAGATGGAGCTCCCTGCCACACTGGTCGGTCTGTTAAAGCTTTTTTGGCAGAAAAAAATATCCCTCTGTTGGATTGGCCCTGATATGAACCCCACTGAAAATGTGTGGGAGCTGATGAAAAGAGAAGTGGCTAAAGATGTGATTACCAACAAAACCCAGCTCCTACAAAAGATTATTCTTGTGTGGAATCATCATCCTCAAATGCAGGAGACAGTACAATCTTGCATTGATAGCATGCCGCGCAGAATTAAAGCTTTGATAGCGGCTAAAAGTGGCTCAACTAAATATTGACTTTTACTAACATTAATTTCACTTTTCTTTAAAACTTAATAAACTTATGTTTTTCTAAATTAATGCTGTTTTATTTATGTCAAATAAATAGGTAATTGATTGGATAATATAAAAATAAAAAAACAAATCAATTTAAAATAATAAAACGGTACAGTATCACTCGGTAATTAATATTTTACATGAAATCTTGCAGTGCGTCTAATAATTTGGCCAGGGACTGTAGTGCTGTTGCGCAAGGCATAATCATGAACAAACCGTTAAAACGTGCTGAAATTCGAAGATTGGAGGCTCAGTTTGGTGATGATAATTTTTTTGTGGATACGTGGATAAGTTTGGTGTATGCCACAAAATATCACATGTGTTCGTATGCCTATAGAAGGTGATCGACACTTCATAGTGCTTGAAATTTCTAAAGAACTGGATATCAGCTGGGGGAGAGTGTAATCGGTCGTTCCAAAGAGTTGAGATTTCGAAAAATTTCATCTCGCCAGGTCCCAAAGTTGCTAAATGAAGATCAGAAGCTTAGAAAGGAAAGGAAAGGTTTTTGCGCATAATTGGGACGTCTAATGAAACATGGGACCACCGTTACAGCCCTTACCAAAACGAGCAAGCATGGAGTAGGAGACAAAAAAACGAACCAAACCCTTTTAATCCCGAAAAGTCACTTGTCCGCGCGAAAAGTGTTAGCCACAGTTTTCTTGGACTGAAAAGAAGTTTAACTGAGTGATGCAGCAATCCTTTTGCTGAGGTTAAACTTGCGTATTAGGCGAACAAGCGAAATTGCTTTATCGGTGAGGTGTCGCTCCTCCACGACAATGCTAAGCTTAACACTACGGCTGTTATGCAAGCGAAACTTGCATGCAAATGCATTGGGCCGCCCTGTAATACCTACCATACATTGCAGACTTATCACCACGAACAGGTGGAGGTGTTCGTGCGCAGTTGATTGGACATACGCTTAGCATCTTCCGACAAGAATGGGATAATAAAAATTACTAGTCCGTTGAAGAAAGGAGAAGTTATGTAGAAATGTTTTCTTTTAATTTTATGAAATATATTTTTTATAATAAAACGCTTGTTTATATTGTAAAGATCATCAAATAAACGTGGAGAGTTAAGACCTTGCAACAGGGAGGAAATAAAACAGTTTTTAGATTTTTATTACAATAAGCTAGACCTTCTTAATGAATCAGGTGGTTAATGTTGCGCTACTAAGTCAGAAGGAATGGTTTTAAATGGGACGACGACACCCAGCGACGGCACGCCTCACTTTGTGGCGTGACAGAGCGGTCTGTGTGTAATCACTAGAGACCGGCTTATATGCAACATAAAAATCTTGAAATATGCATGCAAATATGCATGAAAAATGCTTAAAATATGCATGAAAATGGTCAAAATATGCAATATTAAATAATAATAAAAGTAGTAATTTTTTAGTTTTTTATTTCAAAATCGGCATAAAATTAACAAGTTATCGACGATGTTTAAATTTAATTAACAATTATTTAACATTTTTTAAAATTATTTAACATTTGTATTCTTGTACACGTAAATAATAAGGTATTGTTCCAAATGTTGGGTAGTAAGATTGTGTCTTCCATCACTTAAAATATTTTTATAAGGGGAAAAAAACCGTTCCACATCCACTGCGGTAACTGGGCAGTATTTGAATTTGGGTGCTATGTTAGCACTTATTGTTTCTGGCACAAGTTCACCCGTCCCATTAATAAAACTGTCAATTTGACACAGAGTTTCAAAGCCTGGGTTATTGCACAAAATGTTTTCAAACTTTTCTTTAACTCTACGCGGGAATACATCAGGCAATGTGGAGTTTATTTGACGGATTTTATTCATTAACTGAATTGATTTGGTCAACGCCAAACCTCGAGTTTCAAGCTTTTTAATACCCGCAGGTATGTGGGAAAAGTGAGTGTTAATCAAAGCTATTTTTTTTTTTAATATCAGAATCGTTAAATGCTTCCTTGGATTGACGAGCTGCCATAGCCTCTGCACTATCGAAGTCATTTACTACACCTTTGATGGCCTCGAATTGTTCATTGTAAAATAGGGAGGTAAAGGCACATTTGGCAGTTTTTCTTTATAGGCGTTATTGCTAGCAGGTGCCTTAAGAAACACTTTCTTTGCTGCTGAAATCAGTTTATTTACATTTCGAAACGTGGGTCGATCGTACTTCTTCAACGAGTCGAGTCAATGGACTCCGTGAGCAAAGCACGTCACATGAATTAAATTTGGATAAAATACTTGGAGGACTTGGCTGCCTTGATCATATATGGAGCAGCATCTGAGAGAAATATAAACACTCTTTCATCTGCAGAAGATTCAGGAAATATTTTTTTAATACCCTCATTTACAAATCTGGCGATCGTAGAATGATTTGTCTTATCAAGTTCTTTGCAGGCCACCAAATAGGAAGACGAAGGCTCTAATCTTAATGCACCCACAATTAAATTCGCAATGTAGCGACCACAATTGTCGGTAGTTTCAACAGCTGAAATCCAAATAATGTCATCCTTAAGTTCATTACGTATTTCTTCCAGAACATGTTGGTAAATTGTTGGTATCTAATTTTTACGCAGTGTTGATTCGTCTGGTATTTTTTGATTCAAGCAATATTTTCGCAGAAAATCTTTGAATGTAGGATTTGTAACTTTGTGGGGAGGAATATTACTTGCAAGCAATGCTTCACATATATAGTCCCTGGCCAAATTATTAGACGCACTGCAAGATTTCATGTAAAATATTAATTACGAGTGATATTGTACCGTTTTATTATTTTAAATTGATTTGTTTTTTTATTTTTTTATATTATTTGACATAAATATAAAACAGCATTAATTTAGAAAAGCAGCTCCCACACATTTTCAATGGGGTTCATATCAGGGCTATGTATTACCCGGCCAATCCAACAAAGGGATATTTTTTCTGCCAAAAAAGCTTTAACAGACCGAGCAGTGTGGCAGGGAGCTCCATCTTGCATGAAAGTGAATGGTTCCCCATTTGGAAACCATTCTCTGAGCTGCGGAATCAACCGATTTTGTAATACTTCTTTGTACTGATCTTGCCTCATTATTCCTTTGACGACGTACAGACGTCCAGTGCCCTTGCCGCTGATGACTGACCAAATCATCACTTTGGTGCGATGTTTAACCGTCGGGACGACACAATCAGGATGAAACTTTTCTCTATGACGACGACGCACATTACTGAGCTTTATTCTGCAAAAATTTCGAATGTGCTTTCGTCACTGAAGCAGACCTGTCAAAAATAGGAAAAATATATAAAACTTCCATGTTTATTTGCTTTATTTAACTGAAAATGATAATAATGTATCAATTATTGATTAAATTGCTGTATCTTACCGATCTCCAGAAGTCCACATCTTTGTCTTGCCATTGTTTAGCCCACTTCAGGCGCTTTGCTTTCATTGCAGCTGTTAACTTGGGCTTCCTGGCGGGCGACAGGCCTTAAAAATCTAATTCTTTCAATTTTCTTCGAACAGTGCGCTCAGAAGCATTTACGCTAACATCCTGGAGTTGTGATTTTATTACCTTTGTGGGAGCAAATCTGTTTTCTACACAAATTTTCTTCAAACATCTCTCTGACCGTGGAGTGAAAATTGGTTTTCTACCGCATCTTTTCTTTCTTTTCGGGCTTAATTCCTTCCCTGACTCAATTTTCTTTTTTTATGCGTCGTACACTAGCTTCAGAAACCTCCAATCTTCGTGATATTTCTCGGTTTGTAAATGTTTTTCGCAATCACAAGGGCCTTCACTTCAGCTTTTTTACCAGGGGCCAAACTCCAGCCTCTTGAAATTGATTCACAATGATGCCAATGACAACAGCTCTTTGGTAAGCTTCTGCAAACTTGCAGCTTGATATTGCGTTTCTTGAAGACCTAAATTTGTCCTCAATCATTTTTCTGTTGCTTAAATAAAATAAGAGCTCATAGTTTTTAAAAAAGAAAGACACGTCGAGTGGCTGCTATGTTCAACACTTCCCAGTTCTTCGAATGTGTTGTATTTCCATCAAGCAGAAGTAATACTTTATTTTCAAGAGTTGACTTTACGTCGTCGTATCCTTTGACGATTTAGGTCGTTGATCTGTTCCGTCTTACCAACGCTTTCTTGGTGGTGCCAATGTTGCGCCTTCCCTTGGGATTGTATCCTCTTATGGCGCTTGGGATTCTGATTGTGGAGTGGTGAAAGATCGCCTTTTCTACCCATAATGAAAATAGTCCAATTACTTTTTTAAAACACTGCATACAAAATAAACTAATAACTGAGTAGTATAAAACTGTTAAACAAACAATCACAGTGCATAAAGCCACAGAAACACGTCCGTACCTGACTCGATTCCGATCGCGACTGATACAGGTTTGTACTTGTTTACGTTCATGTATCACTTTGTCAACACAGTGTTGCCATATGTTAAAAATAAATACAAATATGTAGTCTACAACAATTCTTTTAAAGCAAAATCAATAATATTGTAGTTTAAATATACCATTATTGCATAAAAACTCTTAAGAAACATAAAATTACTAAAAAAAAATACAGTTCGTCTAATAATTTGGCCAGGGACTGTAAATCCATGCTAAAGTGTTTTTTTTTTGTTTGCCTATAGAAGTGGAATCACTGCTACTTGCTGTTGTTATAAGCTGTTATCGTGTGCCTTTTTTTGCAATCCTGCAATATGAACACTTGTCTTGACATGCTGGTCAATTTGAAATTTTTTTGTGCACGAAACATTTTTCTCGCAAACTCGACAATATAAAACATTTCCGTCGTATGTAAATGTTCCAAGATAATCTGCTACCCAGGAAGAGACACTTTTTTTTTTGCGGGTGGTATGGTACACGTTAAACATTAACACAACACGTTAAAAATTGCAAAAAGACTACACTGATGCAAGCGCGTCAACAATAATGTTAAAACTAATATCTTGTTTTAAAATAAAAATTCGTTTTCGAGAAAATTGTTTATTTGATCCACGCTCAAACAAATATTCTTAGAAACTAACTACTTATCACTTAATATCCCCATCAAGAAACAAAGGAATAAAATACCGTTGTAATTTTGGGTATTGCCTTGGCACTATAACCTAATCGATGTTTAGACTATTGCAGGTAATGTTCCGGCGATAAGATCGGTTCCAGACAGCGACATTAACAATACCCTGAGCAATTCAATTGCCTAGTAACACCGAGATATATTGTAAATATAGGGAAAATATGCATCACTACTAGATTTTGGGTAAAATATGCAATAATCGGTGAGAATGGTCTAAATATGCAAATGCATATGAAAATATGCAAATGCATGTAATCCGGTCTCTACTAATCACCCTTAGTTTTTTAGTGAATTCCACGGTCAGATTTTATTCTAACAAATACTGTTAATCTAAACGTCTGAGAGGTACTTTAGAAACTTTTTTAAGGGGAATTGATATTATTTGCTTTTAATAATCTATTTGTTTTCACCTTGAAACTTGATCGGAGTACAATTTTTTTTATTTATCCAGCGGTTAAGATATTGATTATGAGTATTATGATTATTTATTTATAAAAAGAGTATTAATAATAATTGTTGATTTACAGTAAACGAAATGAATAATTTTTACGCTGTTCTAGTAATTTATTTAATTTATGTAGTAATGAGCCAGACGCTGTACTTTATTATCCGAGGGTTCGATGCTAAGTACTGAGAATGCAAAAGATTAGTAGGAATTGATAAAAATGTACTCGTACAGCGTTAAAATTTATGTCTAAAGAATTTTAAATAACATTAATTTAGTATTTTTGTCTAATAGAATAAAGATTTGTGCTAAATTTTCGTCCATTGTGAGTAGTTTGCCCAAAATATTCGAAAAACATTGTTTACTATCAGGACTGGCTTTAGACGAACTTGCATCCAGGTCGTCATCATTAACAGGGGCCAAAAACTTATAAATTAAATTAAATGCAATTAAATACAATTTCTTCATTATGATTCGTAATGCATTTCCAACATATTGACAACGCTTAATCGTACACGACTAAACAGTCATGTACGAACAAAAAGAAGGTCCTGATGAGCTAAAACGTTTCGCGCCCCTATTTATATGGGTCCTGAAGAAAAACTCGAGAAATAGAATGTTCTGCATGCTGAACGAAAAGGCGAGATAGATGGCAGATTCGAAAATGTTCGAAATCGAGAAATAATCGAATTGTGTCAGAATAAGATGAATTGTGTAAACATAAATTAATAATTCACGCGAAATAGAGTGCCATTAATACAGACTTAACACGTTAGGGTGAAAAGTTTTTGGTCTAGCTACTTAAAACACATTTTTTTTGCAAAATTCGGCTGTATTCATCAATATAGTCTCCTTCAAGAGCGATACAATCAGTCCCACGCTTTTCTAACACTTCTATACCTTTCTTGTAGAAGGATTTGCCTTCAAAATAGGCCTCAGTTTCGGCGATAACTTCTTCATCGAAGCCAAATCTTAATAGTCGCTGGGGGCCAAATCTGGAGAATACGGTGGATGAGAAAGCAATTAGAACTTCAATTTTTGCAATTTTGCCATCGTAACCATTGATTTGTGACAGTGACGCGGTGCATTGTCTTGATGAAAGAGCACTTCTTTTGGGGCTGTTTCTTTGCGATTTCTGCCTTCAGTCGCACCAGTAACTTTATGTAATATTCGCTATTGATGGTTTTTTCCCTTTTCAGCATAGTCGATGAAAATTATTCCATGCGCATCCCAAAATACAGTGGCCAAAATCATCCGAGCCGACTATTGTGTTTTTGGTCGTTTCGGGCGGCTTTTACCGGCTGCCGATTTGATTCCGGTGTGTAGTGGTGGATCCATGTTTCATCGATTGTCACATATCGCATGAAAAAATTTTATTGCGCTTAAATAGGTCCAAACAGCGCCACCATCATTTGTATATGAACGACCGCGTTTAATTTCAGCATACCATTAAATGATGAGTGATTTTCCAGGGGCATAGTCCTCGTAACACTTATCAAAGCCATTGCATTGCTTGAACACACAAAATTCGATATTTTTCACTGTTATGAAAATGTCAAAATAGCGTCACTAAAATCACTGTAATTTGTAAACTAATCGTCGAAATGGCATGAAATTTTGATACGTATCATTTGAAGGTTAGTACTTCCTAAATATCACATGGATTTTTTGAAAAGGGCGACATCTATGTGTCAGACCAAAAACTTTTCAGCCTGCGTGTTATTATTAATAGCAGTACGTCGCCACAATTATTTGTGTTGATAAACCTGAATCAGTTTATATTAAATCATTTTATTCTTAGAATTGTTGCATGTCGCACTTAAAAAACGTGCGGCCCTCCCTCCTGTTGTAAACCAACTATTTTTTATTATTATATTACTATATTGTTTTGCCCTTTAGCTACGCCTATGAATTTAATACAAAGTAATACAGTAGTTTAACAATAACCAATTCTCAATAAAAAAATATACTATGTACACTTACTAATAGCTCACTAAAACAACTACTTTCTACAATTAATTATTTTTTTTGTAAACTTCTTGATGGCGCCGAAAAGTCGCCAAACTCTGTAATCATTAGGATGATAGGTAAATATTTGTTAGCTAAACTTAAGAGTACGCCTATAGTAAATTTTAGAGAGTAAATGTATAAAATAATAGGCAGTAGGCTAGAGAAGATATTATTACATTATTATTATTCTTAGTCTATAATATATATAAAATGCAACGTCTCTCTGTCTGTCTGTCCGTTAGTGCGCTTATCACTGGAGAACCACTTATCCGATTTACGTGCGTTTTTTTAAAAAAAACATACGTATGTTCTCTAATGAATGAGCAGTGACGTAAAATAATGAATGAAGTCGGAAAAAAAAAAAGCATAAAAAAAGCTTGCCGCTGGCGTGTTCCCTTGCAATACACAGCCTACACCATTAAATATGGAACAATATTATGTAGCAGAGAATATTTATAATCTATAATATATATATATATATATATATATATATATATATATATATATATATATATATATATATATATACGTGTCTTTTTTAAATTCATACATATATTCTTTGGCCAGGTTATATAATAATAATGATAATCTATATCTATAATATATATAAAATGCAACGTCTCTCTGTCTGTCTATCTGTCCGTTAGTGCGCTTATCCCTCGAGAACCACTTATCCAATTTACGTGATTTTTTTAAAATTCATACATATGTTCTCTGACCAGGTTATAAATATATATTTTATAAACATCTATAATATATATAAAATGCAAGGTATCTCTGTCTGTCTGTCTGTCCATTAGTACGCTTATCACTGGAGAACCAACTTATCCGATTTACGTGCTTTTTTTTTAAACATGCTAAACCATTAAATATGGAACAATACCATGTAGCAAAGAATATCTATAATATATATAAAATACATCTCTCTGTCTGTCTGTCTATCCATTAGTGCGCTTATCACTGGAGAACCACTTATCCGATTTACGTGCTTTTTTTAAACATACATATGTTCTCTGGCCAGGTTATAGGATATATTTTATTACGTTAGGTGACATAAGGAATAAACAGTGGCGATAATAGTGAATCAAGTCGGAGAAAAGTTTGCTGCTGCTAGCGCGTTCTCTTGCAATACACTGTGTAAAGCATTAAATATGGAACAATATCATGTAGCAAAGAATACAATATATATAAAATGCAACGTCTCTTCTGTCTGTCTGTCTGTCCGTTAGTGCGCTTATCACTCGAGAACCACTAATCCGATTTACGTGTTTTTTTAAATTCATACATTTGTCCTCTGGCCAGGTTATCTATAAATCTTCTATCTAAAATATATATGAAATGCAACGTCTCTCTCTCTGTCTGTCTGTCTGCCTGTCTCTCTGCCTGTCAGTCTGTCTGTCCGTTAGTGCGCTTATCACTTGAGAACCACTTTATCCGATTTACGCGTTTTTAAAAATTTTATACATGTGTTCTATAGAATTCAGTATAAGCCTAGATAATTGGAGATAAGATAAGATAATGAGAGATAGGGAGAAATAATGGGAGATAAGTCGAGACAAGCCTCCATAATGGGAGATAAGGTGAGATAATGGGAGATAAGTATAAATAATGGGAGATAAGGAGAAATAATGGGAGATAAGCAGAGATAAGTCTAGATAATGGGAGTTATGGCGAGATAATAGGCGATAAGGAGAAATAATGGGAGATAAGGAGAAATATTGCGAGATAAGCCTAGATAAGTCGAGTTAAGCCTAGATAATGGGAGATAAGGTGAGATAATGGGAGATAAGGAGAAATAATGGGAGATAAGGAGAAATAATGGGAGGCAAGGAGAAATAATAGGAGATGAGCAGAGATAAGCCTAGATAATGGAAATAATGTAGAGATAATGGGAGATAAGGAGAAATATTGGGAGATAAGGGGAAATAATGGTAGATATTTTATTACGTTGGGTAACATAAGGAATAAGCAGTGACGATAGTAGTGAATCAAGTCCACGCGAGCGGAGCCGCGGGTTCGGCTAATTAGTTAATAAAAGACATAAAAGGCATTATTATTAACAATAACAAGTATTAAATATTGTTATTATGAGCGTTGATATCATACCAAGCTAAAAAAATTACTTAATAGAAAGTTAGAAGTTGTTTTAAGTGTTATTTTTGATCAACTTACAAACTGGTAAAGCAACGGTCGCAACACCCCCTTTAATCATACTTTCGATTAGCATGTCAATAGATTACAAAATTTTAAATTATACCTTTTCAGTTATCTCAACTTTTGTTGCAATTATTTGATTGCTTAATTAGATAATATGACCATTTTCAAAAAGTTCACGTGCTATTATAAATTCGATGTCATTTTCATGGAAAAATGGTTTTATTTAACCGACTTACCCCTTTCTTTTGATTTTTTACCACATTTTAAAAATTGCCCTTTTCGGACAGTGCATTCATTAAAAAACAATCACCAAGTTGAAGCAAGTTGCGCGGCGTTAAACCGACCAAATATGTTTACGATTTTTTACCAATTTTCTAACTATTTCGACACTTTTTTTATTTCTCTGTTTATTGATAACACTCTTAATTATTTATTTTTTATGGGTATTTATTTATAACTAAAACAGTTAAAATGTGCTGTTTAAATTTTGATTGTCAACTACAAAATATATTCTCTCTCTTCCATATGCGAGTGGTAAACAAAATTGCGTTTAAATTGCGACGTTGCCGAATTGATAACATAAAAAATCTTTCAAGTTTGATCATCATCTACAAGAGGTCAGGGTGAGTAGCCTATGTCTCTTGGCGGAAAATGCCTGACTGGAGCTGCGACCCTGTCTCGACTCAGTGGGGAGTCACAGAAGAACTTTTAGATCTAGGTGACACCAGAGACTCAATGTACCACCCACTCACTTTACTACTACTACAAATTGATAATCATCAATCCGGTTTTTTATAGCGGTCGTTGCTTTCCGGTCTAAACACCTCCAAACCATGTAGGTGTTGATCTCCGTCTTCTCCTGTTGTAACCGACCGTTGCTTTACTGATCTGTAGGTCGATTAAAAAATAACACGTGATAAAACGTGAACTAACTTTTTATTAAGTAAATTTTATAATACTTATTAGCTTAGTATGAATATAATAATATACAGTAGAATCTCACAAATTAGAACCACTTTGTGCACCGGGCAGTTCGAATTTCTGAAAAGTTCGAATTTCTGGACTAGTCATGTAAGCTTTATTTTAACACAAAACAGTTTTTATTTATTAACATTTAATTAATTGAACATATTAAATTCATAGAAAAACTTTTAAAAAGTTTTTTTAATTATTAGGTATTAATTGGTTTTTAACATAAAATCAGTAATACTTGTTTGTTTTTTTTGATTTATTTAAACTGGATACAACGATATCGTTACGGACGTCCAAAAGGTTAGACATGTGTTTACTGGAAAATATATCACTGGTTTTGCACCATTTTATAACATTATTGATGCCTTCAAGGACTTTTAAATGAGGAATAGTTGGCGTTATGTCGACGTCGCTGCTATCTGAAGCCTCCTCATCGCTATTCTCTGCATCAGTAAACACATCTTCATTCCATTCCTCGATTTCATTTATATTTACGGAATTGTTTGGCATAATTTTTTTCATTCAAAAGGTCAAGATTTATTTGAAGAACTTCATTGCAATCCTGATTTCGTTGAGCCAATTGTGCTAGTGGCAAATCATCATCGCTGTCGTAATCGCCTGAGTCCCAATTTAATAATTTGGACCAAGAATTTTTTAACACTGTTTGTTGTACCTCATCCATGCTTGTTTCAACAATATTATTGCATCTCGGATTGAATGCCGTTTCAAAAGCTTATCAATATCACCACCATCACCAATTAATTGAGATAGCAACTTACTTCTGTAAATAAGTTTTGTCATTTTAATAGGATTTTGATCCATTGGCTGCACAGCTGCTGTTACATTTGGCGGCAAGAAAATATGCAATTATATTACCATCCTCACTTTGAAGTTTATCAATTGGTGCATGAGCGGAACAGTTATCTACAAGCAGAAGAGCTTTTGGGGTCAAATTATTGTCTTCAGAAAATCGGATGACCTGTAGAACAAAAAAAAAAAATTAAAAAATATGGAACTTAAAATATGCATTGGTTTTAAACATACTTTTTGATAAATATCTTGTGAAACCAATCATGAAAAATCCGGGAAGTCATCCACGCATTTTTTCGAAAAGTCATAATGAAGTGGGTTATCAAATCCTCTGAAGCTCTTGGCTTTTTAGCTTTTCCAATAACCAACGGTTTTAATTTATGTGAGCCATCAGAATTTGCGCCTAGTAAAATTGAAACGCGTTCTTTTTGAATTTTAAATCCTTGGGCACTTTTTTCACAAGCAGCGACAAATGTTTTATCTGGAAGGCAACGGAAAAATAATCCGCTTTCATCAGCATTATAGATTTGTGTTTCCAATAACCCCATTTCCGCGACTTTTGCACGAAATCTGTGTAGAAATGGAATGACCTCACCAACATCACTCGAAAGTATTTCACCACCAATTTTTAAAAACCGTATTCCATGACGGGTTTTAAATTTGGAAAAACCATCCATCACTTGCAGTAAATGCGTTTTCATCTTTATCGGGGTACACTTCACTAAAAATTGACTTAGCTTTTGCTTTTAATACGGGTCCTGTCACTGTGTTCTTCTTTTCACGTTGATTTAAAAACCACTTATAAAGGCGCCATTTCCTCATATTCTGCCTTATGTAAAGATTTTTTTTTGCTTCCTGATAGGTGCTGGTAACTGCATCCATTATTTCTTGTTTTTTTGATTTTAATGTAGCTGATGGAAGATTTTGTCACATTAAAATCTTGAGCTAAACGATTTCCACTCACGCCTTCATTTAGTCTTTTTAATATTTTAACCTTAGTATCCAAAGATAAGGTATTTATTTTTTTTACGTTTGTTTGGCATTTTTTTTTCAACTTTCACACGTATGAACACTTCACTTTGACCTTCAGTCATCAACTGACCCAAATTTTTGTACAAGCATATCAAATTTCACACGCATATGACCAAATTGTACACACCACGAATAACTCGGTGATTCCCCGTTTTATTTTTACTTTAATGAGCGAAAAAAATAAATTTGTAGTGAAAATACAAAAAAAAAGTAAAAAAACTTCCAGAAATTAGAACTCCCTGTTCTAATTTTAGAGCGTTTAATTTGGTTTTTTCGCCTATTTAGTTCAAAATCATAGAAAAAAAATATTTTCTAGTGGAAATAAAAACCAAAAAAAAAACAACACTTCCAGAAATTAGAACCACAGGTTCTAATTTCAGAGCGTCCAATACATTGAAATGGCCGGTTCTAATTTCTGGAGGGTTCGAATTTGTGACGGTTCGAATTTGTGAGATTCTACTGTATTGATATTGCATTGGCTCGTAACAACAATATTTAATACTTGATGTTATTGTTAATAATAATGCTTTTTATGTATCTTGTTAATTAACTAAGAATAATAATATTATAATAATGTCTTCTACAGCTGACTGCCTATTATTTTATACATTTACTCTCTAAAATTTACCATAGGTGTACTCTTAAGTTTAGTTAACATATATTTACCTATCATCCTAATGATTACAGTTTGGCGACTTCTCGGCTTTCATCAAGACGTTTAGAAAAAAAATAATTAATTGTTGAAAGGAGTTGTTTTACTGAGCTATTAGTAAGTGTACATAGTATATCTTTTCTTGTAAATTGGTTATTGTTAAACTATAGCTTTGTATTAAACTCATATGCGTAGCTAAAGGGCAAAACAATGTAGTAATATTATAGTAAAAAAAAATAGTTGGTTTACAACACTCCTTTCGCTTGGTACTCACTTTAGAACCATCTTTGGTATTCGGTGTTCTTCCTTTCTTTCCACGTGTCCGTATCATATAAGTTGCCGTTGTTGAATTTCCTCAATAATCGTGGTTTTTTACTTTCATTACATCCTTTATTCTTTCATTTCTCACTCTATCCATTTTTGACATTTTGAGTTTGATAATATTAATATTTATTTATTATTCCCGATGTTTTTTAAAGTTGTTTTCATTTGGATGAACTTTCGACTAGCGTCCACCATACTTTCGTCTTGTTCAAAACATTCCGGACAATGTCTGAACACTTGATTTAGAGATCTTAAGCTTTTCTGCCATTAATCTGCGTGAAAGATGACGGTGGGTTTGCTAAAGATGACGAATTTTCATAACGTTTACGTCGGTCGAACTTGTCCTTGTGTACCAACCACAAAGACGAGAGGGTCACCTACGTCCGTATTGGATATGGTATTTCAAGAAGAAAGATCCTTTTAGTTACTTGTTGGTAGTATTCAGTGGAGATGGGTAATCCGTAATCTTGTTTGAAATACGGTTCAATTCAACAGATCTTGATGCGTGCAAAGGTCCGGTTCAGTGATTCGGTACTCGGCTCGCGGTTTTTTAAGGGTTGTCATTTTTCAAAACACAAACTATATCTGGTGTTTCGCTACGCTCACTCCAGTTTATGTTTATTTCGGCTTTATAAGGCAGTAGAGTGCTGTCTAACTTAATTGTGTAAAATTCTGCGCGTAAATTCACACGTGTCAATTATGAATACGACCATTTACAATTCAGCTGAATTTTATTATACTTCTTCATTATGCCCTGCTTCATCTCCGACTTCTCAAAATTCTGTAAACCCACCATTAGACTGTAAACTTTCTAAATATAAAGGATGACTTTTAACCAGGTAGTTAATTAGGCAATTTATGAGCAATGTTCGACCCAAATTCTTGGACAAAGCCACGAACCACCCCAACCCCACAGCCAGGACCGCCTACCGCCCCTCCTCCACGCCATGCCCAACGCCGTCTCTCAAGGTCTCGGACCCCATGCCATTTACCATAGGCGTACTCTTAAGTTCAGCTAACAAATATTTACCTATCATCCTAATGATTACAAAGTTTGACGACTTCTCGGCGCTATCAAGAAGTTTACAAAGAAAAATAATTAATCGTAGAAAGTAGTTGTTTTACTGAGCTATTAGTAAGTGTACATAGTATATCTTTTATTGAGAATTGGTAATTGTTATATAATATTAAAAAAGATAGTTGATTTACAACACTCCTTTCGCTTGGTACTTACTTTTAGAACCATCTTTGGTATTCGGTGTTCTTCCTTTTTTTCCACGTGTCCGTATCATATAAGTTGCCGTTGTTGAATTTCCTCAATAATCGTGGTTTTTTACTTTCATTACCTCCTTTATTCTTTCATTTCTAACTATATCCATTTTTTGACATTTTGAGTTTGAAAATGTTAATATTTATTTATTATTCCCGGCTTTTCTTTAAGTTTTTTTCATTTCGATGAACTTTCGGCTAGCGTCCACCATACTTTCGTCTTGTTCAAAACATTCCGGACAATGTCTTGAACACTTGATTTAGAGATCTCAAGCTTTTCTGCCATTAATCTGCATGAAAGATGACGGTGGGCTTGCTAGAGATGCAGAATTTTCACAACGTTTACGTCGGTCGAACTTGTGCTTGTACATCAACCACACATAAAGGGAGATGGTCGCCTACGTCCGTATCGGATATGGTACTGCAAGAAGAAGATCCCTTTAGTTATTTGTTGTTAGTATTCGGTGGAGATGGGCAATCCGCAATCTTGTTTGAAATACGGTTCAACAGATCTTGATGAGTGCAAAGGTCCAATTCAGTGAATCGGTACTTGGCTCGCGGTTTTCTAAGGGTTCCTGCCATTCAAAACACAAACTATATCTGGGGTTTCGCTACGCTCATTCCGGTCTAGGTTTATTTCGGCTTTAGGGCAGTAGAGTGCTGTCTAACTTAATTGTGTAAAATTCTGCGCGTAAATTCACACGTGTCAATTATGAATATGACCATTTAAAACTCAGCTGAATTTTATTATACTTCTTCGTTATGCCCTGTTTCATCTCCAACTTCTCAAAATTGTGTAAACCCACCATTAGACTGTAAACTTTCTAAATATAAAGGATGACTTTTAACCGGGTGGTTAATTAGACAATTTATGAGCAACGTTCAAATCAAATTCTTGGACAAAGCCACGAACCACCCCAACCCCACCGTCAGGACCGTCAACCGCCCTCCTCTACGCCATGCCCAACGTCGTCTCTCGAGGTCCTCGGACCCCATGCCATCTACCATAGGCGTACTCTTAAGTTTAGCTAACAAATATTTACCTATCATCCTAATGATTACAGAGTTTGGCGACTTTTCGGCGCTATCAAGAAGTTTACAAAGAAAATAATTAATCGTAGAAAGTAGTTGTTTTACTGAGCTATTAGTAAATATACATAGTATATCTTTTATTGAGAATTGGTTATTGTTAAACTACGGCTTTGTATTAAAGTCATAGGCGTAGCTAAAGGGCAAAACAATGTAGTAATATAATAATAAAAAATAGTTGGTTTACAACAGGAGGGAGGGCCGCACGTTTTTAAGTGCGACATGCAACAATTCTAAGAATAAAATGATTAAATATAAACTGATTCAGGTTTATCAACACAAATAATTGTGGCGAAGTACTGCTATTAATAATAACACGTAGGATGAAAATTTTTTGGTCTGACACATAGATGTCGCCCTTTTCAAAAAATCCATATGATTTTTAGGAAGTACCAACCTTCAAATGATACGTATCAAAATTTCATGACATTTCGACTATTAGTTTATAAATTACAGTGATTTTATGTAATGTAATAATGTCTTCTCTAGCGGACTGCCTATTATTTTATACATTTACTCTCTAAAATTTACCATAGGCGTACTCTTAAGTTTAGCTAACAAATATTTACCTATCATCCTAATGATTCCAGAGTTTGGCGACTTCTCGGCGCCATCAAGACATTTACAAAGAAATATTTAAGATTAGCTTAAGGTAACCATAATTAATTTCAAGTTTAATCTACATTCAAGTATTTTTCTGTTCATGAAATATGTTAACTTTAAAATATCTTAAGTTCTCCCAAACATTTACGAGGGTTGTGTAAGAAATAAGGTTCCCAACGCTGTAAACTCGCCGCGCGAGATGCTAGGCGAAATCCGGCAACACCGCAGTGTGTGCTGATTCCCCCACTCTAGATCCCGCCTTGGTAGAACTCGCTGCGACGTTCAGTGCCGGCCTGACAGCCATCCGCGATGGAACCTCGATCGCCGTCACCGCCAGGCGAGAAGTTCGTGCGGTAATCCGATTTTTGCACGCTAAAAAGTTACCACCGGTTGATATTCATAGGCAGTTGTGTGAAGTTTATGGGGAAGCTTGTATCAGCGTTCAACACGTCCGCAAATGGTGTAGGGAGTTCTCCGAAGGACGCACAGACATCCATCAATCTCCGACGAAGTTGTGTCGAAGATTGAGCGAATTCTGCTCGAGGATAGGAGGATAACGATTCGGGAACTGGCTGCCCGGGTTCCTGAGGTTTGTGAAAAAACAATCCACATGATTTTGACTGAAAGGTTACGTTATCACAAGGTGTGTGCGCGGTGGGTCCCGCACATGCTTTCAGAAAACCCACAAAGCCGATCGCGTCAAGTGTGCCCAGGAGTTTCATCGAGAATGCGCTGAGAATACCGAAGATTTCTTAGACTCCATTGTTACCGGGGATGAAAACGTGGTATCATTACGTCACCCCGGAAACAAAACAACAATCGCGACAATGGCGCCATACCGGATCGCCTAAACCGAAGAAGTTCAAGCAGACGCTGTCCGCAGGGAAAGTGATAGTTACGGTCTTTTAGGACCGTAAGGGTGTCCTGCTTGTTGAGTTTATGCCTCGAGGGATCACAATAAATTCGGAAAATTATTGTGAGACCTTGAAAAAACTCAGAAGAGCCATCCAAAATCGCCGCAAAAAGGCGTTAGACTGCACCACGACAATGCGCGCCCGCACGTCTCTCGCCAAACCAAGGATTTAATCGACAATTTTGGCTGGGATCTCGTTGAACATGCTCCGTACAGCCTGATCTTGCACCGAGTGACTTCTACTTGTTTCCAAAATTAAAGCAACACTTGGGTGGACAACGTTTCGAGACTGAGGAAGCGGTCACCAAATTCCTCCACGGACTGGCGGCGAACTTCTTTGAAGCGAGATTCCAAAAGTGGATTAGTCGTCAACAAAAATGCGTGGAAAAAAATCTGGAGTTTATGTTGAAAAATAGCTAAGAAATTAAGCTTTCCAATGATGTATTTCTCAGTTCAAATAAAAAATGCCTTACACCTGAAAAAAATGTGGGAACCTTATTTTTTACACAACCCTCGTATATAAACTCCTTAGCTATGCAAAGTTAAGTTAGATCCCTAACATGTCCCTAACATCTTAAGATCTAATATGTATATTATGTTTCTGTAATCAAGGGAATGTATAATAGTAATAGCGTAAAGCTACCGAATTAGCCAATATATTAACTGTAACCGTGTAGTTATTACCCAAAACATAAATTCCGTAAATTTGAAGCGTAATACTTTCAATCCAATCTGGCAACAACGTATAGAAGGCCGCGACAGAATTTTAGCGAACGTTAACACAAAATAAAAGTTATTTCCACCATCGGTTCTAAATAAAACCTCTTCAAAGTCATATTTTTGACAGCACATCATATTTAGAAAACGCGGATACATCGTTGAAGTGTCAATATCAAAATTTAGAATAAACAGGCTTTGTAGCAATTTATTTTCGACAAAATAACTTGCCAGTTCGTATTTACCGGACTGCGTAAATTTTAAGGATCAAATGTGGAAGACGAGTTCCGCAACGTAACCACTGGTGAAAAAGTCCCGTGTCTCCCGCCGACTTTTTTTTTGTTCGTCGATACGATACTGGCGTCACAAAAATGCCGCCTGCTGTGACGTCACAAGTGGATAACCGAGCGGATTCGTTTCTTTGCAAATAAATGACCCTTGTGAGTCACTTCGGAGCCCCTTTGTCTACAGGGTGACTCAGAAAATATTCCTTTGAAACAGATTGATTAATTGTGGTTTATAACAGGATTTTATTCAGGGGGAACCCTTCAGAGAT
This sequence comes from Pachyrhynchus sulphureomaculatus, assembly GCA_019049505.1. NCBI lineage: Eukaryota > Metazoa > Arthropoda > Insecta > Coleoptera > Curculionidae > Pachyrhynchus > Pachyrhynchus sulphureomaculatus. The sequence continues at coordinate 137,313,992 of CM032448.1, forward strand.
GCATTCACCATTTCGAGAAGAAAATCCTCCTTTACTTTCCAAAGAAAACCCCCGAGGGGGAGGGGGCGGAGAGCATCTCGAGGAAGAAATCCTTGCTTACTTAAAAAAATAAATTTTCCATAAAAAGTCAGTTCAGGAGAGAGCGATGCCCTTTTCGCCCCCCCCCCCCCTCATTAAATTCGCAGCTACTGTATAGTGCGTCTCAAGAAAAATTATCCTCATACCCATAAAACTGCAGTGTTTTTTATATACTTTTTTAGCTTTCCGATGTTGTCAATGTTTGGTCCCAACAAGGCGAACTACCCCTGGATCTCGCGCTCCGAGGGAAAAAATGAGAGCATAGCGGCAACTCTGGTTCAACATAATGCTGACGTTAACATCCGGGATTCCAATGGGGAACCTCTATTACACAGGGCTATTAAAAGGGGGGATAGTTTTGCGGCTCTGTTTCTATTGGACAATAACTGCGATGCTACGTTATCTACCAGGTAGGAAAGTACATTAAAGTCTACTCTGATAAGGGTGAAAGATACTTTGGCAACACTGCAGGAAAATACCTTTGTAATGACGTAGTTCATTTGGATTTTTTTTGACATATTTTGTTTTTAGGAACGAAAACGATTCAGCCCTACACCTCGTTGCCGGCTCACCAGATCTTGAGGATGCAACAAAAGTAGCCGAAAAAAAAACTACTGAACAAAAATACCAACGTCAATGCGCAGAATAAACTTGGCTATACCGCTTTGCATATAGCTATAATGGCTGACAGTAGGGATATATTTGATTTGTTACTTCAGCAGGTAAAAATTTGCCTTTTAGCCCGATTTTTCCGTATTAAACGCCAGTTAAAATTAGTCTTTACTTTTTAAGGAACACATCAACTTAAATCTCAAAAACAACGACGAACATTCTCCCCTCTATTATGCCTACCTCAAGTACGAACTCGACGTCCCGCATTACGCAGAAGCATTGCTAAGTAACGGCGCGCAGACCGATCCACTCTACTCCGCCCACGGGTGCGTAGATCTGCTGCAAACGTTAATTGTGGGCGGAGCTAAAGGAAGCGCCGCCCACCTTGCTAGTCACGTGAGGAATTTGAATCATGTAGACGTGGAGGGGGAGACTGCGCTGCATATGGCGTGTGAGAGGGGGTTATGGCGAGCTTGTGAGAAAATTGGTAAGGTTATCTATACTTTTTTTTTTTGTTAGACGATCTTTTGAAGTCGAAATCTGAAATTTTGAAAAACTGAAATTGAAGAAAATAACCTGATATTAATTAGCATAGACATGGAGGGTGGACTGAGCTTTCCGTATTCAGTTGTGAAGCAAATGCGGACGCAAAAGTGTGAGAGAGATAAAGCGAATGTAAGGGTACTGTGCCTTCGCTAACAGTCCTACGGAAAAGGGGCAGGTATTGGCCGCACAGTCGTTTTGTTTCTCTCTAGAGAGTGGTCAGTTTTGTGAGGCTAATGCTCACTCCATCTTCCATGTCTATGTCAATTAGTGTGTGGTATTTTAATAACTAGTTATTATGGGTTTTAATGACTATTATTTCTAGGTAAACTTGGGAGCAAATCCAAATATGCTAACTAATGAACTGAGACAGTCTCCTTTGCACTATACGGTGAAAAATAATTCATTAGATTGTATTCAGGCTTTAATAGAACATAACGATGCACTAGAAAAGGATGACGGTATGGAGGAAAAGAGGTATACTATTTAGTTACTCCGGTTCTATTGGACAAAAACTTAAAATTCTGTTATATGATGTTTTTCATGGCGGAATCTTCAATTCTAAATATATTTCTCTATATATTTTAAGGTTACCGGCAAATTTCAATTTGCGTGATATCAACGGCGACACTCCAATCAGCTTGGCTGTTAATGAAGGCTTTAACGATATAGTTCCGTTGTTAATAGAAGGAAGAGCTGATATTAATGTCCGTAACGGCCAAGATTTCACACTCTTACACCAAGCAATTATGAAAGAAGACTCTAAAACCGCTGTATTTTTGCTTCAACAAGGCGTCGATATAAACGCTTTAACTTCAGAAAACGAGACTCCGTTGCAGCTGGCTATACATTGTAGGTGAGGTAAAATTTATTGCAGATACTAATATTTATAAATACCCTTAGACGCGCATTCTTATATTATTTCCTTTTTAAAGATTACCTGAAGTGGTAGATGCATTGTGCACGAAAGGAGTAGACATGTCTGCGCCAGATAGACTTGGCAACTGCGCTTTGTGGGCTGCACTTGATTCGGGTAAGCAGAAATCATTGGCATAGTCTTATAATCGTGAAATACTAAAATTTAGAATGATTTTTTTATGTTTAGATCAAGAAAATATAGCAAACATACTGGTGAAACATGGCGCCGACACTGACTGTTGGGGTGAGGGACCCGACGCCTGTAGACAAACCTTGTTACATCGAGCCATTGACGAAAATAAAGAATCGGCAGCCATTTTCCTTATTAGAGCCGGCTGTGACTTGGATTCGTCCCGTATGGCTGGTCCCAACGGTGAAGGCGGTGAAGAGGCAAAAGATGGACAGAGTCCGTTGCATTTGTGCTGCCAGTGGGGCTTAGAGCCTGTGGCCAGGTAAATAAATACACTTTCGATCTAGTTGTTGATTGGTAAGGAATTTCTAAAATTTAGGATTTTAGTCTTTCAGTAACAACTACTTTTTGTTTAAGGACGTTAATAGAACACAGAGCTAACGTAAATGCAAGGGATGCAGATCTGAAAACGCCTCTACACGGTGCCATCGAAAACAAGCACGATGAATTAATTTCCCTGCTATTGAGCGTACCTGAAATCGACCTCACGCTACGTGATAAAAGTGGATTGACGCCTTTTGCAGCTGCCCTCACGTCAGGGTAAGAATATGTGGTTTAGAACATCCAAATCTTAGAAACCTAAAATCCACGTGATCTATATATTAAATTTCATAAATATCATATGTGGAGAATTGTTATATCACCGTATAATTTAAATTTTGTTACAGAAATCAAAAGGCGGCACAAGCAATTTTGGACAAACTACCTACCGCGGCGGAACAATTTGACAGCAAGGGTCAGAACTTTTTGCACGTTGCAATTAAGAAGGGAGACATGGAAAGCACTCTGTTTTTGTTAACAGTCAATGTAGATGTAAATTCTAGAGTTCAAGATGCCTTAATGTCGCCACCTATCCATGTAGCAGCTAGATATGGTAGCGAAACTTTAGTTCGGAGTTTGATTTTGGCTGGAGCAAGGGTGAGAGATTTTCTTTATTTGAGCCTTAAGTTTCATAAAGTTGACAATATCGACTCCTCAATTATAAAAAGTATTTTTCAAATAATTAGACTTAAAATTTAAATAATTTTAAATATAAAATAGGTTAACGATAGAGACTCTCAAAAAAGAACGGCACTACATATAGCAGCGGAGGCGGGCAACGCGCCGGCTGCTTTAGCACTACTTCAAAACAGCGTCGAGTATGATGCGACTGATATGGCCAGTGATAACGCGCTGCATATTGCTGTCAGGTAGGTTTGTAATGCTAAGTCCTAATTATTATAAGTCTGTAATGCCGAAAACTTTTTTGTGTGCAGGGAAGGCCACATAGGTGTAGTACGTACTCTTTTATCCGAATCGTCCATTGATGCCGGCTGTATAAATTTAAAAGGAAGAAATCCCCTTCACGAGCTTTGTAAATATGGGAAAGATAACGCAGCTGCTATTTTTGAGCTATTTTTAAAAATATATGCCTAAATACCCGATTGATAACCCCGATGTCAATGGTAACTCACCACTTTTGTTGGCGTATATGAATGGAAATGGAAATTTGTGCAGGTACAAAAAATACTATTATCCTAAAAAGCATAATTTGTTATAATTAAATCATAAATTTTAAAAATCCATATTTTTTTGAAACTTTTAAACGAAATTTGTACTTTCGTAGAGCCTTAGTAAAAGCAAATGCATGTTTGGGAACAGAGAATTGTGACAGGATAACTATATTTAACTACCAGGTGCCTCACAAGCAACTATTAACTAATTTATTAGATCAGTTGGCTCAATCAGCTCCATGGGCGAACACCGACAGTTGTCAAGAATGCGGAAAAGGTGAATCTTATTATTTAATTCCTAAAACTAAAAATATTTTTGTGGAAATGTTTTTAAGTATTAAATACTGAAAATTCATTCTTATCAGAGCCCTTAAAACTAAAAATATTTTTTGTCGAAAAATTATTTTGACTTTTTTTTGTAGGTTTTTCAATAACGGTTAGAACTCATCACTGTAGGCACTGTGGTAGAGCTCTGTGTAGCAGATGTAGCGATCAGGAGGTGCCCATTATAAAATTCGGCGAAAACAAACCTGTGAGGGTTTGTCAAGTATGTTTTAACGTTTTAAAAAACTGGAAGTTGTTGAACTAAAATCAATAATAATTATTAACTGTATTTAACGTGTCCCTGAAGCCTGAGTAATCGTACAATGCTGTTACAGTCTAAACATTTATTTGTATAGATTTTTGATAAAGCCTTGTAATTGGGATGTGACCGGTAGGTACGATTATTTTGGATGCCCTTTTATATTTGAAAAAACTCTGTTTTTAATAATACTAGTTGTTATCTATTCTTACAAATGTTTGAGTACTGATTTAACCAAAAAAATATATATATTTAGGCTATTTTGGTTAATATTTTTTAATTTTTAAGAAAAATGCTTTTTCATTCCATATACTATGTTCGTACCTTTAGTGTATATTTGTTATATCCAATGTAAAACGTATTTTTTAAGGTTTAATTTCATTAATTATTAAATAAAGTCTATATTTTTTAATACAAATTTTACTCCTAGGTGCCATTCTGTGCGAAATTTATCTATTTTGTTATTTTATAGTTTTCATATATTATATTTATTTACAATGTCTAAATAAACATTTAAAATAATTTCTAGATTTCATTTTTCGTTACAAATATTTTTTATTATTTGAATCTCCCGCCAAACAAAATAACTGGCTGCCCAAGTTCGTCCTTTTGTTCAACTATTTTCGGCTTTTTATTTAGAGTGTGCTGTTTTCAATATAATTTGATGGATAGAGTATTTTATAAAAAGTATTTCCAGTGTTTTTAAACTTTAATCGTAAACATTAATACTTGACCGTTTCTACTGCATATTAAGTTTTAAACGTGGTTCTTCTTTTTTCCTAAAGATATAGTTGGCACAATTTCCACAGGAATTGTTTTACACCTAACTTAATATTATTTATGTGTCATTTTTTCATGTCAACGTCAAAGTAGAAGATCTCCCCCCTTAAAAAAAATCGTGGGTTTTTCGTCAAAAACAAATTAATTAGTGATTAATTCCCCGTTCACGTTCGAAATAAAGAAAGTTCACGGTAATTTTCGCGTCCCAAAATTAATTTCCATTCGTTAAAATTAGAACTAAAGCGTAAAAAATGAGGCCAAAATGGTGAACCACAACTTGGGAGATAAACATGTAAATGTAAACATGAATTAAAGGTGTTCAGTGTGGGCGTTACTTTGTAAATCCTTTTAAAACACGTAAATTGTAGTTTGGAGATAAAAATGGCTCATTTGATGAATGCTGACACCGTTTCGGAGTGTTCAGAGGCATCAACATTGATAGATGGTTCGGTAATATCTACTGTACCAGACAGGCATGGATTTTTGGGTAAGTACGGGGGGCCTCTAGGGGATCATGCATGTCTGTACCTAGGTCTTAGATATATTATAAAGTGCACACACGCAGTCACAAAGTATAGTTTCAACGGTAGCCGAATAATTTCAAAAAAAGGGTATAATGACCTGTGCATTTTACACTCCTAATATGAAGGACACAGGCTCCAATTTTTATGTCATATGGTATCGATATCGTTTAAAGCAGAATTTTCGCGCAACATTAAAAAAGAAGCAAGAGCAGAATTTTGGTATTTTCTATATTTTACAATGTATCGATCGTTAATTGTTTTACAATTAACTTTAAATCTGGAATTTCAATATATTTAATAACTCTTACAATTCGGTGAAGTTTTGCAAAATACTTTTTCTATGACAAATAGGAGTTTATAGAGAAGACAAAGTTTCTTTTATAATAATTAAAATGAAGAGAAGAAAATATTTTTTAAGGGGGAGCACAATATTCACCAGAACCACGACAAGGTCCACCACCTGGAACTGTTTTACGTAGAGAAAGAAAATGGTTGAAAATGCTAAGTACATGGAACTTTTATATGGAGAGGAATTACAGAAAAATTAAAGAAAGGTGTAGAAAAGGTAAGTGGTTTTTTTTTTAATTATCTTAGTTTTACTGATTTTTTAGCTTAATAGGTACACTAGGTACTGTTTTTTGAATAAGGGGCGATCAGGAAGAGCATATACCCTCCTGTCCATATGGATGTATGATATAACACATGGGCTGAAAAGTCCCGGGCCTAACACATAGATGGCGCTAGTTTTATTGCAGTCACCTTTTTTTCAGTTAATACTAACCTTCAAAAGACAGCTGTTAAAATTTCATGATATTCTATTCATTAGTTTGTGAGTTATTGTGCTAAGAGTGACGCTACTTTTGTTATTTTCAAAACAATGGATCAAAAACAATTTCGTGTTTTAATTTTACACTGCTTCTTGATGGGAAAAAAAAAAATACCGTTCAAGCGAAGCAATGGCTTGAAAAGTGTTATGGGGACTCCGCTCCATCAGAAACAACAATAAAACGTTGGTTTGCTGACTTCAAACGTGGTCGTAGAGACACCGATGATGCAGAACGCAGTGGACGTCCAAATGAGGCGGTAACACCAGAAAACATCAAAAAAAATCCATAAAATCGTTTTGAATGATCGAAAAGTGAAGTTGCGTGAGTTAGCTGACATCGTAAAGATATCAAAAGAACGTGTTGGCTTTATATTGCATGAGCATTTGACTATGAGAAAGCTCTGTTCAAAGTGGGTGCCGCGTTTGCTCACTGTTGATCAAAAACAAGAACGTGTTGATGATTCTGAGCAGTGTTTGGCCATGTTTAAACGTAACAAACCGAAATTTTTGCGTCGATTTGTGACAATGGATGAAACATGGATCCATCACTTCACTCCGGAATCAAAACGATCGTCATCTGAGTGGACAGCAACTGGTGAACCTCGTCCAAAGCGCCCGAAAGCACAACAATCGGCTGGAAAGGTTATGGCCTCGGTATTTTGGGATGTGCGTGGTGTAATATTCATCGACTATCTTGAGAAAGGAAATACCATCAACAGTGAATATTATATAGCGTTATTGGAGCGTTTGAAGGCCGAAATTGCAAAGAAACGACCGCATATGGCAAAGAAAAAAATTTTGTTTCATCAAGACAACGCACCGTGTCAATCAAAACAATGGCAAAACTACATGAATTGAACTTCGAATTGCTCCCACATCCACCGTATTCGCCAGATTTGGCTCCCAGCGACTACTGGCTGTTCGCAGACCTGAAAAAAAATGCTCGCCGGTAAGAAATTTCGCACGAATGAAGAGGTTATCGCTGAAACTGAGGCCTATTTTGAGGCAAAAGATAAATCGTTCTACAAAAGTGGTATTGAAATGTTAGAGCGGAGCTGGAATGATTGCGTTGCTCTTGATGGAGATTACGTTGATGAATAAAGCTAATTTTGAACCAAAAAAACCGTGTTTTCTTTGTTAGGCCCGGGACTTTTCAGCCCATGTGTTAAGGTTGCTAGTAAGTTCTCGGTCACCAATCAGGCGAACAGCTCTCTTCTGAATATAATCCAACAAATGCAGTGTATGTTTGGGAGCAGAGCCTCAAACATGGGAGCAGTACTCCATCCTTGGTCGAGTTTGAGCTTTTTACAGAATTAACAGTTGTTTTGGAGTATGAAGCTTTGTAATTCGAAATAATATCCCAGCTTCTGAGTTGCTCTCTTTATAAATAAATAAATAAATAAACTTTATTAATCCAAGAGACCATACACAATAGCATAGGACAAGTCAGGCACTATTTTAATTGAGTGAGAAAAGGTATTACAAATGAATTCACATAAATGCAATAAAGCAAACAAAAGTTATCATCTTAACATTAGTAGCCTCTATCTATTAAAAAATCGTTTATACAATAGTAACATTTTTTCTAAAAAAAAGTCAATTAACGTTCTTTTATACAATTTTATATTATCAATATTTCGAAAACGGGGGGGGGGGTGGCAATTTATTAAATAGGTGAATGCCAATATAACGGGGATTGTTTTCCGTTGTGGACAAACTGTGGACTGGAATAGCATAGTTATCACCATACCTTGTATTATAATCGTGATAATGATTGTTAGTAACAAAATTCTGTGGTTTCTGCTTCACAAATAACAAGATTTCAACCATGAAAATACAAGGTACTGTGAGGATCCTTAAGTCCTTAAAAATCTGCCCACAGGATGCACTTCTCTGAGCGCCAACTATCGCTCTTATAGCTCTCTTTTGTAGCCGAAAAACCCTGAGGCTATAAGAAGAACAACCCCAAAAAATTATGCCATACTTAATTTTTGAATAGAAATGTGCATAGTAATAAGACAACAAGACATTTCTATTGGTCAAATCTTTCAGTTTATATAAGGCAAAACACGACGATGATAAAGTCCTGCAAAGAGCATCAACATGGCTTTCCCAACTTAAGCTATTTTCCAAATATATTCCTAAAAATTTTACTTCATCCACTTGCTGGATACTTTTCCCTTGAATTTTTAATAGATAACTTTCAGATATTGCTTTAGTTCGAGGAGTAAAAATCAACGAATACAGTCTTTTGTGTATTTATACACAATTTATTTGCATTAAACCATTTTAAAAATTTATTTAAAATATCTTGTGCACACACTAGCACTTCTTCTTTACTTTTGTGAGAGCAAACGTAACTATTATCATCGGCAAACATGATGAGACTCTGTTGCTCATCTATATTAGGCAGATCGTTCACAAAAAGCAAAAACAACAGAGGTCCTAAGACAGATCCCTGTGGCACACCTATATTTATCGGTAATATGTCCGACTTTGCTGTATTTACATGTACGAGTTGTGTTCTCCCAGTTAAGTAACTCCTAAGTAGTTCATTAATTTTTCCCCTCAATCCATACGCATTCAATTTATCCAGCAAAAGATCGTGATTTACAAGGTCAAACGCCTTACTTAAGTCCATAAATAGGCCTAATGTTTTCATTTTCAGATCTAGATTTGTGTAAACTTTATTATTAATAAATTCGTAAATTGCTGATATTGTGGATTTGCCCTTGAGAAATCCATTTTGTGCCCCATACAAAATGCCGTACCTTACTACAAATGCCAATATCTTATTAACCATTATTCTTTCCACAATTTTTGATAATATAGAGAGCAGCGCGATAGGCCGGTAATTTTCAATATAATCTTTTTTACCCTTTTTATATACCGGAATAATTTTTGCAATTTTCAACGCCTCAGGAAACACACCCTCAGACAGTATCATATTTATCAAAAATGTTAATGGACCTGCTATAAGATGAACACAAGTTTTTAGCATTTTAGTATGAACTTCATCAACTCCAACAGAATTAGAATTTTTTAGGTTATTTATCACATCCACCACATCCTGCTGATTTATTGGTGTCAGGAACATGGTATGAAGCTCCTGACAGTAGGGCAGTGAACAGCTGGGTTTTAACATTAGGTGATGTCTCGTTCAGTTTTTTAGCAATATTTATAAAATATGCATTAAAGCAATTTGCTATTTCAGAAGGCTTCTCAGCAACTACATCATTACTAACAATTTTGGTAATTCTATTATTTTTTTCTTTTTTGTTTCGTATATTGTCATTAATAATTTTCCACGTTATCTTAGATTTATTATCTGATTCAAAATGCCATGCATGCCAAGTTCTTGTGACACGGTCTCATTTTACAGAAGCAGATTGCTATTTTTACGCTGCGGAATCGACATGCCTAATTTGTGTATGTATTTTTGCCCTCGAATATCTAAAAAAAACTACTGCACCGAATTTAATGTCGTTCATTGTGTTCGATCGGGTATTGTTCAATTTAAGTCACGGTGAAAGAATCATTCAAATCAGTTTTGTAGTTCAAGAGTAATACTTATAAAAGTAATTAACCGCCTTTTGAAAGTATCAGACAGTGTACCAGGTGTATAAGTATGAAATGCGGATTTTTTTTCTAAAAAAACATGTTAAATTCGGAAGAATGATAAAAAGTGCTTTATTCAAAGTATGCTCCATCGCTTGTTATACATTTTTCCCCTCTTTCGGGCAATTTGTGATACCACGCCAGTAAAAATCTTCTCCTTTTGCCGCGAACCATTCATTGAGCCATTTTTTCACATCTTCGTACGAACCAAAGCGCTGCTCAGCAAGTGCGAGACCCATCGATGCAAACAAGTGATAATCGGAAGGAGCCAAGTCTGGTGAGTAAGCCGCATGGGATAGAACTTCCTAGCTGAGTGCTTCCAACGTGTCGCGAACTGGTTTTGCCGTATGTGAGCATTGTCATGAAGAAAAATGACTTCGTATTGCCTCTTTCGGTATTCTGGCCTTTTTTCAAGCAGCGAACGGTTCAAATCGGTCAATTGTTATTGGTAACGTTTAGTATTAACTGTTTCCCCAGGTTTTAAGAGCTCATAATAGATCACGCCGCTCTGGTCCCACCAAACACAGAGCCAAAGCGCTTCGGTCTTGCGGTCGATGTGGATGGTGCGCCTGGGTCTACTATACGATGCAAAAAACGACTTCCTTTTGTACCGAGCGAGCAAAATGTCACACGTGTTTTTGCGCTTTTCCATTTGCCCATCGTTCAACTCATGTGGTACCCATCTACCGGACTTCTGAATCTTTCCCATCTCTCGTAGCCGATTGGAAACAGCTTGTTGACTAACGCCCAATTGCTCGGCGAGTTGTTTTTTGTGTTTGCGAATCATCTTCGTCCAACAATGCTTGCAATTCCACATCTTCGTATTTTTTTGGCTGTTTTCCATGTTCCTTGTCTGCAACATCGAAGTCACCACTTTTGAAACGCCGAAACCATCGGTCACACGTATCTTGCTATGGAGCATGTTTACCATAAGCTTCTCGAAGTAATCGGTATGCTTCAACAGCAGTTTTCTTCAAATGAAAACAAAAAATTAATGCTGTCCGCGAATGCTCTTTGTTGGGTATAAATTTCGACATATTAAACACAACACACACTTTTCCAATTTATCACTCGTGCGCGTCTGACCCTTATTGATGACCCAACAAAATGGCGCAGTGTCAAATCTTTATAGCACAAACTGCAATAGTGCACCATCTGTTGTCTGAAATCCGCATTTCTTACTTGTACACCTGGTACATATAGTCATACAACAAAAAGCTCGGTTGTTAGAGTACTTGACAAAATTTTGTGCGAGTGTTGCAGTTTTTACGATTATTTTGCTCCCGTAAAAATAAGTGGAAGTACTTTGCTTTGAAACAGTATCGATGGGGCCGAGAACTAATTCAAGATGACTCTAGATCAAAAAAACCGGCTAAACTGAGGCAACTATCAGGCTTCTTGAGGATTCTCTGCTGTTTGTTCGAAAAATTAACATCTCGGTGCTTGCTAAAGAAGGCAAAGAATTGTGTACGAATATTTAGATGAATCCCGAACTTGTAAATTCATAGAGAACCGAAGCTTCCTGTTTCTTGACAAAATCATCTACCAATAAAACTGTGTGCCGGTGGCCTTGTAGATTACATTGTTCTATTGTAAAAGGTTTTATTTGCTTTATTAGTTGTATAAACAATTTAGTGTCTATACGATATCAATGTAAAATGTAACACCGCTCAGGCTTTGAAAGTATTACGTCATAAGTTCTTGGAGACTTAGGATATAAAAATTATGCTATTTATTCATTATTTCTAATTTTAGCAGAAACCCTTCTCTGCTCAACTTTCATTTATATCTTTCTTGCACAAGAAGCGCTCCACATTAATAAAACTAATATCGTTGAATTGGCATTCAAAAGCTCTCCACTCGTCCAAACAAAATATGCGGGATTATCTACTTATACTAATAAAAACAAGTATAAAAATTATAAATTCGTTTTTATAGAACGAAATTTCATTACATAATCGCATCATATAATTGTAATTGTACAAGCAGACAACCAAAACTGTTATGTACATAATATTAAAAACCAGAACTAATTAACAAGAGTCATAGAAGAGTAATCGTTTTTACATCATTAGTGAAGGTTGCGTAATTATTCGAAATAGACCCGTTTGTTTTTGTGTTTACTTAAGTTTTTAGGTAATTTACGTTGTGTTCGATTGGAGCTAAATTTATTTCTTCGGGATGTTTACATTTTCGCACCTCAGGATAAACTGATTTTGCAAACGATTATTTTGGTAGGCGACTGTCTTTAACACACATCTCAATCAAGTATCATCCCTTTCATATGGAACTACACCAAAAATTTCAAGAGCGTGATTTTGAACGACGAGTAAACTTTTGTACCACCATGAATGGAGCAATAGAGGCCGATCCAAATTTTTTATGCAAAATAATGTTTTCTGATGAAGCTACTTTTCGCAGTAATGGAGCAGTTAACAGCCATAACATTACTCATTGTATATCACCACTACACCAAACACTTTATTTTTGCACTGCGTTTCGCTAACCATGTTAGCTTCATCAGCGTGTTTATGTGAATCCCCCTACAACACCAGTAGATATGGAAAATAGGAGTCGGGATGCGTGCAGGACAATAACGCCCTTTATGCTAAGGAAAGTTAAGGAAAATATAGTAAAACGACTAAACATGTGTATTCAAGTAGACGGGCATATTTTTGAACATTTATTACGTCATAATAATTAATCATTAGATAAATTAAACTATATTAAAATTATTATTAACTATTTGTGTATGTTTTCACAATAGCATAAGTGTATTAAAAACAAGGGTAAAAATTGAAAAATTTAAAATAAATCGAAAACTATTAGAAATAGGTATATGACATACTTAATAAAAGATGGAGGGTTTTGTAAAATCTATCAGAAAAAATAATAATATACAGGGTGGGCCGTTTAAAAAATTTGAAATTTTTCAATTTAAAATAGTCTTCTTCTTCTTCTTCCACATACTGTAGGCCTCAGGCCTGTAGTTTCCAACTCATCAGTTTTCTTGAGATGTTGATGTCCATGATTCGAGCCATCTCTTTGGAGGTCTTCCCAGGGGTCGTCGTGTCCGTGGTTTACTCTCGCGATTCTCGCTAGTCTCTCCTCAGTCATTCTCTCCACGCGATCTCTCCAAGCTCTTCTACGTTTACGTCCCCATCTGATTATGTCTTCCACTTCGCATTCATGTCTTATGTATGTGTTTACTCTTCCTATGTCTTAGCGTGTATCCTGAAATGTTTCTAAGTATTTTCATCTCTGTTGTTCGAAGAATGCTTTTTGTTCTTTTATTGTCTGCTCTTGTTTCCATAGCGTATATTAGTGTGGGTCCGACACATGTTTTGTATATCGTTACTTTTGCCTTTTTATTCATAAAGGCGTTGTTCCAGATGATGTCCCGAAGTGCGCCTGATTTTCGGCTGGCTTTGTTTGCTTGGTTCTTCAGTTCATTTGTTCTATTTTGGCATGAGGTGATTTGTAATGCCTAGGTAGTTAAATGACATGACTTGTTCTATTGTTGTGTTTTCCAGAGCAAGTTTGCATCTTATTGGTTCTTTAGATATGACGAGGGTTTTGGTTTTTTGTGTTGGATACCTGTATGTTGACGGCTTTAGCTTTTGTGTAGAATGAGTGCAGAAGCCGCTGTAAGTGGTTCTCTGCCACGATCACAGCGTCGTCTGCATAACAGACAATGTTGATTTTACCCGTTGTAAGTGAATATCCTTCCTCCATGTCTCTGATATGGGTTATTATCTCGTCCATTATTGTTGAACAGTTGCGGGCTTAAAGAGTCCCCCTGTCGGATTCCGGTTAGCGTTTGTATTTCCTCTGTCAGTCTTTGATTAACTAAGATGTGAGTGCCTGTATTGTGGTTTAGTTGTTTTATGTTGTCTATTATATTTTTTGGCACATGTTTTCTTTTTAGAATATCAATTACGTGTTTTAGTCTTACTCTGTCAAATGCTTTAGTGAGGTCTATAAAGCACATAAATGCAGGTTTTCCGTATTCTATGACCTTCTCTACTACTTGTCTGACTATGAAGATGGCGTCTACGGTTGACCTATTTTTTCTGAAGCCTTGTTCTTCCGACATGTTTACATGCTCACTTATTATTGCTTCTATGATCTTTGTAAAGGGCTTCATGGTTGAACTTAACAGAGTTATACCTCTATAGTTTTCTGTTAATTTCTTGTGTCTTTTCTTGAATATAGGAATGGTTATGCTTTTTCTCCATTCATTAGGGACTTCTTTGGTTCATAATATTTTATTGAATAGCTTTGTTATTTCTGCCATTAATTGTTGCCCTCCATATTTCAGTAGCTCATTTGGTATGTTATCTAACCCGGGTGCTTTCCAGTTTTTAATCTTTTTTGCGTGTTCTATCGTCATTTCACCCGGTATCTCTAAAGGTTCTTCGACTTTCTCATCTTCCTCATCCTCGTCTTCTCTTTCGGGTGCATCTGCGTACAACTGCTCAAAGTAGATTTTCCAGCGGGTCTCATCGATTTGTTGTGTTTGTGTGTACTCCACAACTTCAAGTTTCTTTCTTCTTATCATTCTCCACACTTTCTTTTGTGCTCCGTATAGGTCATGTTCCATTTCGGAGGTGAATCCTTCCCAAAAGTTTCGTTTTATTTCTCTAATTTCTGCGTTGACTCTGTTTTTTTTGTTTGGGTGTAATGGTTCTTTTCTTCTGGTGTTTTGTTGTTCAAGTATCTCAAGTATGCCTCCCGTTTCTCCTGAGTCAGTACTTTCACTTCCGGTGTATACCATTGTTTGTTTCGAGGGTTTTTATTTACTCCTACTTTTCTTAGGCCCAACGCCTCAACAGCTGCATCAGTAATATTTGTTTTTATTTTTTCCCAGTAGTTCTCTGTGTCGTCATGTTCTTTAATGTTGTTTGTTTCGATTTTTTGTGTTAGTCGAGTCTGATACAGTGCTTTTGTCATTGGGTCTCTGATGGACTGGATTTTTTCTTGGATCGTGTTTTTTGGTATCTTCTTCTTCTGGATGTTTATTCGTAGTTTACAAAAGTGGTCGGATCCTATATTTGCTAAGGTCAGGCTTCTTGTGTCTAGTATTTGGGTTGGGTGTATGGCTCTATTTGATATTATATAGTCTATCGTTGAGTTTTGTTCTGGAAAGTTCTGCCATGTAATTTTATGCTGGGGTTTATGTTTAAAGAAGGTGTTGTTTATTCTCATATTGTAGCGTGCACACAAGTCTACTAGTACTTCTCCGTTCTCATTGATGTGTTTCTCGTTAAAGTGGTGCTTTATTCCAGGTAATGTGTTATTTCCAGTTCTAGCATTTAGGTCACTCATTATAAGTAATTTCTCATTTGCTGGTATGTTTCTCAGTTCGTTTTCCAGGCTTTCGTAAAATGTGTCTTGTCTCTTCTCTGCTTTTGCCAACATCCGAAGCATATACACTTATAAGAGTTGAGGTTTCCTGTTCCTATGTTCAATGATACTTTGAGGATTCTTTCATTTACGTATTGTATGTCTTGTATAAGGTGTTCGTATTTTTCTGGCTATTAGTAGCCATAGTCCTGCTGTTGCTCTTTTGTGTTTGTCGACCCCGCTATATATTAGCACATACAGTCCCTGGCCAAATTATTAGACGCACTGCAAGATTTCATGTAAAATATTAATTACCGAGTGATATTGTACCGTTTTATTATTTTAAATTGATTTGTTTTTTATTTTTATATTATCCAATCAATTACCTATTTATTTGACATAAATAAAACAGCATTAATTTAGAAAAGCATAAGTTTATTAAGTTTTAAAGAAAAGTGAAATTAATGTTAGTAAAAGTCAATATTTAGTTGAGCCACCTTTAGCCGCTATCAAAGCTTTAATTCTGCGCGGCATGCTATCAATGCAAGATTGTACTGTCTCCTGCATTTGAGGATGATGATTCCACACATGAATAATCTTTTCTAGGAGCTGGGTTTTGTTGGTAATCACATCTTTAGCCACTTCTCTTTTCATCAGCTCCCACACATTTTCAATGGGTTCATATCAGGGCTATTACTCGGCCAATCCAACAGAGGGATATTTTTTTCTGCCAAAAAAGCTTTAACAGACCGAGCAGTGTGGCAGGGAGCTCCATCTTGCATGAAAGTGAATGGTTCCCCATTTGGAAACCATTCTCTGAGCTGCGGAATCAACCGATTTTGTAATACTTCTTTGTACTGATCTTGCGTCATTATTCCTTTGACGACGTACAGACGTCCAGTGCCCTTGCCGCTGATGACTGCCAAATCATCACTTTGGTGGGATGTTTAACCGTCGGGACGACACAATCAGGATGAAACTTTTCTCCATGACGACGACGCACATACTGAGCTTTATTCTGCAAAATTTCGAATGTGCTTTCGTCACTGAAGCAGACCTGTCATAAATAGGAAAAATATATAAACTTCCATGTTTATTTGCTTTATTTTACTGAAAATGATAATAATGTATCAATTATTGATTAAATTACTGTATCTTACCGATCTCCAGAAGTCCACATCTTTGTCTTGCCATTGTTTGGCCCACTTCAGGCGCTTAGCTTTCATTGCAGCTGTTAACTTGGGCTTCCTGGCGGGGCGATAGGCCTTAAAATCTAATTCTTTCAATTTTCTTCGAACAGTGCGGTCAGAAGCATTTACGCTAGCATCCTGGAGTTGTGATTTTATTACCTTTGTGGTAGCAAATCTGTTTTCTACACAAATTTTTTTCAAACATCTCTCTGACCGTGGAGTGAAAATTGGTTTTCTACCGCATCTTTTCTTTCTTTTCGCGCTTAATTCCTTCCCTGACTCAATTTTCTTTTTTATGCGTCGTACACTAGCTTCAGAAACCTCCAATCTTCGTGATATTTCTCGGTTTGTAAATGTTTTCGCAATCACAAGGGCCTTCACTTCAGCTTTTTTTTACGTGGTGAAAGATCGCCTTTTCTACCCATAATGAAAATAGTCCAATTACTTTTTTAAAACACTGCATACAAAATAAACTAATAACTGAGTAGTATAAAACTGTTAAACAAACAGTCCATAAAGCCACAGAAACACGTCCGTACCTGACTCGATTCCGATTGCGACTGATACAGGTTTGTACTTGTTTACGTTCATGTATCACTTTGTCAACACAGTGTTGCCATATGTTAAAAATAAATACAAATATGTAGTCTACAACAATTCTTTTAAATAAAAATCAATAATATTGTAGTTTAAATATACCATTATTGCATAAAAACTCTTAAGAAACATAAAATTACTAAAAAAAATACAGTGCGTCTAATAATTTGGCCAGGGACTGTATATTAGCACATAGTTTGGTACTTTAGTGGTTAAAATAGTCAAAATGCATAAATTTTGAACACCCTGTAGCATCTAACTCAAATTTCTTTACATATATATTTTTTTCATCTCTATAGAACGCTCGTACCAATTATGAGTATTCCACCTTCAGAAACAATGGCGTTGCTGGCAATTTTTTACAAAACTGAAAACTAGTATTTAAAACAAAAAATGAAATATCACCCTGTACATGTATAATTAAAGCTTCAACAATGACATCCACTGCCATGTTCACAGACCACATTTTATCTTCCACCCTCCAAACGTGCTCGACGCATTTTCGCCAATTTTATGTGGAAACATTAGGTATAGCATTCTGAAAAAGGCTTTGAAGGTTCGCTAATTTATAGGTCGTATTGTTCCTGACGACTTCACCTTTAACCTGTACCCATATAAATTCTTTCGGATTGAGCTCTCAATGATATGGTAGCAGGCGATGAACAGTAATATTACGTTTTTTTTTTGGCCATTTCGTCGATGACGAAACTTGTGTACTTGTCTTTTTTTTTGAGAACTTCAAGCTTTACAGGTTTTAATAATTCTCTCTTAACGCTGTCTTTTGAAAATGAAATGTTTTTTTTCGCGGTCATCCAAGATTGGAGTTCCTTTTTCAGACGACCTAAGGTTGGAACTCGTTCTAATTTTTTATAATGACAACTTGCGTTATCCATTACAACATTACCGTCTGATATTAAGTCTACCATCTGCGAAAACCAGTCTTCAAATATATTGGAATTCACATCTTCGTGATAATCTCCTATTTTCTTGGATACGAATGTTAAAAGACCTCCTCTACAAAACCACTTTCGCTTCCAGTATACGTAATAATTAACCTACGTCCCTTACTAGATTGCGGTTTAAGACCAGTAGAGAGACTTTCATGAATGCTGGGCGAGCATTTTTGGTATTCCGATTTTGCAAAAATTTCTTGACTGTATACCCTTCGTTTATCCACGTCTCATCTAAGTAATATATCCTTTTTCTTTCGGGAACGCGCTTTTCTAACTCTAACTCGTAACTCCTTAAATAGTCTCTTCTCTAGTGTACAATTTCTCCACTTTCTATCAATGAAGATTTTCTTCCACACTTTTTCCCATAAAAATTCATACCTTTTAAAACACTCCATAGTTTTACTCTAGTCATTTTCGGTATTTCTGGGTGGCTTGGCGCAGCCTGCAGGATCATATCCAAAGTTGGAATTATTTTTTCCGTAAAAAGTCATGAACAATACTCCTCACTGCTTGTTTTGTGTTGTCTGTCAGCTGAAGTTCTTTTTTGCCTAGTCTCTTTGGAGAAGCTGTACCCCCTCCTTTTCTTCTCTTAAAAGTCTGTAAACTGTGGCTTTACCAACTCCGGTCATTAAGGAATATTTTGTCACATAATCGTCCACACTTAAATTACAATTTTTAACGTAGTCAAATACATTTTAACTACGCTTTTCATTATGGGTTATCTTCCCGCACTTCTGGCGTTTCGCTGGAGAAGACATTTCGCTAACACACCAACTGACTTGTCAGTAACTGCCTTGACACTTGGGCATGCTGCTCTAAATATGTGTTTACAGTTGGGGCAACAGGAAGATATGTATGTGCCAAATGATTTGATCGGCATTAAAACTTTACAAAAGAGCGTTGTTACCTGAAAAATACCTGGGAACAGATAGCACGCATCTGTTATAGAATGACCGGTCAGTCCACTGACATTTTTAATACTATCAGTTTCAAATAAATAGAGTATAGTGACGAAGCCTGAAAGTACCTACAATAGTTCAAATTTTATAGTGTTGGTCCGGGAACTTTTAGATTGCATAACGTACATTTGCGTTACCAGAAATAATTTATTAAACTGTGTATTAATATTGCAAGAGTAATTTTTAAAAATCTTGTTGTTGAACATTCTTGTTAGGTAATTAACATTTTAAAACAGTTGCATAACTAAAATTAGAATCGGCGTGGCGAAAACAGTTAACATTCTGTAAATACGAAGAAACGGAGAACAAAATATTGACTTTTAATTATGTAAAGATACTAAGTTTTATTAATTTACGCATATAATGATCGTGTTGGGAAGTATGAAGTTGTGGTCTTATGTCTCTTTTAGTCCCCATGAGACCGACATTAAAACTAGGAGAGTGAAAGGGAAATAAGACGCGACCTAAACAACTTTAAAAGTAGTTCGGGTTTTAAGGTAAATAATGTCATAGCTAAACTTCATTATTCCTCAAAACACTTCGAGATTCTAAATTTGTAAAAATAGCTGTAAATAAGTAAAACGAAAAGCCGATTTGTACTCTGTTGTGAAGAAACCTGTACATACTACATGGGGTAACTAAAAAAAAAATTTGGAAGGGCATAAATTCCATTCAAATGAAGACCGATTTACAAACCAAAACAAAGATTTTTTTAAAAGATCTAGAGTTACTCTGTGTGTATAAGGTTGAAAGTTGAATAAACAATTTTGGTTTTTGAAATTTGTTTATTTTTTTCTAGTCTTGTAACCGACCGTTGCTTTACTGGCTTGTAAGTTGATCAAAGATATTTAATACTTAATGTTATTGTTAATAATAATGCCTTTTATGTCTTTTGTGAATTAACTAAGAATAATAATAATGTAATAATGACTGACTGCCTATTATTTTATATATTTACTCCCTAAAATTTACCATAGGTGTACTTTTAAGTTTAGCTAACAAATATTTACCTATCATCCTAATGATTACAGAGTTTGGCCACTTCTCGGCGCAGTCAAGAAGTTTCCAAAGCAAATAATTAATTGTAGAAAGTAGTTGTTTTACTGAGCTATCAGTAAGTGTATATAGTATATCTTTAATTGCGAATTGGTTACTATGGTTTTGTATTAAACTCATAGGCGCAGCTAAAGGTCAAAACAATATAGTAATAAAATAATAAAAAAATAGTTGGTTTACAACACTAGGCTGGCCTAAAAAATTATCAGCACGCTCTACGAATTGTTAACAATCTATAAATTGTAATAATCGTACTGTTTTTATTAATCTCCCCAACCTTTTAAAAATACCTCGTCGGTTCTATATTTTATTATTTTGATCCCTCGTGACCTCTAGCCAAGTAACTGCTAATTGATGAAGTTTAATAGGCTGAAATAAAAAGATCTGGAATCATTTAAACCTCGTAAATTTGGTTTTATTACAATTTGGAATAAATTGGCGAAAGTAGCTTGTGTATGATTAGAGCGTCTTCAAACTATTATCTCTGCGCAAACTGCTTTTCACTGGCTTGCCAATGATACAATGTTTATTAATAAAAAAGGGTCAGCATGATAACAACCAAAGCGATTATTACTGTATTGTTTGATACGTAAGACATCTAAATATTTATTTAATTAAAGTCATTTTTTTTACTTTCATTGTTAATTGTATTCGTGAAAACATCACACTCCGAAATTTTTGCTTTCCTTCACGTTTTAAGGTTCCTAAATCACGAAAAACATAGTCATTCATTTCCGTCCGTCTGTCGATCCGTTGGTACGATAACTCTCGAACAATTTCAGGCTTGGTACATAGCTAACGTCGAACAAGGAGATGAAACCAGTAGTTTTGAACGATATTGCTTCTTACCAAGGGGGTGGTAAATTTTAAAATGTTTTCATAGTAATACGTTTTTCCTGATTTTTTGTTGAATAATAAACTGATTTTATGCATAAATACACTCCTGGACAAAATTAACGCAACAATATATTAAATCATACAAAACTCTATAATGAATTAATTTTAATAATTTTTTATGAACATTGGTTACACTAAAAGTTAGAAAAAACTTATTCGGATACTTTAAAAGTAAATTAGCTACCAAATTTCTCTATAAGATTCGAATTAAAATTATTCTTAAGACTTAATAACAAAATCGTTGAAATTATGTAATAATGAAAAAAATAAACTGGGACACTAGTAGCAAAATTAATGGTGTAACTGGGACACTAGTAGCGTGTGTTGCCTCCTTTACTTCGGATGACAGCGTTTATGCGCCTAGGCATGCTTCTAATTAAATTTTGGATAAAATCTTGAGGAATTTGCTCCATTCTGTGATAACTGCATTTTCAAGTTCCCTCAGGTTTCTAGGTGCAGGTATATGACGTTTCACATTTTTCTTAAGGTGATCCCATACATGTTCTATCGGATTCAGATCCGGGCTTTTTGGTGGCCATTGCATAATCGGTATATCAACTTGATTAAGATAATCGAGTACCTCCCTAGCCACGTGAGGTCGAGCGTTGTCTTGCATAAACAGGAAATTGGGCCCCACAAAATGACCGAAAGGCATCACATGTTCTATTACAATATTCTCAAGATAGTAGTCAGCATTCATGGATCTCGTACGGACAGGAACTAACTCTGTGCGAGCATCAAAGCAGGTGCCACCCCAGAACATAACAGAGCCACCGCCGAATGAAATCCTTGCAGAGATATTGCAAGGAGCAAACCTCTCTCCTGCTCTTCGCCATACTCGCTCACGATTATCTGGATGTTTTAGACTAATCCTAGTTTCATCTGTTAAGAAAACTTGTTTCCAATCATAAACAGACCAGTTTTCGTAATTTCGAGCAAAACGTAACCTGGCAACTCTGTTCTCTCTAGTAAACAAGGGCGCAGTGGCTGGTCTCCTACTGTTTAATCCAGCTTCATTTAACCGTCTTCTAACTGTTTTAGAAGAAATTGTGACATTGCGAACAGCTTCGAGTTCGTTTGTTATTATAGGACTAGTGACAGTCCTGTTGCATATTGTCTTATAAAACGTTCATCTAGGTCGCTAGTGCATCGTTTTCGCCCTTGCCCTAGCCTTCTAAAATAAGTTCCTACTTCATTCAAGCGTCTTACCATACGACTTATTGGGGAACGATGTTTGCCTAACAAATTGGCAACATAATAACTCTGACAATATCCCTCGTCCAATAAAACTGAGGCTCGCACTACCTCGTGTTCAGTTAAATTCCTTGTTCGATTCATTTTTCTAATTCTTCGGGGTCAAAAATAAAACAGTCTACCACAAAAACGTATTTCTTTGAAAAAGGGTACAATTGCTAAGCTTACTTTTAAAGAAAATCTATCACATTATTACAGAAAATTGTTTATCTTCTAAAAAATTCTTTAAAACTGTAAATCTAAACGAATTGTTTTGATTTCTGTCATGAACAACGAAACAAAATATGCATAGCCTACTATTCAAATACTCGATAAAGTTTAAAACTGACATAAGAAAAAGATAAATTAATTTTCAGATTGTTGCGTTAATTTTGTCCAGGAGTTTATTTGTAGTAAAACATATAAGGTCGAATGGTTTGAGGAAGGAGAGTAGAAGGGGTTGCTTCGTATATTTCATCCTACATACTCTTTTCGGGGTCCAAAAATTAGGTTTTCTTTCATTGATTTCAAGTTTAACCCAGGAAGGGGTCAAAGGGACGGGAGTAGTTTAGTATTGTATAACTTCAATAGCATTTTGAGATATTTACAGATTTTTTGATTGATGTATTGGACAAATTTTACGTATATTATTTATAGTAAAATATGTGAGGCGTTGAAGGGTGGGGCAGGTCTTTTTCGGGGTTTGTGGAGTCGAGGAATCTGAAAATTAAGTTATCTTTTTATTTTACTTTCCGCTTTAATGGGGGAAGGGGTAGAAAATGTAGAGTGGTCAAATATTGTATAGTTTCAATAGTATTGTGGACATTTTTAAGGTTTTTGGTTGCGAAAATGAACAGATATTAAGGACTTATACCTAGTTAAAGAGCCGAAAAAAAGCGTTTTTTTTTAGGAATTTTTTTAGCGAAATTATTCGTTATATAAATCAGGTTTCTATCTTATATAATAATACATAGCTTGAAATACAATTTGTGAAATTTTAATTTAAAAGAAATTAAAAATGGCGGCGCTGTAACCGTTCCCCTGCGACCCCTTTTTTTAAGGAGCATTACGGTGTTTACGAATACTGGGAGCTGGAACATCTGAAATCAAAATTCCCAAAAAAACTTAGTTTACTAGAGAATCACGGGAAGCTTTAACCTCATTAAATGTACTGGTCCAGTGTTGTAAAGATATGAATACGGATGCATATGCAAATATAGACAAAAGAGATCTAAATACGTGGGTAAATCAAATATAAACGGTAATTTTTTTTATACGTTTATTGAATAACCTTATACACAAATCATTGATTTAACATTTTTCAATATAGTCTCCTGCGTGATCTACACACTTTTGCCACCGATTTGGAAGTTTCCGTATTCCCTGGTCATAAAAGGTTTGAGGGCGGGTTGTAAGCCAATTGCGCACGTGTTCCTCGACTTCTTCATTGCTTCCAAATCGCTGTCCTCCCAGTGATTCTTTCATAGGCGCAAACAAAAAATAGTCACAGAGGGATAAGTCAGGGCTATAAGGAGGGTGCTCGAGGGTTTCTCAGCCCATTTCTTCCAGTGTATCCCTTGTCAAAGCCGCAGTGTGAGGCCTGGCGTTGTCCTGGAGGGGAATGACATCTCTGATGGGCATGTCCCGTCTTTTCTTTCGATAGGCGGCTTTTGCCAACCGTAACAACTGACAGTAGTAAGCCGCATTCCGTACGTTGGTCGGATGTTGTCATCTGTAAGGCTTGACCTAGGGTGTCGATCATGACTTTCGTTTTCAACCCGTTCTCGTCCGTCCTTAAATTCTCTCGCCCACGTATACACACGATTCTGAGACAGTGTACTGTCCCCAAACTGTGCCTTCAAACGGGTTAAAATTTCTGACGGTTTAACGCCTTCATTGGTTAAAAACTTGATGATAATACGTTGCGCAACAGACGAAGGTCATGGCTGTACTGACGACAAAGACGAGTTGGCGCGCGCACCCATCCGGTTCCTCCACTCCTCACAAACCAAACATCAACTCCACACAATATCATCTAGCTAAGAACTGCATTCTAAGAAGAAGTGCAAAATTACCGTTTATATTTGATTTACCCACGTATTATTGAAAATCTGTATTGGAATCAATCGGTGAAAGATAAAATCGGGCTGGAAAAGTCTGAAAGCATAAAAATAACCCAAGGTGTAAGACAGGGATGCATTCTCTCACCACTTTTGTTCAATTTTTATTCTGATGCTGTCTTTAATGAGACCATCTATGACTCGAAACAACGGTATGCTGAGGATACTGTTTTATTAGCAAATAATGTCAAAGATCTCCAGCAACTGATCAATCGAGTCGTAACAGCAAGCGAAAGATTTGGATTAACTATGAATATAAGCCACATTTGACAAACTACGAGAAACGCTGAAATCAGGCATACCTATTTGCTTTAAACGAAAGATCTTTAACCAGTGTGTGTTACCTGTGCTTACTTATGGAGCAGAAACTCTAACTTTACTCATGGAGCAGAAACTCTAACTTTGACAAAGAAGACAATAAATAAGATAAGGGTAACTCAAGCGGCACTGGAGCGGCTAATGTTGGGTTTGTCTCTTTGAGATAAAGTCCCAAATAAAGAAATTAGGAACCGAACGAGAGTGATAAATACAGTCGAGAAAGTTCTGTCTTTGAAATGGGATTGGCCCGGTCATCTAGCCAGAACACAAGATAACAGATGAACTAGGAAGGTGTTGGAATGGCCACCTAGACAAGAAGCGTGTAGGAATAGAGAAAATACCTCCTACCAGATGGACAGCCCAAGATCGGTTGAACTAGAAAAAATTAAGGGAGGCCTATGTCCAGCAGTGGACGCTAAGGGCTGATATATGATGATGATGTTGATAAGAAAAACCAAGTGAATGGTAATAACAAAGACAAATCTGCCGCCAGAATCCCCCGAAACCATGGATAACAGCGTAGAACTGTGAAAACTTTCGGGCAAAATCTTGTCAGTAAGACCGAAAGTGCTTGTTCCTTGCCTCTGCGGCTTCTTCAGATAGCTGCCCAATTGGTAACAAAGCATTTTTTATTATCTCTGCGCCATGAACAAGTATCTTGTGCATCGTGGGTGTCATGGAATGCCACGGGTAGAGGTCCACATATAGACAAGCAGTTTCTGATGCATACTTGTCATATTTTTCTGGGTCGACTTTATGTCCGCTTGAGATTGTCTCTCTTTTAACCTATAACAAGTCATAGCTAAGGCCCGTTATTTCTGCTGCCAATTTCGGGTCTTCAAAAAATCTTCGACTGGTGTTCCCATTATTGATGTTTCCAAAATTTGCCTTTGGCATATCGACCAATAACCCGGTTTCATTGCGAAACCGGGTCTGAATTTCAAGTTTTTTCTCTTTCTCGAGTTCCTTTTCAGCCTCTGTTTTTCTTTCTCTATATTTTTTTTACTGGCAGTTTATAAGCCAGATGTAGGACACTCTCAAATAATTTTATCCTGGCATGTAATACTGAGAGACCGAATTGTACTGCCTCGGGATTAACTTCTTTTGTTATATCCAATCGGTTAAAATCCTTTGAGATTGTACCACAAATATAGCACCGGCTTGTTGCTGTGGTTCCAGTGGCGGCATTACACACTTTTCCATCCACCATTGTCATGATAAATTTGTGTTTGACTATAAACTTTTTCTCATCCAAGTCAACCTCAGTAGGAATGAGAGAATCAACTGATTTATTCACGTAGTTAATTTCTTGTTCTGTAACATCAGTACTCTTTTTGATAAAACTAAATCTTATTGGCCGACAAAAACGCGGAGAAGATGGAGTTGGATTCTCCCGCATGGTTTTTTCATTATTTTTTCCACACACTAATTTTAGACGCATGAAGCAACTTTGAAATATATTGCTATCCGAATCCGCATCACTGTCAAACTTTTGTTTGTATTGGGATTGTTGTGATCCGTCGCAACCCCATTTATGAATCGTCTTTAGGATATTCCATTTTTGTTCATTTAATGTTTGCAATACCTCTCGGACAATCGTGTAACAGTAAGATCCACCAAGGGCTGTAATTGAGCTTCCGCACTAGTGCTAGTTATTTTTCACGCTTCTGGTGGCGGGTAACATTTTTTTTTCCTTTTATAGGAGGCTATAACACGGAAAAATATGTTTGTTCGTCCTTCTTATGATTTCATACTGTTCTCTTGTTACATCTGCGTCTATGTACATTTGGATTGCTTCCTTGGCAGTCAAAGGGCTACTTTTATTTTTTGATGATTTTGTGCGATAATACACCTTTTTATATTTCGTTGTCCGAGTTGGTGTAGTGTATGATGATTTCTTTGAGTACATTTGAAGCATCTCGCTTTCCCATTTTTCTCAATTCAACTTGCGCGGCATGCACTATCACCTCCTCTTCAAAGGTAGAGCGAAGCTCCTCCGTCTTTCTTCTTTTACTTCTCTCGCTCAATTGTTCAAAAGGTTTGCTTGGTCGACCAGATCGATTTTGCAGACTGGAATTTCAAAGGTTCCTTCTAGCCATGAACTATTGTATTGAACAAATATGTCTTCCTTATTAGGGGCTTTGATCCATCTACGTTTAACTTCAGATTTAAAATGAGAAAAATTCCTTTTTAAGGTTTGTATTTGCTCTTGTGTATATCCTTCAGTTCACAAAAGTTGGTCTTTTAAGCAATTTAGTTTGTCTTCCAAATAAGGTAAATTTTCCTTCATCATGCGGTCAAACAAGTATTTCCGGGACACAACCTTCATTCCCGATGTACCAAGTGAACCTACAACAAAGAATCGTTAAGTTAAAATTGATAAAATCAAAATCTATTGTTTCTCACAATTTTGACCATAATTTTCAAAGTCCCAAAATGTATCTTATCCGGACTTATCCGGGGCCAGTTTTTTGATTTATTATTTACTGAAACTACCAACTTTAGAATATTATCAAAATTATAGCCGGATCGAACAGGGAAGTATGAAAACGACAGTAAAATATATTTTTTTTACAAAATAATACTCGTGGAAAAGACCTTTCTTTACCGACCCTTACGTTGACTCACAAATAAGTAAATGATAAAAGTTTTATGAAATAACATAGTTACAGTCCCTGGCCAAATTATTAGACGCACTGCAAGATTTCATGTAAAATATTAATTACCGAGTGATATTGTACCGTTTTATTATTTTAAATTGATTTGTTTTTTATTTTTATATTATCCAATCAATTACCTATTTATTTGACATAAATAAAACAGCATTAATTTAGAAAAGCATAAGTTTATTAAGTTTTAAAGAAAAGTGAAATTAATGTTAGTAAAAGTCAATATTTAGTTGAGCCACCTTTAGCCGCTATCAAAGCTTTAATTCTGCGCGGCATGCTATCAATGCAAGATTGTACTGTCTCCTGCATTTGAGGATGATGATTCCACACATGAATAATCTTTTCTAGGAGCTGGGTTTTGTTGGTAATCACATCTTTAGCCACTTCTCTTTTCATCAGCTCCCACACATTTTCAATGGGGTTCATATCAGGGCTATTACCCGGCCAATCCAACAGAGGGATATTTTTTTCTGCCAAAAAAGCTTTAACAGACCGAGCAGTGTGGCAGGGAGCTCCATCTTGCATGAAAGTGAATGGTTCCCCATTTGGAAACCATTATCTGAGCTGCGGAATCAACCGATTTTGTAATACTTCTTTGTACTGATCTTGCCTCATTATTCCTTTGACGACGTACAGACATCCAGTGCCCTTGCCGCTGATGACTGACCAAATCATCACTTTGGTGGGATGTTTAACCGTCGGGACGACACAATCAGGATGAAACTTTTCTCCATGACGACGACGCACATACTGAGCTTTATTCTGCAAAATTTCGAATGTGCTTTCGTCACTGAAGCAGACCTGTCAAAAATAGGAAAAATATATAAACTTCCATGTTTATTTGCTTTATTTAACTGAAAATGATAATAATGTATCAATTATTGATTAAATTGCTGTATCTTACCGATCTCCAGAAGTCCACATCTTTGTCTTGCCATTGTTTGGCCCACTTCAGGCGCTTTGCTTTCATTGCAGCTGTTAACTTGGGCTTCCTGGCGGGGCGACAGGCCTTAAAATCTAATTTCAATTTTCTTCGAACAGTGCGCTCAGAAGCATTTACGCTAGCATCCTGGAGTTGTGATTTTATTACCTTTGTGGTAGCAAATCTGTTTTCTACACAAATTTTCTTCAAACATCTCTCTGACCGTGGAGTAAAAATTGGTTTTCTACCGCATCTTTTCTTTCTTTTCGGGCTTAATTCCTTCCCTGACTTAATTTTCTTTTTTATGCGTCGTACACTAGCTTCAGAAACCTCCAATCTTCGTGATATTTCTCGGTTTGTAAATGTTTTCGCAATCACAAGGGCCTTCACTTCAGCTTTTTTACGTGGTGAAAGATCGCCTTTTCTACCCATAATGAAAATAGTCCAATTACTTTTTTAAAACACTGCATACAAAATAAACTAATAACTGAGTAGTATAAAACTGTTAAACAAACAATCACAGTCCATCAAGCCACAGAAACACGTCCGTACCTGACTCGATTCCGATCGCGACTGATACAGGTTTGTAGTTGTTTACGTTCATGTATCACTTTGTCAACACAGTGTTGCCATATGTTAAAAATAAATACAAATATGTAGTCTACAACAATTCTTTTAAATAAAAATCAATAATATTGTAGTTTAAATATACCATTATTGCATAAAAACTCTTAAGAAACATAAAATTACTAAAAAAAATACAGTGCGTCTAATAATTTGGCCAGGGACTGTACATACCTGTACTTTGAGAATCCATCACTTTTTCCACTACTTTAGAACTTATAGACATAAAATTCCACTTTCACAATTATGATTTTTAAGAGCGCCGAGAACTGATAACGTACACGAGGTAACAGGATCGAATTCCGACTGACATAAAACAGGTAAGACTACACGGGTGGGGATGGAAGCGGTTGTCTTTTGTTCTCGGAAGGGTCCTCTGTCTCTGGTAGTCGGTTACTTGGCAATATTTTGTTGTTTGTTATGTCCTTTTCCTACTTGAAGTGCCATATCCGATAACATAGGCGACCCTTTCGCCTTTGCCTGTGGGCGGTGCCTTTTTAAGTATTTCCATAGACAGACCAGAACCTACATTTAATGCCGGTTCCGAACGGCCAAAGTGAGAGGGCTTTATTAGGCATGATACTACGGGTGGTTTGCCATTGCCTTCCTGAGAGAGGTGACCGTCACGAAATTCTTTTTATTCCATTGCTTTGCAAAAATCAAAAGTAACGTCACTCAAACAGCTGTAACTCGCAAACTAATAGACAAAATGTCGTGAAAATTTTACACGAATCTTCTGAGAGTTGACACTAACTGAAAATCATATGGGTTTTTTTGTTTGTGCTCTGCCATCTCTCGGAAAATATCGGGACTTTTCACCCCATGTAAATAAAACGACACAGTCACCACAGTACAAAAATTGTTGGAAATATATTCGGATTTTTTTATCTTTGATTGTGTTAGCATCCTGTGTGTTTGCAGTCTAATATTAAACTTACCATAGAATTAGAAACCAATAACTCTATAAATTTCTTAAACATATCTACTCGTATATCAAAAGTGAACAATAAACACGATTTCTCGATTTTTCACAAACCTTCACATACTGACACAGTCATACACAATAGTTCATCCCACCCTTATCCTCACAAAAAAAGCAGGGGTCTCCTTAAAGAGGAGATGACGAAATGGACAAAATCCATAGTAGAGAAACATTGGAACGACACTAACGGTCTGGAACATTCTAAAAAGTTTCTGAGCTTTGATGCAAGGAGGGCGGATCTCGCCCTAAAAATGGATAGGAAAAGCCTAAGACTACTGGCGGGGGCACTCACAGGCCACCATACCTGCAGTAAGCACCTATACAGAATAGGCTTATCAACCACGTACACTTGCAGATTCTGCGGTGAAGAAGAGGAGTCTATGGAACACTTGATTACCAACTGTGCGGCATTGGGACACAGGAGACATAGGATACTACATGCCTATACGCTGGGTAAACAGGATCTGCTAACGCTCCCATTGAAGGAGCTGGTCCTGTTCCTGGATGTATTAAACCCGTGAGGGATAAGGGGAAGCACAATAGATCAATGATGGTCGCAGTGCAAAGGACCATTCTGGGCCACACTCCCCTCTACACATTACATTACATTACATTATCCTCACAAAATGGCAGTTTTTAACTCTTTCATACATAGATTGTTACATATCCCTATGACTAAAACTAATTTTAACAAAAGAATTCAACGTAATCAAACAAATAGCAATTAATAATGGATATGACCCCAACATTATAGATAATATCTTGAATAAAAAATCCTTTAAACAAGCAATCTCTCTAATTTATCCCACAATTAATGACAAAAAAGGAAAATTTAGTACACTCACATACACAGGGAAAATAACTAGAACAATTTCCAAACATTTAATAAAAAGGAACAATAAAATAGCATTCAAAACCAGAAATTCCTTAGGGAGTATAATTTTGAATAACAAAACCAAATCTAAGAAATCCTTAAAATCAGGAGTTTATCTATTAAATTGTGGATCTTGTACTAAAACCTACGTTGGACAAACTGGTAGATCTTTTGAAACTCGCATTAAAGAACATAAACACAGTTATTTAAAAAATAAGCACAATTCACATTACGCAACCCATATAATAAACGAATCCCATAATTTTGATGATACGTTAAAAATCCTACATGTAGAAAATAAATCTAAAAAATTAAATTTGCTTGAATGTCTTGAAATTAACAAACGGAAAAAACTCCAACCAATTATTAAACGAACAGGTAGACTTAAACCATTCACCCTTACTTAATCTTTATTAGCTCTCAGAAATAGTACCACAGATTTGCATTCCTAAAATAATTCTGTCTGTAAATAATATAATAAAATGATTAGCATAATTTTAGGTAATTAAGGATAGTTTTAAGCACAATATAACCAGGATTACTACCAAATATTTTTCTTTCTTATTTACTTCTGAAGAAGCCATTATATGGTGAAACAATTGTCAAGTGACTTTAAATATATTGGAAATTAAAACATAGTGTTGTTTTTTATATAATTTCAGACTTTTTTAGTTACTGTGTATTTTTCTTACTAGGTATTCCTATGTCCATTCGTCCCCGCGCTTGGCTTTACCTCTGCGGCGGTAAAATACTGATGGACAAAAGCCAGGGTGTCTACGAGGACTGTTTGAAAGCTCCCGGAGAGCCCAAGTGTCTGGAAGATATCAAGAAGGACATTCATAGACAGTTTCCCACACATGAAATGTTCAATTCCGAGGACAAACCTGGGTAAACGAATAAGTATATTTTCGTTAAATTAAAAAAAGACTAATTTAACTTGCGTTGTTAAAAAATACCGTTTTGTGTTGTTATTTTAGACAACACGAACTGTTCAACGTCCTGAAAGCATACACGGTCTATAATCCTGATATAGGATACTGTCAAGCCCAGGCACCGGTTGCGGCTTTTCTTCTGATGCACATGCCAGCTGAACAGGCTTTTTGGTGTCTAGTTTCAATATCGGATAAGTATTTACAGGATTATTATTCTCCTGATATGGAGGTTGTACAAAGAGATGGATTTATATTGCAAGGTAAGCAAACTCATGTTTTCTTTTTTTTTATATTATTTTCAAAAGGTAAGGTTTTGGAGATTCGGGATCTTAAAAGATTTAAAATACCTTGCCATTTTGTTGTTAAATTGTGAGGAAAAGCTCTCATTAAATGTTAACAGGCTGCATTTTGACATACAGTTATTTTTTGGACATAAAATACGACAAAAAAAAGTTTGTTGCTGTAAAGTGTAGCTAAGCCTACAAAATCGAAAATAAAATGAAAAATTCGGTTTTTCGTAAATATCTGGGCATATAAAAACGATATATAAAAACTAATACCACCACGTGAAAGAAAGGAAAATTTTACAAAGAAATAGTACAGTAGAACCCCGATTAACCGAGTCGCGATTATCCGAGCTCCGGATTAACCGAGCCAATCTAAGAACCTGATTAACCGATATACGCGCGTCTATGCTGCGTATTAACCGAGCTTCTAAAATATGTATGTACATATTTCCATTTAAAATCGTCGGGGTCTTCGCGGAATCCCCCTGGCCCGTGTGAGGGGTTCCCCTATTTATGTTTTTGGACTCTTTCAGCATGTAAATTTGCGTGAATGCTGTGCGTTATAGTGTTTACTACGGAGAAGTACGAGTATACTCACATAATTTATTTGGTTGTAGTTCTGGTAGTTAAGTGTAATTAATACAAGCTGCTTTGTTTGAATTTTTGTTTGTCGTATTATAATGGAGTAGTTGGAGATTGGAAAAGAAACTGCACAAAAATAGAAGAGTGGTGTATAAATCAAGCCTCCTCGTCCTCAGGAAGAAAATCAATGAAATCCGGCGACTATGAAAAGGTTAACGAAGCTTTATTCATGTGGTTTAACCAACATAGATCAAAAGGTGTGCCTCTGTCAGGTCCAATTTTACAACAGAAAGTAATAATGATTAGTAGGCAATTCCCAAAGATAGATCAGTTTACCGCCAGTTCTGGATGGCTTGACCGCTGGAAAAAACGGTACGGTGTACGACAACTGACTGTATGTGGTGAAAAACTTTCTGCTGATGTGTCATCAATTGAGAAGTTTAAGCAGAACCTTGAAAAGCAAATCAAAGATTGTGGATACACATGTGATCAAATTTACAACTGTGTCGAAACTGATCTGAATTATAAAATGCTTCCATCAAAAACATGGGAGATGCCCATGACAGGAAAAATCAGCTCCTGGGCACATACGAAGTAAGGAGAGATTAACTATAATGGTATGTTCTAATGCATCTGGCAAGCACAAAATCCCACTGATGGTGATTGGCAAGTCTGCAAGTCCAAGAGCTTTAAAAGACATCTCACCCAAATCCCTACCAGTCTATTACAAAAGTCAGAAGAGCGCATGGATGGATGCGACCTTATTTACTAACTGATTTGAAGAAGAGTTCGTGCCATCTGTGACTAAATTTTTTAACAGAAACCGTCTTCCTATTAAAACAATTTTGTTAATGGATAATGCTCCCTCTCACCCTGGAGAAGGACTTCATGTGGGCGAAATTGTAAAATTTTTTCCTCCAAATGTAACCAGCATAATGCAACCAATGGATCAAGGCATCCTCGAAAACATTAAAAAAAATTATAGGCGTTTATATCTTGAACATCTGTTAGAATACACAGAAAAGAAGGACATTATCAATGGGATGAGAAAGGTTACACTGAAAAATGTTATTTACTGGGTAAGTCAAGCTTGGGATTCTGTGCGTACTACCACTATTCAAAAATCTTGGTCAAAAGTTATTGATTTTGAGGACTATAATGACAGTGAAGATGATACTCCATTAAATGAATTAGCTTTGAAATTGAGAAGCCATGGAGAAATGTCCTGTTCAAATTTTGGCAGCGAGATAGAAGAAAAAGAAAAAAGTTTATTTGAATTAACGCAAAAATTAAAAGGTTGCGAAAATGTGACAAGAGAAGATGTTGGCTGAATAGATTACAGCAGATGATTTAGAAGAAGAAATGAGTATTGAAGAAGTAACGAATGCCTTTCGGGAAACCGAAAAATCAGACGACGATGACGAAGCGGCGGTGGATGAACAGTCTCCCACTCACCAAGAAGGTTTTGCTTCTTTGGAAAAAGCTTTGAGGTATATCGAACAACAACCAGAGGCAACTCCAGCGGATTTGCTTCTTCTTAATAGATGGAGAAACATTGCAGCGAGAAAAAGAAGATGCAATATGAAACGGAAGCGCATAGATACCTATTTCACTGTTTTATAATCTATGTACCTATTTATATGTTAAAAACGTTAATACATCGGTTTAAAGTATTGGTGTTGATTTTTTGAATGAATAAAAAACAAATCCGGATTATCCGAGTTTTCAGTTATCCGAGGAGGGTGCCCCCCACGTTACCTCGGATAACCGGGGTTCTACTGTACTTAAGGAAACATATGGGGAGGACCACTGGCGCAGTAGGTAATGAATCCTACTGTGAATCCAGTGGTCGGCGGTTCGATTCCGCCTGTCTGTCTGGGTGTTATGTTTGTCTTTAATAGAGTTTTTCATATACATAAATACGCTCGCAAATTGCCCCAAGGGAGCAAAAGCCAATAAACAAAACAAAAAAAAAAAGGAAACATGTCTCACTTAAAAGGCAGAATTTGTTTTTTATGCCTCTGTAATCTTTTATTGCAAATAACACTGACAGCAGTTAATTAGTGGCCAGATTATGTTGAGATTTTGCAATCTTTAGCACAATGTCATTACAGTGTGTGTAGTGCTAATTTTAAATAATTAACTTGAAAATATTGAAGGAAGTAATAGAAACCTGCTAGATGAAAAAAATCCCCTAAGTTTATAGAAGATGAATACTAACCTAACCTTGCAATTCCTTCGCGTTAATACTGCGCATGTTTGAGATAACGATAAGGCCAAAAGCATATGAAAAATAAGCGTTGCAAAATCTCTCTATTTTCTTACTATAAATACCTAAAATACATTTTATTTTTACAGGTTTACTCAAAAAGATCTGTCCTCAAGCTTACAGGCACCTGAAAAAAGTCAACGCCGAACCGATGTTCTATTGTACGGAGTGGTTTTTGTGCGCCTTTACCCGCACGCTTCCTTGGGACACCCTGCTGCGGATCTGGGACATATTTTTGTGCGAAGGAGTCAAAGTTCTATTTAAAACTTCACTTGTGATACTTATCAGTAGTCTTGGGACGGCGAAAAGTAGAAAAAATTGCCCTGGTAAGCGGACGAATTTGTTCAAATTTTGGGCCGTTCTGTAGATCAATTGACTTGCTTAGGCCCGATTTTGTAAAACTTAATTAACAGATAATCGTCAGGTTATTTTGTAGATTGATCAGTCACAGCAATTAACTCGCAAATTAACCATGACGTCTATCTGTCCATTATGTTTTATACTTTGTTGTT
The DNA here is from genome assembly GCA_019049505.1 of Pachyrhynchus sulphureomaculatus. NCBI lineage: Eukaryota > Metazoa > Arthropoda > Insecta > Coleoptera > Curculionidae > Pachyrhynchus > Pachyrhynchus sulphureomaculatus. The sequence continues at coordinate 137,349,479 of CM032448.1, forward strand.
TTTTAAGTTATCTACTTAACTAAAAAATGAGTTTAAATAATTTGGAGCATCTCACAGTGGTAAAGTTTCTCTCTAAAGACTGAAATAGACCAAAAGTTATTCATGAAAGAACGTCCCGGGTGTACGGGAATGACGCTCTATCTTATGCCTCACGCGATGTGTTGATATCTTCACGATGTCAGCTATCTCTCTCAGTTTCACTTTGTCGTCATTCAGAACAATATGGTGGGTTTTTTTGGGTTTTAGAACATTGGTTCTATTGTTCTGCAAAAATCAAAAGTAGTAGCGTTACTTAAAACAGCTGTAACTCGTAAACTAATAGACGAAATGTCATGTAAATTGTACACGAATCTTCTGAGAGTTGACACTAACTGAAAATCATAATTTTTTGTTTGTACCGTCATCTCTCGGGAAGTTTCGGGACTTTTCACCCAAAGCGAACTTGTTGGCTGAACTCTTTGCTTCACATTCTACTGTCGATTTCCAAGGAAAAACACCACCTACTATTCCCATAGTGCAGTCAAGGATGCCCGATATTATCTTCAGACAGCGTATCATAAAACGTATTTTGATGAAGCTAGACACCAAAAAGGCTTCAGGCGCTGACGGAATACCTGCCATAGTTCTCAAGAACTGTGCGAGGGAACTAACACCAGTTTTCTGTAGACTTTTCAACCTATCCTACAGAAAGGGAATATTTCCTTCCTGCTGGAAATGTGCCACAGTTCAGCCGATACCTAAAAAAGGCAAGAAGACCTTGCCAAATAACTACCGACCAATCGCACTACTCTCAATAATATCGAAAGTCATGGAAAAGGCTATCAATCAGCATCTTCTAAAATATCTTGAAGGATTCAACATTATTAGTGATCAGCAATATGGCTTTCGTAAAAATAGATCAACAGGAGATCTTCTGACTTATGTAACACATGTTTGGAACAACGCAATTGAACACTTTGGAGAATCTCGAGCGGTTGCTCTTGACATATCCAAGGCATTTGACCGTGTTTGGCACGATGGGCTGTTGGCTAAGCTACGTTCTTATGGTATGTCTGAAAAGTTCTGTTTGTGGCTCTCATGTTTCCTCAGAGAGCGTTCTTTACGAGTGGCAGTTGACGGATTTCTTTCTAACACCTTCACTATCAACGCCGGTGTGCCCCAAGGTTCCATACTGTCTCCTACTCTCTTCCTCATTTATATTAACGATCTGCTGGAAAAGACCGAGAATCCAATCTACAGCTTTGCAGATGACAGTACACTTATCTCTTCATTCACTTTGAACGCTCGGACATCGACTACTCAGACGAATATCCGCAGACAGCAGGAAGTCATTCAACTTAACAAAGACCTGGAAGAAATTCTATCTTGGGGTGACAGTAACCAAGTGGAATTTAACGCTACAAAAACCCAGGCGGCAGTTTTTTCTAAAAAAGTTAACGTTGCAGAACCCGACATAGTTATGTCGGGACACTCCATCCCTCTAACATCGTCACTCAATCTGTTAGGCGTTAATTTGGGAGCAAATATGTCCTGGCATGAACATGTTGCAGGCATAGCAAGAAGAGCTTCTCAAAAGTTGGGAATATTGTTTCGAACCAGAAAGCTTTACACTCCACAACAACTGTTAATTCTTTACAAAGCTCAAATTCGACCAACTATGGAATACTGCTCCCATGTTTGGAGCTCCGCTCCCAAACATACACTGCATTTGTTGGATTCTATCCAGAGAAGAGCTGTTCGTCTGATTGGACACCCGGAACTGACCGACGGCCTTGATTCGCTGGAACATCGAAGAACGGTTGGCGACTTGAGCCTATTCTACAAGTACTTTCATGGAAAGTGTTCGAAAGATGTGGCCCATTTAATTCCTCCCAGAGCGGTGCATATTAGAAGTACACGTCGCGCTAATGCTTCACATCCGTATGAGGTTCAGCTTGTTACTCCTCGTACAACGCTTTTCAAGCAGTCTTTTATATGGAGAACATCATACCTTTGGAATGGTTTACCCAGGACTGTGTTTCCCACCGAGTACAATTTACAGCGATTCAAGAACAACGTGAATCGCTTTCTCCGCACACGTGTCGCTCCTGTAGCGCTTTAGGGACTTCCCTGTAGCACGTGTGCTAAACCCATAAAAAAAAAAAAAAAAAAAAAAAAAAAAATTTAGTATTAGTGTAGTCTTTTTTTAGGCTCTGTTAGTTTTTCCTCATAGCTGGGTCTAAAAAAACCTCCGTAATACCGGACCGAGTTGCTATTTTCCGCCAACTTGTGGAGAAACGTCTTTACTTATATAGGCACTTATACGGGGACTAGTCAAAAACTACCATAACTTTTTTAGGTCTGTGCGAAACCTTGGCGAGGTTGAGAAATCCTCCGGAAGAAGTATTAAACGAAGAGATTTTGATATACAATATCAACCGTATTGATTTGACGGAAAGAGATTTTCAACTCGAGCACCAGAAACAGAGTAAAAGGATAAAAATGGAGAAGATGGCTAGAAGCAACGGGTCAACGGAACAGGCTAGATAGTAGGAAGGTAAAAATAAAATTTATCTTTTGGTAAAATCGATTGTTGTTTGAAGGGGGGAGTCATAGAGTTGTACATGCCAATTTTTAAATATCATGTTTGAGAATACCTAATAACTCGGTTTATGCGAAGTTTGAGAGCACTCAGAAATTCTCAAAACTAAAAATGCAAAATGAAAAAATGACAATTTTATTTTTAATTACGGGCTCACGAATGTTTAGTATCCTATGTATTAATTTATTAAAATACTCAGCGTCCAGTGTTTCCCAATCACTTTTTAGTTATTCGCAAAACTGCGCAGAGGTTGACGGACAACAATTTTTAACACTTCGATCTACGAGGTGCGTTCAAGTTCTCTAGTCTTCAAGTATTTTTTTCGAGACTGGGAGTTGATAGAACACTAGGTTGAACTTAAAATGCACGGGTACTCTTTGCGAATTCGTGACATAGATGGCAGCATCATACAGCGCGCAGAGTTCCTATAGCTGCCTCTAGAGTGAGAAGCGTTTTCAATACTTAAAATGGCGACGTTCAGTGTACAAAAACAGCATGTAATAATCAGTTTTCTCTACTTGCGGGATGTATCTTTTATCGACATTCATTGTCAGTTGCGTGAGACATAGCGGGATGATGTTATGGATATAAAAAAATGTAGGTTCGCGAGTACGACACTTCAAAGAAGGTCGAGGAGACCTTAGAAGTTGGACGCACAGATTGAGATGGCCAATGCATTATACGAGGCTGGTTTGAAAAGTCCGTGCAAAGTCCGAGAGATGGCACCACCGGCGCGTATCGAGGTCATGTTTAGTTAGTAGCATCTCTTGAATGAACGCACACCAAGTTTCAGCCATATTGGTCTATTTCTTTGTGTTGAGCATTCGTGTGAATCAAGGAAGTCGAGTGATTTTCAAGAAATGGACGAAAAAGAATTTCGTGTGGTGATTAAACATTACTTTATGAAAGGCAAAACGCCTCAGGAGACTAAAGAGAAGCTTGATAAACGTTATGGTGACTCTGCACCTTCGATTAGAACAGTATAAGTGGTTTCAAAATTTTCGGACTGGCCATATGGGCACAAGTGACGCTGAACCTTCTGGACGGTCTGTGGAGGTTACGACTCCAGAAATCATTGATCAAATCCATGGTATGGTGATGGATGACAGAAGAGTTAAGGTGCGTGAGATTGCTAGTGCTGTGGGCATCTCGACTGAACGGATACATAATATTTTGCATAAACATTTGGACATGAGAAAGCTATCCGCAAGATGGGTGCCGCGATTGCTCACGCTTGACCAAAAACGGAATCGTGTGAAGTATTGCAAGGATGGTTTGCAGCTGTTCCAGAAGAATCCGGAGGACTTTAAGCGTCGTTTCGTCACTGTGGATGAAACATGGATACATTACTATACTCCTGAGACCAAACAACAATCTAAACAATGGGTTACCAAGGGGGAATCTGCACCAAAAAAGGCGAAGACCATTCCTTCGGCCGGAAAGGTTATGGCGACTGTCTTTTGGGATTCGCAAGGGATAATCCTCATCGACCAGCACACACCTCAGCAGTTGTGGTCGCAAAATTAATGGAAATAGGATTCCAACTCGTTTCACATCCCCCCTATTCTCCAGACTTGGCTCCCTCGGACTACTATTTGTTCCCCAATTTGAAGCAATGGCTGGCGGGACAAAGATTTTATTGAAACGAGGAGGTGATTGCAGACACTAATGGATATTTTGCAGACTTGGACAAATCCTATTATTCGGAAGGGATCAACAAACTAGAACATCGTTGAACGAAGTGTATAAGTCTAAAAGGAGACTATGTCGAAAAATAAAATAGGTTTACCCCAAACACATAAGTAGTTTTTATTTTTGCACGGACTTTTCAAATTAGCCTCGCATCATCAGACGCAAAAAAGAAAAGACAGAGTATGTCATCCATTATATCGTTTCCCGCCAAAGCAGTGACCCTTTAGAAACTGCAGTGAATACGATAAGGAAACATGGAAAATAGTGGACAAAATTTCAATGCTGTTTTATGCAAAAAAATTACCATATCCCGCGTCCGTGCAGCACCGCTAAAAAACCCGAATTATTGCACGTAGACTAGTGTTAAAACTTGTTGGGAATGCCTTTCCTTAACTCTACTGTTAATGTTGGATCGTGTTTAGATGTAAATAAGCGGAACCTTGATTATCTCTTTTACTTTTCCCCTTTTTTCTTTTTAAGATACCTGCGTATCAAAACTGATTGTAATTAATCAGGTGACTGATGTAATCAGTAAAGATTTGGTGAAGGTAATTTGGTTTTAAACTTTCGCAGGCTAGTGTATGTTTAAATTTATTTACAATTATCTCTTTTCCAGGATAATTTTCATCTTGAAAATCGACCTTTCATCGTCCAATGATTACGAAGAAAGTAAAAGAGTAACAGGAGCCGTTTTTTATCTACAACTCTATTTTTACAAAAAGGGAATTGTAGAAAATTAACCGGGTTTATCTGTGGATAAAAAAAACCAGTATTTCAAGTATTTTGTACAAAGTTGTAGTAAAAAGAAAATAAAAGAAACTATATATTGTAGTGAAGAATCACTTTAAAAAAATCTATATTATGTAATTAATATGTTTTGTATAAATAGTAAAGTTTTTACGGAATAGTTTTTGAACAAGAGAATGATAGTCTTCAATTTGTAAGCGCAGCTTCTTATAAGACTCTAAAGCTTTGAACATTAAGTAATTATACAGAGTGTTCTTGTTTTCTTTTTCTACTTAATTCATGTGTGTTTCTCTGACGGTTTTAGATAATGTTTCAACGCAAACAAATTTTTTTCGCTCGTTTTTATTTATAAGTTATACAGTGTGTCTGCGGATGGAGTGCACAAGAGGGAAAAAATCTTTATTATTCACTAGGAATAGAAATTTAAACAACTGGTTAAGATCACCACTTATGTTTATTATATTATTGCTGACAATTGTTTCGACACACTGTGTCTTCTTCTGAAGTACGATATAAATTAACTAACAAAGTATGTTACAGAATATATAGTTTACCTAATTACAAGTACTAAATTCATTAAGAATATTTACCTTTTACCTTAATACCTAGAATAAGTTCAATAAAGAAGACCCTCCCCCATATATATATATATATATATATATATATATATATATATATATATATATATATATATATATATATATGGTATATATATCTTTGTCTCCACTAGCGTTAGACACACTGCCTGACCTACATCGACTGATGAGTGGACCGAAACGCGTTCCAAACTGGCACTTAGGAGAGGTGTTTTTAAAAACTTTTACATACGTTGTATTTGGCGTAGTAATCTATTTTCCTCAATATTACAATAAACTGTTTTAAAAATTCCTCCACTTAGGACAATTTATCTATGTGCAGATGACGTAGAACACTCTGTATACATGGTTGTTTTATTTCATGTTTAAAGCGTTGAACTGTAATTTTAAGTCTTTTAAAACTCTAAAAATGCATTTAAATATACAATAAATAGGTAGGTATTTATTTCCTTATAAAATCTCATACGTTCGATGTGTACAGAGGGGTACAAGTAATTTTCTTGTAAAAAAATAATTATCAGTTAATTTTTGTTGTATTATTTAAGGTCCAGGTATGTATAGAGTGGCCCAAAGAATGTTGTTTAGACCATTTTTTTTGTCACGTTTATATGTTTTACTATATAGCTCAGTCGTCAGGGGTTTTGATCTCTCATTAAATGTTAACGGGCTGCATTTTGGCACACAGGTAGTTTTTTGGATGTAGAATACGATAGAAAAAAGTTCGCCAAAGTTTGATATACGTTGAGCTCACAAAATCCAAATTAATTTTATTTTTTTTTTCGTTAATATCTCCAAAAATAAAAAATATATCGAAACACTAATTGTACAGTCACTTAAGCCAAAAAAGAGGGTCAACCTCGGAATGAGAGATAATAAGCTGTAAACTTGTAGAAACCTTTATTTTGGCCTTCTAAAAATTGTCTCATAAAATCGCGTATCCGCGTCAAGGTCAAAGGTCACAAAATCAAAATCAGTTTTTCGCAAATATTTCGCTTCCTATGGTTTCAATGATATTTGCATCTATTATGAAAAATGTAGAGCATAAAATTCTCAACAGATTTTATTATAAACATTTTTTTATACGCTTAACCGTTTTTGAAATAGAGCACGGAGAGCGCGCAGCGCTTAGCCATACATAGCATTATGTAAGGTCAACCGTGAGTCCCGGTAAATAATACGTCGTATAAAGTCAATTAATCACTGAAAAATATTTTTCATTTATCAAATATGTTCGTTTAATAATACTTACCTACTTCTGTGTTAAGTGAAATACTTTAAGTATATTTTAATTATATTCTAATATATCTTAATTATATTTTAAGTAGAAAAAGAATTAAGTACTTTTTCTTTAAAATGTGTAAACTCTTAAATACTTATATTACTATTAAGATTATACCTGGGAATACGGACCCCTATAATACGACCTTTTCTATTTATAGTCAGTTGAGACAGATGTTCCATTGTATAGTTAAGACCGATTTCTTTTTCAAGGGACCACTTTCTACTAACCAAGTTTATTCGTAAGTTTTAAGTTGTATCTTGGCTATACTAATTTCTTAAGTCGAGTACCATCTACTGATAAGAAGCCTCGCGAAGATAATCAAGTCACACAAAAGAGATTTTTTGTTATATAGAGAAAGAGATTTTTTGTTATATAGAAAATCATGAAGATTCACAATTTACATTGAAAGAGCTTAAAGATGTCCTTACGGAGTATGTACCAGATGATAAGACTATCATTACAAGACTTCAACAAAAATATTTAACTGACATAATAATTACGAGAAAGGTAGGATCATTCACTATCAAATCTTTTTGTGATATACAAGCTAATATATTATCAAAGGCTTGGTACGACAATAAAAAAAAGGATCCTGAAGAAGAACGGTTACGAATTGTAGAAACTGCAGCAGCTATTGTTAGGAAAGATATTTGATCATCTGTAGTCGAAACCAAGTCTTATCCACCTCCGAGTAAAATGTTAGATGATATTAATGAAGAAATACCAAAAACTTTATTGCATTATTTACAAGAAGACATAATAAAAAATAGAAAAGGAGAAACAGATCATTTAAAAACGAAATGTACATCAATAAGTCATGCAATAACGGCTTCGATACGAGAACGGTCATTTTCATTTAATTAACTTTATACGGCTTATTATTTATCGGGACTCACGGTTGACCTTGCATTATGCTATGTATGGCTGAGCGCTGCGCGCTCTCCGCGCTCTATCTCAAAAACGGTTAAGTGTATAAAAAATGTTGAGAACAAAATTTGTTGAGAATTTTATGCTCTACAATTTTTATAATAGATGCAAATATCATTAGACCCATAGGAAGCGAGATATTTGCGAAAAACCGATTTTTGTGACCTTTGACCTTGAATATCCTAAGACGCGGACACGAGATTTTATTAGACTTTTGAGACAACTTTTAGAACGCCAAAATAAAGGTTTATACAAGTTTACACCTTATTATCTCTCATTCCGAGGTGAAACCCCTAATGTGACTGGACTATAAAAGCACCACGCGAAAGAGCGGGAAATTTTACAAAAAAATAGTATATAGTATATTTTTCCAGATTTTTTTATTAGCTTGAGGATTTATTAAAAATTCGGATAGGTGATTCAAAAAATCTACGCACACCGCTCGAAAGTTAATCGATATTACTTGTTTTCAGAGTGTAAAAAAAATTTAAAAGATAGCTTTTTGAAGAGGACACTTTCAGCTTTCCGATGATACTAATAGTTTTTATTTTTATTGCTTTATAATTTGTAAAACTTAAAACGATATGAAAATTTGCCTGATGTAGTGTGCCGTCGGCAATTTTACGTTCAAGGCAGTACGAAATGGTCAAAAAAAAGTCGGACTTTTTTTTTTAATTACAGTTAAAAGTATACTTGATATTAAAAAATCATTAAAAACTTTTAAAAACGTGCTCTTTTTTTGTAATTTTTCTCTTAAAAAAAGTTTTCATGATAAACGTATTTTTTGTTTATTACACTGTGTGTAATTTTTTAAGTTATGGAAAAAATAACCATATACGGACACCACTACGTGATAGTAGACCAAAAAAAAAAAGACCCGTGTCTCCCAGTTTTTCCGAAAGTCATGCACTTTTTTTTTTATGGGCCCCAAAGATTTGAGGCCTGGGTGTAATTTTTGCAAAAAACTCATCATATTCTGAGGCTCATATCTTGCAAACCGTTCGGAATTTTAACTTACTTTCTGTGGCAAAGTTGTAGCCCTTGTCATAAGGAACAAAAATTGTGAACATTTAAGGTAAAAAAAACTTCATCTTCAAGATCAAAATAGCTAAAAACTGTAAAAAATTCGAGTTTTTTTACCTTTTTTTCCCTGTTTAGGCCCATAGCTAGCAAACCGTTCAAAATTCAAGGAAACAATCAACTACAAAAATGTAGCTAAGATCTTAGTAAACAACTTTCTAGAATATATGGACTTCCTAGGAATGATTCTTAACACTGTTTAGGTAGCCGCAAAAGTTAAAATTTTCCCGAAAAATCTACTTTTTTAAAGTTTTTTGCGATTTTGATCTGGAAGATGAAATTTTTTGGATTTTATATGTTCACAATTTTTGTTCTTTATGACAAGAGCTACAACTTTGCTTCAGAAAGTAAATTAAAATTCCGAACGGTTTGCAAGATATGAGCCTGAGAATATGATCAGTTTTTTGCAAAAATGACACCGAGGCCCCAAATCCTTGGGGCCTCATAAAAAAAAGTACATGAATTGGGCCAAAACTGGGAGCCTCGGGTAAAAAAAGACCCGTGTCTCCCAGTTTTGCCCCAAGTAATGCATTTTTTTTTATGAGGCCCCAAAGATTTGGGGCCTCGGTGTCATTTTTGCAAAAAAACTGATCATTTTCTCAGGCTCATATCTTGCAAACCGTTTGGAATTTTAATTTACTTTCTGAAGCAAAGTTGTAGCTCTTGTCATAAAGAACAAAAATTGTGAACATATAAAATCCAAAAAATTTCATCTTCCAGATCAAAATCGCAAAAAACTTTAAAAAAGTAGATTTTTCGGGAAAATTTTTACTTTTGCGGCTACCTAAACAGTGTTAAGAATCATTCCTAGGAAGTTCATATATTCTAGAAAGTTGTTTACTAAGATCTTAGCTACATTTTTGTAGTTGATTGTTTCCTTGAATTTTGAACGGTTTGCTAGCTATGGGCCTAAACAGGGAAAAAAAGGTAAAAAAAATCGAATTTTTTTACAGTTTTTTGCTATTTTGATCTTGAAGATGAAGTTTTTTTTACTTTAAATGTTCACAATTTTTGTTCCTTATGACAAGGGCTACAACTTTGCCACAGAAAGTAAATTAAAATTCCGAACGGTTTGCAAGATATGAGCCCCAGAATATGATGAGTTTTTTGCAAAAATTACACCCAGGCCTCAAATCTTTGGGGGCCCATAAAAAAAAAAGTGCATGACTTTCGGAAAAACTGGGAGACACGGGTCTTTTTTTTTTGGTCTATTATCACGTGGTGGTGTCCGTATTATGGTTATTTTTTTTCGTGTTGCACTGTGTATCCAGATACAAAAAAAAAACACAAAAATTCTAAATTGCCCCAAGAAATTAAATGAATTACGTACTCTCTGGCCGTTATATTGGATCCACCATTTTTTCGGTCGTTCTATACGCACCTAATATGATACTATTTGTTGCAATGTTTACTATATACTATATATAGAGTTATTTAATTTTTAATATATTAATGTGTCTGCACGAAATCTAGTCTATAAGGTGCAAAAAAAAAGGTTTTCTATTGAACCCGTGAACGTAAAAAGAAATCGGTAAAGTTGTTTACCGAGTACTTCCCTGGCCAACGCAAGTCGGGTTGGTAATTTTTTTTTTGAGGTCGTAGTGTAATCGCATCCATTTCCCATTTGCTATGCTATTTCCGTTACGAGTGAAACATTTCTAGATTTTAGTCTCTTTTGTAGGATTCTTTGTTGTAGCGGACGCAGTGTTTATCAACGAAATTTTTCAACGTATTGTACAGATCCTTCATATTTTTTAGGTATTATAATATGGGCAACAGTATAAAGATTTAATGTAGTAAGTTCATGTATCTAGTCCTTTTAAGTTCTATTAAAAACCATTAGGTGATATATAATATATATGTATATGTATATGTATGTATATATATATATATATATATATATATATATATATATATATATATATATATATATATATATATATATATATATAAGGTTTGTTCCAAAAGTATTGCGTCATATCTTTTACAGAGTTTATTGATCAGATTGATACAATAACTTTCCATGCCGTGTACTCCGCTTAAAAGTTCTCAACGGGGATGTTCTTTACAAACCTCGCCTTAGTCGTTTTGATGTTGTCGACGGGGTCCTTTCATGAATTTTTTAAGTTTTTGAAACAAAAACAAGTCTGCCAGAGCCATGTCGGGCGGTTGGGGGACCGTTGTCACCCCGATTCGGGTTAGATAGTCGCTCACGATAAAGGCGGTGTGGCTGGGTGCATTGTTGTGGTGAAGCTTCCAGGAATCCTTGACCTCGCTTCTTACGCAGTTGCTGCTTCAGCCTTCTCGTAGAATTTGGCGTTTGAGGATCGCTACTCCAGGAATTTCTCCATCACGACTTCGTCGGCACTTCCGTGCAGAGATTTACTTTATTGCACATCCTGACGCTCCGAGAGCTCTGAGCCAACTGTCGCGCGGCGCGCTGCATTGCTAAAGCCCCCCACCACTGACGCTCCTCGACGGATAGTCACGTTAGAAAAAAATGTGATATTACTTTTGGGACAAACCTTGTATATATATATATATATATATATATATATATATATATATATATATATATATATATATATATATATTATAATACATTAAAATTCCGGGTTTCAATCTGTTCGCTTACAATGAATTTGCACGACGTTTCATCGAAATCTCATTTGGCATTTTCAAGTGCTCTTGCTGCTGCTGCTGCTGCTGCTACTCGATACTATGATCTTGCTTCTGCTGCCGCTCGAAGCTAACTGAAGTTCAGCAAATGAAATAACGAGTTAAACATGTCTTTCAAAAAATCAATTAGTTATGAAAGTCCAGAACCAAGCGGCGTAAACGGTTATTGGCCTGGCTTGAAAATCACAGAAGATCAAGAATACTATTGTTGTGGCGTTTGTCGATCCCTTTCTTTTTTGCCCCATGGTCTTTATCTTGCGACTTTACCACCCCATTTGTCTATGTGTCCAGAGACATAGAAAGCTTACGGCAATATGAGAGAGCTTACCTGTTTGATTTTGTTCTATTCTTGAATTTTCTGCCTTATTCACCATTTGTTTTGTTTCGTGATTTTGTTGTTATATTTAATATTTTTCTCTTCACAACTCTCTAGTGTACTCACACATCATCAAATCATTTAAGTTATTTTCTAATATCAGGGGGGTACTCGTTAAATCACTATCCCGATTTTTTTTGCGTTAAAATTATTTCTAGTTTTGTTGCTTTAATAATAGTACTGTTAAATTTTAAAGTTTCTGACGCCCCTAGATTTTTCGTCTTATATTTTATGTTACATATGTACAGGGTGAGCCGCTATCAAAGCTAAGAATTGTAGCAAATGATACGTGACTCTGTATATGGATGGTAACACAAAAACATACTTTACAAACGTATCAGATTTTTCATATTATTATGAAGTGCCCCAACTTGAGGCAATTTACTGAGAAAATTAAGTTTAAAGACACTGTTTTGTTTTTTAATTGGAATTTACTGTTATTAACAAATATTCCTGTAATTTTTATAGTGAAAAAAATATTTTGTAATAATTTTACAGATAAATATTCATATTTCTTCTCCTTATTTGATGTTTTTTTTTTTTAAATCTAAAAACTTCAGAATTATTTGTAATTTTACGTTAGAATATATGATACCGTCCTAGGAAAAAAACTATGGTAAATATTAGAACGATTAACCATTAACAGTACAGCAATCGCCGCATAAAAACAGCTATCACGTTCTCGAATAAAACTGGGAAACATTCTCTCCGAAATTTTTTCTGTAACAAAGGGTGTCAAACAGGGTTGCTGTGTATCTCCTACATTATTCAAAATTTATCTGAATGAGGCATTACAGATACAGATGGCGAAAAGCATATGGAGGAATGGGAATATACCTGACCGACGGAACAACGTTATAGACTCTACATTTTGCTGACGATCAGGTGGTTATTGCTCAGGATAAGGAAGACCTTAAAGATATGACAAGAAAACTGGGGTTTAACAGTTAACTGCAAGAAAACCAAATATTTGTGTATAGGAGGAAAACGGGGAAGCCTTACTCTAACTACCGGTGAGGTTATTGATGCTTGGGAAGAGTATATATATATATATATATATATATATATATATATATATATATATATATATATATATATATATATATATATATATATATATATATATCGAAGCTAACATAAGTAAAGACGGTAGAACAGAAAAAGAAGTGCAGAGTAGAATAAGTAAAAGAAAGGCGGTCATAAGGCATCTAAACTCTGTTCTGTGGTCGAAGAACATAACATCCCAGAAGCACCTCGTTTAGTCAAGAGTGGATAGAGTTAGAAATGAAAGAATAATGGATGTAATGAAAGTAAAAAACCACGGTTAATTAGGAAATTCAACAACGGCAAACAATATAGTACCGATACGTGGAAAGAATGGAAGAACATCGAATACCAAAGATGGTTCTAAAATGGGTACCAGGCGAAACGAAGAGAAGAGGACAATGTCACGTGTTCAGAGGGCAATGTTAGAGAGAAATCTAAGACCCGGACGTTGGGGAGATCGGAGAAGATGGAAAATGGGAACCGGAACGCGAAAAACGCTATATATATAAAAAAAAACCGGATTAATGATGACGTTAAAATTACGTCCCTTCCCGTTGAAATGCAAGTAGGTATGACGAAGAGTGTGGTTCTTTCTGCAAGTGGTTTCAGTAGTTTTTGCTTTCGTTCTCTGGACGAGCATATGATAAGCTTGGTAAATCTCGACTAAATGGCCGAATATTTGGTCATACGGCATGACTGTTGGTAAGTGTGATTCTTGTAATAGTTGTGTCCAAAGTGTCGAACAGATGCAAACAGATGTTTGTTGCCAGCTATCGTAAGTGCGATCACTTACGAGCCAGGTCTGGGCTGTATCCGGGATGAGGCAAGATCTCCCAACCCGGTTTTTGAAGCTTTTTTTGGGTAAGGTATCAGGGCGGGCATTGTAAATGGTTCTGAATAATAATGTGAACAGTTCCAACGTTTACCCCAACCTCCTGAGCTATCATTTCAACAGTACAAATAAGTCCATCAATCCTCGATTCCAGCGAGTACTGTAATAACAGTTTAGAATGTATTTTACTTGCATTAACATCTTCTGCTACTAAAAATCTGATGACAGAACGCTGCTATTCCAAAGTGAAGTCTTCCAATTGACTCGTCATGGTAAACTGGATATTTTAAAGTTATGTTTACATTACACGATCGAACAGCTGATTAAAACTCATCACAAGGTCACCAACTTGCACTCCTAGAAGTATGGAGCGGACCAATTGTCTCTTTTCTTATTGAATGACCCTCGTAGTTTGTAAAAAAAAATGGGAGGCCTTAGAAGTCGAATGCACCTCGTAAAAATGGCGTGGCGACTGCTAACATCAAAACAACATTCGTCAGCGAACCTGGGTCTTTAGGATATTACAAGTACCTATAATTTAAAATTTAAGCGCGAGGTAACGTTGCAGGTAAAATTAAATCGAGACAACATAAGTCCTAAAACAAACTTATTTATAATATTTATTCAATTTGTTCTTTACAATATATAAAATAGAATTAATCACAATTTGTACATATAATGTAAATTTTCGGGACCTAAACTTATAAGCTTAAAGTTAATTCATTATACTGGGTATTATTTAAGTTGGAGGGATAAATTATAGTACTTAAATATGGTATTCGCCAGGTACGAGTCTATATTGAATTTCTATAGTTAATTCCAGATGCACAGAAATAGAAGCATTAGAAAATAAATACGTCACATTTAATTTACATAAGAAAATCAAAGAAGCTACTGGACTAAGGTTACAAAGGCCACCACAAGTAGTAGAGGATAAAGAAGGTAAACATCTACTGAACATACAAGAAAGAATAGATAGATTGGAAGAATATATAGGGGAAATGTATGGTGACACAACTAGACAATATAATACAAATAAGCTTAATACCACGGGCTCCCCATAAATAAAAACGAAATATTAGCAGCAGCAAATCAGCTTAAAAACAAAAAAGCAGTAGGAGAAGATAATATACCTAAAGAAATCATTAAAATATTTCTTGAAGAACATATGGACATTATACAGCCTATACAATCAATTTTTACACCATTGCGAAAAAAGAATAACCCTAGAAAGTGCGAGGAATATCGGAATATAAGTTTAACGAACCACATCTTGAAACTCTTCCTTAAAATAATCCACCAGAGAGTATACAAAGAACTAGATGAACGTACTAGACAAACACAGTTCGGCTTTAGGGACGGACTAGGAACGAGGGGACGCACTATTCTCCATCCGCATTCTGAATTAAAAATGTAGGGATGTCAACTCTGATAATTATTTATGCTTCATAGATTTCCAAAAAGCCTTTGATATGGTAAATCATGAGAAAATGATGGTAATACTACAATAGTGTAACATTGATAACAAAGATCCTCATCGCTGCTGTCTGACCCAACACTACCGAAAAGATCCACTTCTTGGTTAGGTTTGTTTGAAACATCTGCAGATATTACAACAGGTTTCGGTAAGGATTTAAAAATATTCGAGTCATCTTCTAAAGAACGGTCAAAAATCCTTTTTTCTTCAGGTTTTGCGTCTTCTTTCTTTGGTAGTTCTAAAGATCTTGAAGCGGCACCTAGCTTATCCTCATTATTTGACTTATTTGAGGTTCCAAATAAAATATTTTTAAAGATATCCTTCCTCATCTGGCTTATTAACAGATGGGCAAATGTGATCGCCAACGTCCCTTAGAAGATAAGGCACACTAAGAAGAAGTTAATTCCAAAATAACGCCCTAAGGTTACGCTTATTCCTGCCCAAGACAACGGGTTTTGAAAAATATCACCTATTATTTGTGTGCGCCATGATATGAAACAAAATTTTAATGAAAAAAGAAATATAAACAAAACTAAAAGGGGAAGTGTCGTTAAGAGTACCGACGTTTTGGGAGTAAATGATTCATTAAGTCGGTGCGACGTAGAAATTAAGACTCCAAAAAGTCTCAAACGGGAATTTCCTTTGTTATTTATCCTTTTTATAGAAAATACTTTTGGTGAAGTGATTTATTTGAGGGCACAAGACAAAGGGTTTTGAAAAATATCACCGTGTGCGCCATTGATATGAAACAAAATTTTATTGAAAAAAGAAATATAAACAAAACTAAAAGGGGAAGTGTCGTTAAGAGTACCAACGTTTTGAGAGTTAAATGATTCATTAAGTCGGTGCGACGTATTGAAAGTTAGAACAGGCTTAGAAATTAAGACTCCAAAAAGCCTCAAACGGCCGAATTTCCTTTGTTATTTATCCTTTTTATAGAAAATACTTTTGGTGAAGTGATTTATTTGAGTGCCCAAGACCTATTATTTGTGTGCGCCATGATATGAAACAAAATTTTATTGAAAAAAGAAATATAAACAAAACTAAAAGGGGAAGTGTCGTTAAGAGTACCAACGTTTTGAGAGTTAAATGATTCATTAAGTCGGTGTGACGTATTGAAAGTCAGAACAGGTTTAGAAATTAAGACTCCAAAAAGCTTCAATCGGCCGAATTTCCTTTGTTATTGATCTTTTTTATAGACAATTCTTTTCGTTGAGTGATTTATTTGAGTGGATAAAAATAATAGTCCAATTTAAACAACACCTTGTATATATAACAAGAATGCGCCTTCAAGAGGGGAAAGGTGTTTATTTAATATTCTGGTTACTTTAACGCCGATAGCGGGTCAAAATCGGTAACCTCCTTATTTTCCAATTTCTTGACAGTGGCGACCTTGATATTTCTTTCTACTCGCCGGGTATTTACGGTGGACCCTAGAAAAATGAATAAATATTCAATGAACAGTATAACCATTACGGTCTAAACTAATCTTATTTGCGATTATCTTGTTTTATTAATTAATAGCTCACTCATATGTATGTTTAATTAAATATTGCCTGCGGCATCACGACGAACTTGGCAAAACGAAACATTACAACAAAAAAAAAAGGAAAATGAAAGTGTTTTTTTTACCTGTATGTTCACTAGAATTTCCACTTCCACTTCTACTTTTCGTCGTTTTCGTCCCAAATAGGTCCTCTTCACTGCTATCCTCCGAATCACCAAAAAGATTCGCTTTCTTCGACTTCTCGCTCGAGATTTTCTGCTCAGTTTTAGCCACAGAAACTTTAGATTTGTTTCCAAAGAGGTCACCTTCATCTTCCGATTCTGATTTATCGGAAAAAATACTCGGTTTAGATTCCTTTTGACTTAAAACTGTTTCTGGCCCTTTTAAATTTGAAGTATCCTCTAGATGGGATGATTTACTAGTTGAAGAAATATCTTTTTTAAACGATTTTTTAGTACTGGAAAAAAGGTCCTCATCGCTACTGTCTGACCCAACACTCCCGAAAAGATTCACTTCTTGGTTAGGTTTGTTCGAAACATCTGAAGATATTACAATAGGTTTCGGTACGGATTTAAAAATATTCGAGTCATCTTCTAAAGAACGGTCAAAAATCCTTTTTTCTTCAGGTTTTGTGTCTTCTTTTTTTGGTAGTTCTAAAGATCTTGAAGCAGCACTTAGCTTATCCTCATTATTTGACTTATTGGAGGTTCCAGATAAAATATTTTTAAAGATATCTTCCTCATCTGGTTTATTAATTATTTCTCCAGATACAACCTTGCTAACTTCAATTTCAGGTTTAGATTTAAACAAGTCCTTTGTATTTTCTGTAAGACTGTCAAAAAGATCTCTAGGGCCAGTTTTTTCCGCAATTTTTTCCTCTTTTTCAGGCTGCTTACGGTTATCTTTAGAAGTAGGTTTTTCTATTTCTCTTTCCTTCTCAGGCTGGTTACTACTATCTTTCTCAAAAACTAATGATATACGTTTCTCTTCTGGAGAGTCAACACTCTCTTTTACACTATCTTCTTCATCCCTGGATGTTTCGTCTTTTCGAATACCATCAGGTCTCGTCAATTTAGTATTTAAATCCTTAAGAAAACTATTTTTATCGGCGTTTGAGGAATCCTGAGCTATTTTATCATTTTCAGACGATTCCTCTTTGTCAGTTATGGAATTTTCTTCATTCACATACAGACTAAAGTCCGTCATGGATTTTCGTACAGCCTCATGTCTTGCTTTTCTCGTAGAAGGTCGCCTTTTGATAGGTATTCTTACTCTGTCCTAAAAAAGTACATTTTGATAACGCAACTTCCCATGTTTCGCTTATAATTAATTGCACAAGGCATGTTCAGGGTTGATAAAAACTTTGAACCTTGAAGATGCCTCCTGCACGGCAAAAACGTTTGGGTGTTTTTATTCGTTTACCTTAGTCGCGCTCTGTAATACTTCCGTCTGCTCCACGTTTTCACTTCTTTCATCACCTCCCGCTATTGTCACATCCTTTTCCCCAAATATCTCACTTTTCGGTCTAGCCACGCGGCTTATAAGTGATGAAGCTAAGTTTGTAACGCCCCTTGGTGGTGGACTGGATGAAGGTGATTTGTCGATTTCATCGACGCTTTGAGATTTGACAACGCCGGGATTCAACTTGGGTCGCGCCGCACCCGGCATCAATGCGCCCACGTTAATGTTGAGGTTATGTTTTAGTTTTCCCGGAGAGCCTGAAAATTAACACAGTGGATTGTCGAGTTAATAGAGAGATTTTGCAACGCTTATTTTTCACGCGAAGGAACTGCAAGCTTAGGTGAGCATTTTACTATTCATGCAGCGACAACAGTGACCGTGACCACAGACATGGTGTGGGTATTCTTATCGATAAAAATATACGTGCCTTAGTTCGAAACTTTGTGCCGATCTCGGAAAGAGTCATCCTACTTCCAATCAACATTAATATTATACAAGTTTATGCCCTTACATCAGACAAGTCAGACGAAGAAATAGAGACTTTTTATAAATACCTAAATCAGGCTCTAAACCTCACAAAAACCAATGAGTTCAATATATTAATGGGCGACTTCAATGCTAAGATTGGTAAAGGAGATGTGGAGCATATAGTAGGCAAATACAGCCTAGGCGAACGGAAGGAAAGAAGTGAACACTTAATTCAATATTGTGAAGAAAAACAGCTGGTTATAACAAATACTTGGTATAAACTTCATTCAAGACGCCTTTACACACCTCAGGACAATCAAGAACATCTTGCCCGAAATCAAATCGACTTTATCATGACGAATAAAAGATTCAGAAACGCCATACCAAAGGTGTCCACACTACCAGGAGCCGATATTGAATCTGGCTTGAAGCCAACATACGGATGCGTTTGGCAAAGACTAATACAACAAAGGAAAAACAAACGACCCAACCCTAAGCTACTTAAAAATACTAAAATAAATATGAAAAACACAGACTGTTTAATTGAACAACTAGAGTTGGATATCTATCTCTAATGATATTGAATAGGACTGGGTCAAAGTTAAGGAGTCATTTGAAATTGCGAACAACACTTATCTTCAACAGTCGACATTAAAAACGAATGGATGACCCAACATATATTACATCTTATGGAAAAACGCAGCCAATACAAAAACCAACAAGATCAGATTGGTTATGCCCGTTGTCAAAGAGAAATCCGTAAGTAAATAAGGGTTGCTAAAGAGCAGTGCCTGGAACAAAGATGTATCGGGGCCGAAAATTTTCAGTGTCTTGGTGACAACTTCCACTTTATGAGGAAATAAAAGAAACTGCTGGAACATATAAGAAGAATCCCTCCTCTCATATCCGAAATGAGGTGAATGATCCGATCTTGGACCCAGAAGAACAGCGTAATATATGGAAAAGTTACACCTCAAATTTATTTAATGATAATAGATCATGTTCACCAGATTTCTTAACGGACAATTCGTCCGGCCCTGGAATATTGAAGAGTGAGAGTGGTTCATGCTATTTCACTAATGAAAAATGATAAAGCCCCTGGTCGAGATAACATATTCTCAGAGACATTCTGTAAACTTAGTAATGATAATTTAACAAAGCTTGTAACACTCTTTAACAACATTTATGATACTGGAAAAATACCGAAGGATTGGATGCGTTCTACATTTATTACCCTGCCAAAAACAGCCAGCTCTAAACAATGTAAGGACTATCGCTTAATTAGTCTCATGAGCCATTTCCTCAAACTCTTCTTGCGCATCATTTATTCGAGACTATACGAGAAATGCCAAAAAGTTAGTGGAGATAGTTAGTTCGAATTTAAAGGGGGTTTTGGAACGAGAGAAGCCATCTTCAGTCTCCAAATGCTGGTTCAGAATTGTCCGGATCAGAGACAGGATGTATTCATATGCTTCATAGACTATGAGAAGGCATTCGACAACGTTAAACATGACCTCCTCATGAAACACGTACAAGAACTAGGGCTAGATTCTAAAGATATAAAAATCATTGCCAACTTATATTAGAGTCAATCAGCAGACGTAAGAATGGTTATGCAACGGAAGATTTTGAAATAAGGAAGGGAGTTAGACAGGGTTGTGTTTTGTCACTCATACTGTTTAATTTATATGTCGAAAAAGCCTTCGTTGAGGCAGTGTCGGAGAGTGATCTGAGTATCAAAGTAAACGGTCGGTGTTCCGATAAACAACATCACATATGCAGATGACACTGCCATTCTGGCAGATAGCGCAGATGCTCTTCAAGCATTATTGAAGGCTATACACAAAGCAGGAGAAAACATTGGATTAAGCATCAACAAAAACAAAACAAAATTCATGATCATCAGTAGAAATTCAATTCAAAACATCAAAATCCATATAAATGGCGAGAATATAGACCGGGTTAACAAGCTTAGGATGCCTTGTGAATGACAAATGGAATCCGGATATGGAAATTAAAGCCAGAGTTGAGCGGGCAAGAGCAACTTTCATCAAGTTACGCAAATTCCTTTGTAATTAAAACCTTAACCTACAACTCAGGTACCGGATGGTTAAGTGCTATATTTTGTCCGTTTTGCTGTACGGTGTTGAAACACGGACACTGAAAGTGTCATTTATTAAAAAACTGGAGGCATTTGAAATGTGGATACTCAGAAGAATGCTGAGAGTATCTTGGGTTGACAGAGTGAGGAATGAGGAAGTGATTGAGAGAGCCAACCTGGAAGATCGCGAATTATTCGAAAACGTAAAAAGGAGAAAGATTTCATACTCGAGTCATATTATTCGTTTGGAACATTATAACTTTCAACGCCTAATACTGCAGGATAAAATTCAAGACAAAAGAGGAATGTGACGAAAAAGACTATCATAGCTGCGCAATATTCGCCCCTGGACAGGAATAAGTGATTTTCGGTCTCTCCAAAATGCTGCTTTAAACAGACTTATCTGATGAGAGACGTTTAGTACAGACGCTTAAGCAGGAATCTGCGCGGCACCTTAAGAAGAAGGTGAATATTCATCTTCTATAATAATTTTTTTTTCACTCATTTCATGGTTAAGCACTCCGGTTATTAGTATTTGATGAATCAGCGCAAGTTTCTAAATTAATTTAAAAAATTGTGTCTAGCAGGTGTCTATTACTTCCTTCAATATTTCCGAGGTAATATGAATGTGCCATAAATAAAATTTAATTTGAAGTTAGCATTACACACATTGTAACGCCCTTTGACTAAAGATTGCAAAATCCAAACATAATCTGAACACTAATTAACTATTGTATTATTTGCAATAAAAGATTATCATTTCAATTTTACTGTATTTTCTTAGGACCTACCATAATAGCTATAAGAATAACGAACTCCAAGTAACATCTCTTATAAGTTCCTAAATAAGGGAAATCGTTATCCTTAATAAAGATTTCTCTTATCTTGTTCTAAATGGTAGGCGCATGCTTCAAATAACGATAACAATTGAGTCCTTATATTTAATTTCTTGCTTTTACTACCGCGCAAGTTTCAAACGGTGGCCGCATGTTTTAAATAAAGATAAAGACAGTAGCCTATCAAAATAAGCGCTGCAAAATCTCTCTAATGACAAAACGTAGAGAAGATACAGTAGAACCCCGATTAACCGAGTCGCGATTATCCGAGCTCCAGATTAACCGAGCCAATCTAATGGTAGGTTTACACACTTGCCAAGTCTTGGCAAGCCTCGACAAACCCCGAGCCTTGTCACAAATGAGACTTGCATTTGGAAGTCGTTTACATGCTTGTGAACGCTCAGTGTCTTCCGAACAGTCAAGCATGGCGGACACCGAAGTCGTGGCTGCTATTGCGTTCGGTTTATCATTCTTTTATTTGAAATTCAAGCAAAGTAAAACAAAAACAAAAACCCGACGAAGACGAAGATGGTGGATGATAAAAATACATAAATGAACTAACGCGAAACTAAACGCGCACCAACGTGTAAATGCGTCGCAAGCGCTTGTCACAAACGTCCTTTGATCTGTTCATAAAAACCGACACTCGACTGGAACGGTGACAAGCTCCTCCAAGCTCAAGCAAGCCAAGCCAAACAAGCCGTTCACACGCTTGTGTTTGTGGACTCTTATTAAGACTTGGCAAGTGTGTAAAGGGGCCTTAAGAACCTGATTATCTGAGGTACGCGCGTCTATGCTGCGTATTAACCGAGCTTCTAAAATATGTATGTACATATTTCCATTTAAAATCGTCGGGGCCTTCGGGAAATCCCCCTGGCCCGTGTGAGGGGTTCCCCTATTTATGTTTTTGGACTCTTTGAGCATGTAAATTTACTACGGAGAAGTGCGAGTATACTCACATAATTTATTTGGTTGGAGTTCTGGTAGTTAAGTGTAATTAATACGAACTACTTTGTTTGAATTTTTGTTTGTCGTATTATAATGGAGCAAAACAAGCATAAAAGAATCGTCGTTTCTATTGAAGAAAAATTAAAAGCCATCAGAAGAAGTGAAGCAGGAGAGACAATTAAAGTTGTTGCACGAGATTATGGAGTAGGTGAGGTAACAGTTGGAGATTGGAAAAGAAACCGCACAAAAATAGAAGAGTGGTGTATAAATCAAGCCTCCTCGTCCTCAGGAAGAAAATCAATGAAAACCGGCGACTATGAAAAGGTTAACGAAGCTTTATTCATGTGGTTTAACCAACAGAGACCAAAAGGTGTGCCTCTGTCAGGTCCAATTTTACAACAGAAAGCGATAATGATTAGTAGGCAATTCCCAGAGATAGATCAGTTTACCGCCAGTTCTGAATAGCTTGACCGCTGGAAAAAACGGTACGGTGTACGACAACTGACTGTATGTGGTGAAAAACTTTCTGCTAATGTGGCATCAATTGAGAAGTTTAAGCAGAACTTTAACACATTCAATGCTCATGACACGGATCCGTGTCACCTCCCACATGTAGTCACATGCGCATGACACGGATCCGGGTCGCGCGTATTTGTAAACTCAGGTTGGCAGTATATCACAAGCACCCTTTCAAAGCAGTTGTACGCTTGTTAGCATATAGCCAAAGCATAGAAAATTTGTATTTTTCGCGCCGTTTCTGTATAGGATTTTCGTAACAGCTGATATTAGAACAAAATGGAGGATAGTGTTGCAGGGCCTTCGGAGCCGAAAAAAAAGAAATTTACTGTTAAAAATCCTGGTAAATTGACTGAAGATGAGCTTCAGGCAGCATTATATGAATCATTTAGCGACTTTGATACTGATGAAGCTTCGGATTGGATTCCTAGTGACGACAATCATGATGAGAGTTTTAGCACATCCGACTCGGGTAAGGGTGTTTATTATGTTTTTTTTTGTACTCGGAAGGCAAGAAAATTATTTTGATTCCAAATGATGGTGTACCTTTAATAAATTTGACAAGAATTAATGTGGCCAATGACCAAGCATCAAATAATGAAGTGCCTGACGCAGATAATATTTCTTTTTTATGGGATAACAATTCAAATGGAATGTGCAACTTTCCATTTTCTAGAAGAAATGAACTTCTTGTGCCTTTACCAGGTGACAAACCAATCGATTATTTTCGTCTTCTGCTCGACGATGATTTCCTGAACCTGATAGTGGAGCAAACCAATATTTATGCCCAAGAAGTATTTTGTCAGCCAGGTATATCTGAGAAATCTAGAATTGTTCGATGGAAACCATTATCGGCAGTGGAATTACTTACATTTTTGGGTCTGGTATTACACACAGGGACGATAAAATTAAACAAAATTCAAGACTACTGGAAAGTGCATCCACTGTTCAATTTTAAATGTTTTTCGAGTCATATGAGTCGTGACAGGTTCCTCCTCATTATGCGATGTTTGCATTTTGCGAAGAATCCTACTGAGGGTCAAACTACAGATGATCGATTATATAAGGTATCACCCATTCTGAATTTTTTCAATCAAAAGATGGCTGAAGTTTACTACCCAGGAAAACAACTATCGCTGGATGAGTCCATGGTTTTATGGAGGGGCCGCTTGTTATTTAGGCAATATATAAAAAACAAGCGGCATAAATACGGTATGAAGCTCTACATGCTTTCTGAACCAAATGGCATCATTGTAAATATAGCTGTGTACACTGGAGTACTAGATAGTAAAGGAGGAAAAGGGCATGCGGCAAACGTTGTGTTGCATCTGATGGAAGGCAAACTGAATTGTGGTCATTCCCTTTTCATGGACAACTTTTACAACAGTTGTGGTTTAGCAGAAACTTTACTGAAAAAAAAACAGACTTATTGTACTGGAACACTTCGCGCCGACCGAAAATATAATCCAAAGGAAGTTGTTAAAGCAAAACTGGAAAAAGGAGAGACTGTAGCCAAATATTCAAAGAAAATAATGGTGGGAAAGTGGAAAGACAGGAGGGATGTTCTTTATATATCAACGGAGTTTGAAAATGAAATGGTTGAATATACAGATAAAAGAAATAGAACACGATTA
Source organism: Pachyrhynchus sulphureomaculatus (assembly GCA_019049505.1). NCBI lineage: Eukaryota > Metazoa > Arthropoda > Insecta > Coleoptera > Curculionidae > Pachyrhynchus > Pachyrhynchus sulphureomaculatus. The sequence goes on from CM032448.1 coordinate 137,374,266, forward strand.
AAGCCTTTGCCTATCCTTGAATATAACGAGTACATGGGAGGGGTTGACAGACAGGATCAAATGACCTCGTATTATCCATGTGAAAGGAAGACGCTTCGGTGGTACAAGAAATTAGGTCTTCATATTATCCAACTAATGCTTTTGAATGCGTATTATTTGCATGGAAAATATTCTTCACAAACAAAAAATGTCATATCATTTCCGGCTGGCGGTTATAGAGGAACTGTTGGAAATAGAAAAAAAAGCTACTCTGGATTCCAAAGCAACAACAGTTGTTTCCCACCACTCAACAAAAATTCCTGACGTTTCTACTAAAAACGAAACCAAGAGAAAAAGGTGTAGGGTATGCTCGCAAAATAAGATTAGAAAAAGCACTATATATCACTGCGAGAAATGTCCTGATATGCCTGGTTTATGCCCAGGAAATTGTTTTGTAATATACCATGCCAAATAATGCTTTCTATCTTACGAATAAATATTTTTTCTGTTCGTTTTGCCTTTTTCATGTATTTTATGTTCGATATACTTATTTTATTTGTTTCAATATATTTGTATTCTGCAATTCTTTTTTTTTTATGAAACGTAATGTAATTTTAATTTTTTTTTTCGCATGCAAGAAGAGAAGAACATTTTGAACGTACTGACACGGATCCGTGTCAGTCAGTAAAAAACAAGAAAATGTTTGCTATATGCTCATGACACGGATCCGTGTCACGCATACAAAGTTCAACGAACACTCGGTATATGTCGGTAAAAATAGTGAAATTATATTTATAACAAGGTAATAAGAAAAAAATATAAAAAAAAATAAAATAGCACCCAGGTTCAGTAAGCTTATAAAAATCGGCAGCCAATGTGTTAAAAAACAAATCGAAGATTGTGGATACACATGTGATCAAATTTACAACTGTGACGAAACTGGTCTGAATTATAAAATGCTTCCATCAAAAACATTGGCATCTCGAGAGGAAAAATCAGCTCCTGGGCACAAACGAAGTAGGGAAAGATTAACTATAATGGTATGTTCCAATGCATCTGACAAGCACAAAATCCCACTGATGGTGATTGGAAAGTCTGCACGTCCAAGAGCTTTAAAAGACCTCTCACCCAAAGCCATACCAGTATATTACAAAAGTCAGAAGAGCGCAGGGATGGATGCGACCTTATTTACTAACTGGTTTGAAGAAGAGTTCGTGCCATCTGTGACTAAATTTTTGAACAGAAACCGTCTTCCTATTAAAGCAATTTTGTTAATGGATAATGCCTCCTTTTACCCTGGAGAAGGACTTCATGTGGGCGAAATTGTTGTAAAAATTTTTCCTCCAAATGTAACCAACATAATGCAACCAATGGATTAAGGCATCCTCGAAAACATTAAAAAAAATTATAGGCGTTTATATCTTGAACATCTGTTAGAATACACAGAAAAGGAGGATATTATCAATGGGATGAGAAAGGTTACACTGAAAAATGTTATTTACTGGGTAAGTCAAGCTTGGGATTCTGTGCGTACTACCACTATTCAAAAATCTTGGTCAAAAGTTATTGATTTTGAGGACTATAATAACAGTGAAGATGATACTCCATTAAATGAATTAGCTTTGAAATTGAGAAGCCATGGAGAAATGTCCTGTTCAAATTTTCACAGCGAGATAGAAGAAAAAGAAAAAAGTTTATTTGAATTAATGCAAAAATTAAAAGGTTGCGAAAATGTGACAAGAGAAGATGTTGTTGAATGGATTACAGCAGATGATTTAGAAGAAGAAATGAGTATTGAAGAAATAACGAATACCTTTCAGGAAATCGAAAAATCAGATGACGATGACGATGGCGAAGCGGCGGTGGATGAACACTCTCCCACTAAGATCTCTCATCAAGAAGGTTTTGCTTCTTTGGAAAAAGCTTTGAGGTATATCGAACAACAACCTGAGGCAACTCCAGCGGATTTGCTTCTTCTTAATAGATGGAGAAACATTGCAGGGAGAAAAAGAAGATGCAATATGAAACAGAAGCGCATAGATACCTATTTCAAGTATTGGTGTTTATTTTTTGAATGAATAAAAAACAAATCCGGATTATCCGAGTTTTCAGTTATCCGAGAAGGGTGCCCCCCACGTTACATCAGATAACCGGGGTTCTACCGTAGTAAATTTATCAGTTGCCAGATTGTTTTTTAAAGTTGATTTATGTAGAAAAATATTGGAAAAAGTCAGGGAAAACCTGGAAAAGCTAGTGATGTTGAAAAAAGTCCCAATTTTAAAAACTTTATATTATAACGAACTTACTTTTAGGCGGAGAGGAATCAGTTTTTCTGCTGTTATCCTCCTCTTTTTCAACGGAACTATTTCTTTCGAACAAATTAGCACTTTGCTTCACATTAATAGGCATCTTCGGCGCAAAAGTATTTTCAATTTCTTCCCCAAAAAGAGACTTCCTTGTGGTTTTTTTATTTCGGAAATTGACGCAGTAGATGTATCGTTAGCGTCTACGGAGATAAATAAACGTAAGAATTAAATATTATTTATTAGTTTAGATAGGTAATAGTGAAATTCGATATAATTTTAAAAAATCCCGTTTGTTATTTATCTATAAGAGATTAATTAATAAAAAGATAACAATTATTGAGTTTTAGGTAGCTTTGAAATGTTATCTAAATTACTATACAAACAAAGAGTTGGAAAATACGAGAGGTTTATAGAAACTATTGAAAGTGGGAATGTCATAGAACTAAATATGGTAAAATTGTTGTCCTTTACTGTTAAGGAGATAGTCGCCCATACCTCACGCCGTTAGATGTTTTCTTGTGGGAGACTCTTAAAGATATTGTATACAAAACTGAGACAAATGATATTGGACACTTAAAGACAAAAACATCGGATACGCGCAATAGTATATCTGGAAAAATTACACTGGTTTACAGCCAAAAAATACCAAGAACGCCACATGCCTAGATAAGTTAATTGGGACCTCCTGAACACGAAAAACGCTATAATTTTTTTTTTTTTTAAGTACCGTTTTTTTAGATAACGGTACTTTTGTGTTTTTGGGTGTATGGTCCCACTCAAACCCTTATGGAGCCCAACCGAAAAGTCCGATCGAGATAAATGTCATACCGTTGGAAAGGCAACTAAATGCCTTTTCCGGCGGTATACTATAAATTTCTATGTGACAAGAAGTGGCTGAGTTATAACACCTCAAAGTTCAAAATTTGCCTATTTTTTACGTTTTTTTTTTTTAAAATTTTTCATTTTTATTTGGTTTTTTTTCTACGTTATTGTAAAGATCTGGAATGTTTTATTTTTTTACCAAGTAGTTTATTTAATAACCAACATTTTAAACGTAATTTGAAAAAAAAAGGATGAAAAATAAAGTTTTTATTAAGGATTTTGTGGAACGACAATATTTTCATTTTCATTGCTCACACGCTATATTCGGCGTCCATCAGAATTTGAATCACTGTATACGTTGGTAGCCCTGACACACGCTATATTCGGCGTCCATCAGAATTTGAATCACTGTATACGTTGGTAGCCCTGACACACGCTATATTCGGCGTCCATCAGAATTTGAATCTGATCACAGTAAACAGTTTGGCTTTGTACGTGCAAAAAATAAAATGTGTTCAATCGATCCCAACGAATTTTGTTATGTTTGTGGAGTTCTTGTGAAAAAGAAATCACAGCATTTGATGCGAAAAATGAATACGAAAAATTTATCTGAAGCGTATAAGAAGTATTTCGGCTTTCGACCTGCGTCTCTGGACAAACCGTGGACACCGAATAATGCATGTAACAACTGCCGAACAATATTAAATAAAATTGGTAAGGGTCAAGAGTGTTTCTTCACATTTGGAAAGCCAATGCAATGGAGAAACCCGATCAGTCATACAACAGATTGTTATTTCTGTTTAACGGAAAAGGCTGTCGGACGTAGAATTGAACCAGTTTATCCAGTTGTTAGCTCGGTGACGCTGCCAGTGCCGCACTCAGTATCGTGCCCCAAACCGCAGCTGATTGTAGCAGAGCCCACAAAAATACGAAAAAGAACAACAATAAGTGATTCATCAGATGAGTGCAGTGAATCAGAAATGCAATCAAATAAGAAACCCCATTTACTTACTCAGGCCGAGCTTAATGATTTGTGCCGAGATTTGTATTTGCCGAAATCGAAATCTGAATTACTTGCATCGCGATTGCAACAGTGGGGATATTGTGCTCCTGAGACACGTGTTACATATTACCGTGATCGTAGCAAACAACTTGCAGTTTTTTTTCGCAAAAACGGGAAACTTTTGTTTTTGTGCCAACATACGTGGTCTTTTCAATGCTCTCCAACAAAGTTATGACCCAGTGGAATGGCGTCTGTTTCTGGATGGAGGCAAGGATAGTTTGAAGGCAGTCTTGCTTCATAAAGGGAATACGAAACCATCAATTCCAATCGGATATGGAAAATACATAAAGGAAACATATGAAGCAATGAAAGAACTTCTCGCTCTCATACAATATGACCAACATCAATGGAAAGTTTGCTCTGATTTTAAATTAGTTGCTATACTATCTGGATTGCAAGGGGGCAATACGAAGTTTCCCTGTTTTCTATGTCTATGGGACAGCCGTGACCGTCAGAATCACTACATCCGAAAAGTTTGGCCCGAACGAAGTGGGCGTACGCACGGAGAGTACAATATTAAAAATGACCCACTCATTCCTCAGGAGAAGATAATACTTCCTCCACTACATATTAAGCTTGGGTTATTTACAAATATTGTGAAAACGTTGCCAAAAGACAGTCTTGCCATGAATTACCTTAAACAAAAATTTCCGAGAGCCACAGCGAGCAAAATTGAAGCTGGTATATTTGATGGACCTCAAATTCGGGCTCTATACGGTGACCAAGCATTTAATGAGTGTTTAGGTCCAGCTCATTTGGAGGCATGGGAAGCATTCCAGGACATCGTTTACAACTTTTTGGGAAACTACAGAAGTCCTGATTACGCTGAGAAGATCGATACATTACTGCAAAAATTCAATGCCATTGGTAAGCGTTGAGTGAAAGCATGTATATCAAAAAGGCCGTTATCATTTGAAAATTATTTGAAATTTATTCTTTTTAACTTTTAGGTTCAAATATGACACCTAAACTACACTTTTTATTCAGTCATTTGGATTTTTTCCCCATGAACTTGGGATCCGAAAGTGATGAGCAGGGTGAAAGATTTCACCAGGAAATGCAAGAAATCGAGAGACGTTACAAGGGCTGGTGGGATGAACAAATGATGGCAGACTATTGTTGGTTCCTCATTCGCGAAGATACATCCGAAAAAAAACGGAAAAATTCAAGTCACTCGTCATTTTAATTTAAATTTTTTTTAATTTACGCCGAATATAGCGTGTGAGCAATGAAAATGAAAATATTGTCGTTCCACAAAATCCTTAATAAAAACTTTATTTTTCATCCTTTTTTTTTCAAATTACGTTTAAAATGTTGGTTATTAAATAAACTACTTGGTAAAAAAAATAAAACATTCCAGATCTTTACAATAACGTAGAAAAAAAACCAAATAAAAATGAAAAATTTTGAAAAAAAAAACGTAAAAAAATAGGCAAATTTTGAACTTTGAGGTGTTATAACTCAGCCACTTCTTGTCACATAGAAATTTATAGTATACCGCCGGAAAAGGCATTTAGTTGCCTTTCCAACGGTATGACATTTATCTCGATCGGACTTTTCGGTTGGGCTCCATAAGGGTTTGAGTGGGACCATACACCGAAAAAACACAAAAGTACCGTTATCTAAAAAACGGTACTTAAAAAAAAAAAAATTATAGCGTTTTTCGTGTTCAGGAGGTCCCAATTAACTTATCTAGGCATGTGGCGTTCTTGGTATTTTTCCAAATTAAAAATTTGTAAACCTGTGTTATTTACAAAACGACACATCAAGCGTTAACGAAAAGACATACAAAAATTTCTTTTCATGTTTCTTTTTTACTGTTTAAGTTTCAAACCTTTAATTTTATAAATATATAATAAGTTACGTATTTTGAATTGTTGTGGCTGTTACTTGATGGAAATTCATAACGAATGTAATGAAAAACTAATATTGTCAAATTTCCACTTTATTTAGTTTCACTGAAACTGTATGACGCGTTTCGCTATACTATAGCTTCTTCTGATACAAAATGATATTTGAGTATTAGTGTTGTTACATTTATATAAATACCCTAAGGTAGATAGGTAATAAAATTAATACTATATGCTAATGAATATTGCTGGGAAATCCATTTTGAATATTAATTGTATAAATTGAGTAAAGGGGAGTTACCATGAGCCAGACAGGTATCTTTTTGTTCGTTTAACCCTAGAAAGATAACCTACGTTGAATCGACGTAATCGATTTTGAAAAATCGATATATTTCGCTCGTTTATGGCGCCAGTGCGTTTGCCGTTCCTGCCAACTCAGTCGACCCACAGAGCTTGCAAGGGATACCTGTGTCGCTCAGGTAAGTACGCTATTTTCGTAAATAAATAACCATACGTCGAAGTGACGTATGGTTATCTTTTGCGTTAGTTTTTTACGATTTGTCAGAAATATGCAACTAATGTTTTTTGTGACAGAAATTTATGTATTTTACAACATTATTATTTTTCTCTGTAGGCTTTATTTCTATAGCGAAAATGACGTCACAAGGCCGTTTAGTAGATGCACAAATTACACGGTTATTACAAAAATTGAGCGATGATGAGGTCAGGAGTTCGGACAGTGAAATTGAAGATAATTTGATCCAAGATGAAGTCCAAAGTGATGTCGAAGATTGTGAGGTGAGTCCACCAGTATCGGGAACTCCCGTTAGCACTGAAAATATGTCTCAAGTTGTGTCTGATAGCCTCCATAGCACTTCGCCTAATATGCCGAATTCTATTGTTATGCCACAACATCAATCACTTAGAGGCAAAAACGGTCAGTCATCGTTGGATGGCTTCTAAAGGCAGAACAAGTGGCAGGACATCAGCTTCTAACATTATACGAACCTCTAGGGATCCCACCCGAATGAATAGAAGTCTTTATGATCCACTGGAATGCTTTAGTATATTTATAACTGACGACATTGTTGAGGAGATAACAAAATGGACTAACGCAGAAATCCAGCTGAAGATTCGAAGGCCTGATATAAAAGCAACTTTTAAACCTGCAACCTGTGATGAAATTCGTGCTCTTATAGGAATATTGACACTTACGGCGGCTATGAAAGACAACCACTTGACTACGGACGAACTATTTGATTGTTCATATTCAGGAAACAGATATACTGCTGCCATGAGCAGAGACAGATTTGATTTTCTGATAAGGTGTTTACGTATGGATGATAAAACTTTGCGACCAGTACTAAGAACTGCTGATCCATTTATACCAATCAGAAAAGTTTGGGAAATCTTCATAGGCCATTGTCGTTCTAACTACATCCCCGGACCGTATGTGACAATAGATGAACAGCTTCTAGGTTTCCGAGGACGATGTCCTTTTCGGATGTATATTCCGAACAAACTTAATAAATACGGGCTAAAAATAGTAATGATATGCGACAGCACCACACGGTATATGACTGATGCAATACCATATCTAGGAAAATGCACTCAAACCAACGGATTGCCTCTCGGCGAATACTATGTGAAGGAACTTACAAAAGCTATACATGGCAGTAATAGAAATGTGACCTGTGATAATTGGTTTACTTCAGTTCCTTTAGCAAAAAGCTTGCTAAAGCAGCCATATAATTTGACTTTAGTTGGCACTCTAAGGTCGAACAAACGGGAAATACCAGAAGAGCTGAAAAATATACGATCTAGGCGTGTTGGAACATGTATGTTCTGTTACGATGGGCCATTGACTTTAGTGTCGTACAAACCGAAACCAAGCAAAATGGTCTTTGTTCTGTCATCGTGCGATGAAGAAGGCACGCTTCATCCCACGACATCAAAGCCAAATATGATCCATTTTTACAATGAAACTAAAGGCGGAGTCGATACGTTCGACCAAATGTGTTCCATAATGTCCTGTAGTCGCAAAACGAACAGATGGCCCATGGCCATGTTTTATCGGATGTTGAATATGGCGTTTATAAACGCATACATTATTTACTGTGATAATATCACAACTAAGCAAGAAAAACCGCTAAATCGTCGTAATTTTATGAAAAATCTCAGCAATAGCGTGATGACTCCGTGGATGTTGACTAGAAGGAAATGCCTATTTTGTTAAGGAATGTAAAAGACAAAATTAATATTATACCAAAACGTGACGTCGTACCTTCTACACAAAGCGAAGATGTACCTGAACCAAAGAAAAGGAAATATTGTGCCTTTTGTCCATCAAAAATTAGAAGGATGACAAAATCAATGTGTGACAAATGCAAAAATCCCATTGGTGGAGAGCACAAGTCAAGCGCTTGCCCTAAGTGCCTTTGAGGCTGTATTGAATAAAAAATGCCTTTTTTTATTGTTTCGCATATTAAATATATATAAAAAAGTTGATTTTGAAAAGTTTAGTAAAAATTATAAGTCTGAAAAAGTGATTTCAATGTTACGTTAAGTATTTTAAAGTAAGAATTATTTGTTTTTGTAATTTCAAGATTTTTCTTAATAAAAGTATAAATAAACCAAAATATTTTTTATTTATCCATAACACAATGACATGCATAGTGACAAATTACCACTAACATAAACATACTACAAAAGAAGTCTATAAATATATGCACTCAAACATACACACGTCGAATCAACGTATGGTTATCTTTTACGCACTATGAAATATGGTTATCTTTCTAGGGTTAAGATGATGTCTGAATTTTTAATTCTATTTATTTCTAAATTTTCTAATAGGTTTAATTTTACGCCTTAGTTTTGTATGTGTAAAATTTTAAATTTATCGTCAAAAAGATGATTTGATTCGGTTAAATGATTACTGTACGCTGAGTCAGTTTTGTTTTTTAAACAGCTTCTTTTATGTTCTAAAATTCGAGTTTCGGATGAGCGACCTGTCTGACCTATGTAACTTTTATGACAAGAACCACAATTTAACTGATACACTCCAGATTTTTTCGATCTATTTTGTTTTCCCTTTGCGTTTTTAATGAATTTTCCTAACGAGTTATTTGTTCTAAAAGCTATGTTGATATTATATTTGTTTAAGTGGTTTTTAATTTTCTCTGACGTGTTACCAAAATATGTTAAAACATTAAATTTTTTCCCCGTGTTTTCTTTCTTGGGATATACTAAAGAAATAGCTTTATTTTTTAATTTTTTGTTTAGAATTGAATCTATGGTGCCAGGGGAATATCCGTTGTTAACAGCAATTTGTTTTATTAGATTGAATTCTTTATTAAAATCATCTACAGATAAGGGGACACTTACAAGTCTATGCAACATACTGTGGTAAGCTGCCAATTTGTGTTGTAAGGGGTGAGCTGATTTTATGTTTATTGTAGTATCTGTATGTGAGGGTTTGTGAAAAATAGAGAATTTGTGTTTGTTGTATTGTCTGGTTATAGTTAAGTCAAGAAAATTAATTTTATTGTCGACTTCTAGTTCCATAGTGAATTTAATATTTTTATGTATTGAGTTTATATAGTTAAAAACATTGTCAAGTTGACGCTCTGTACCATTAAAACAAACCAAATTTAGATAATGAAATAAATATAGCTAGAGCAATACAAAACAAGGCTAAAAATAATAATATCATTTTCACAAAAGCAGATAAGGGTAACACAATAATCGCTATAGATCAACAACAATATATAGACAAAACATTAGAATTTATTAAGAAAGGAAATTTCAAAATATTACTTAAAGATCCGACAGAAAAATTCAAGAAAGATATTAGAACAGCGTTAGGTAAAGCTTGTAGCATCATATCAGACAACCAAATCTCAAAATTAACAGTCATGAATCATCAGCGTCCTCTACTTTATTCATTAGTCAAATTACATAAAGAAAATCATCCTATTAGACCTGTAGCCTCCTACATATCGGCCCCAGCTTACAAACTCTCAAAATTTCTCAAAAATATCATTAAAACGAACATTAACTTCACCCCAACTTACACAATAAAAAAGTCGTTTGAATTAACGGAAAAAATTTCCAACGTCTTTCTACCAGATAATTCAAAACTAGTATCATTTGACGTCCAAAACCTTTTCCCTAGCATACCCCCGAATGAAACAGTAAAAATCATAAAAACATTTCTAATCAAAAATAAAGTTAATATCGTTATACAACAAGACACGCTAAATTTATTAAACACGAGCCTCAATCAAAATTATTTTTACTTTAATAACACGTTTTATAATAGTTCTGAGGGTCTCATAATGGGTAGTCCACTTAGCCCGCTTTTAGCAGAAATATTTATGGATAACCTAGAAAAACAAATACATCGACAAGAATTTAGCAAATCATTTTTGTATTGGTACCGATATGTAGACGACATCTTTGCTTGTTTTAATGGTACAGAGCGTCAACTTGACAATGTCTTTAACTATATAAACTCAATACATAAAATATTAAATTCGCTATGGAACTAGAAGTCGACAATAAAATTAATTTTCTTGACTTAACGATAACCAGACATTACAACAAACACAAATTCTCTATTTTTCACAAAAACCCTCAAATACAGATACTACAATAAACATAAAATCAGCTCACCCCCTACAACACAAATTGGCAGCTTACCACTGTATGTTGCATAGACTTGTAAGTGTCCCCTTATCTGTAGATGATTTTAATACAGAATTAAATCTAATAAAACAAATTGCTGTTAACAACGGATATTCTCCTGACACCATAGGCTCCATTCTAAACAAAAAATTAAAAAATAAAGCTATTTCTTTAGTATACCCCAAGAAAGAAAACACAGGGAAAAAAAAAAAATTTAATGTTTTAACATATTTTGGTAACACGTCAGAGAAAAATTAAAAACCACTTAAACAAATATAATATCAACATAGCTTTTAGAACAAATAACTCGTTAGGAAAATTCATTAAAAACGCAAAGGGAAAACAAAATAGATCAAAAAAATCTGGATTGTATCAGTTAAATTGTGGTTCTTGTCATAAAAGTTACATAGGTCAGACAGGTTGCTCATTCGAAACTCGGATTTTAGAACATAAAAGAAACTATTTAAAAAACAAAACTGACTCAGCGTACAGTAATCATTTAACCGAATCAAATCATCTATGTTGATATTTTATTTGTTTAAGTGGTTTTTAATTTTCTCTGACGTGTTACCAAAATATGTTAAAACATTAAATTTTTTCCCTGTGTTTTCTTTCTTGAGGTATACTAAAGAAATAGCTTTATTTTTTAATTTTTTGTTTAGAATTGAATCTATGGTGTCAGGAGAATATCCGTTGTTAACAGCAATTTGTTTTATTAGATTGAATTCTTTATTAAAATTATCTACAGATAAGGGGACACTTACAAGTCTATGCAACATACTGTGGTAAGCTGCCAATTTGTCTGGTTATCGTTAAGTCAAGAAAATTAATTTTATTGTCGACTTCTAGTTCCATAGTGAATTTAATATTTTTATGAATTGAGTTTATATAGTTAAAAACATTGTCAAGTTGACGCCTCCTACATATCGGCCCTAGCTTACAAACTCTCAAAATTTCTCATAGATATCATTAAAACGAACATTAACTTCACCCCAACTTACACAATAAAAAATTCGTTAGAATTAACGGAAAAAATTTCCAACGTCTTTCTACCAGATAATTCAAAACTAGTATCATTTGACATCCAAAACCTTTTCCCTAGCATACCCCCGGATGAAACAGTAAAAATCATAAAAACATTTCTAATCAAAAATAAAGTTAATATCCTTATACAACAACATACTAAATTTATTAAACACGAGCCTCAATCAAAATTATTTTTACTTTAATAATACGTTTTATAATAGTTCTGAGGGTCTCATAATCGGTAGTCCACTTAGCCCGCTTTTAGCAGAAATATTTATGGATAACCTAGAAAAACAAATACGTCGACAAGAATTTAGCAAATCATTTTTGTATTGGTACCGATATGTAGACGACATCTTTGCTTGTTTTAATGGTACAGAGCGTCAACTTGACAATGTTTTTAACTATATAAACGCAATACACAAAAATATTAAATTCACTATGGAACTAGAAGTCGACGATAAAATAAATTTTCTTGACTTAACGATAACCAGACATTACAACAAACACAAATTCTCTATTTTTTACAAACCCTCACATACAGATACTACAAGAAACATAAAATCAGCTCACCCCCTACAACACAAATTGGCAGCTTACCACAGTATGTTGCATAGACTTGTAAGTGTCCCCTTATCTGTAGATGATTTTAAATACAGAATTAAATCTAATAAAACCAATTGCTGTTAACAACGGATATTCTCCTGACACCATAGACTCCATTCTAAACAAAAAATTAAAAAATAAAGCTATTTCTTTGGTATACCCCAAGAAAGAAAACACAGGGAAAAAATTTAATGTTTTAACCTATTTTGGTAACACGTCAGAGAAAATTAAAAACCACTTAAACAAATATAATATATCAACATAGCTTTTAGAACAAATAACTCGTTAGGAAAATTCATTAAAAACGCAAAGGAAAACAAAATAGATCAAAAAATCTGGAGTGTATCAGTTAAATTGTGGTTCTTGTCATAAAAGTTACATAGGTCAGACAGGTCGCTCATTCGAAACTCGGATTTTAGAACATAAAAGAAGCTATTTAAAAAACAAAACTGACTCAGCGTACAGTAATCATTTAACCGAATCAAATCATCTTTTTGACGATAAATTTAAAATTCTACACATACAAAACAAAGGCGTAAAATTAAACCTATTAGAAAATTTAGAAATAAATAGAATTAAAAATTCAGACATCATCTTAAACGAACAAAAAGATACCTGTCTGGCCCATGGTAACTCCCCTTTACTCAATCTATACAATTTATATTCAGAATGGATTTCCCAGCAATATTCATTAGCATATAGTATTAATTTTATTACCTATCTACCTTAGGGTATTTATATAAATGTAACAACACTAATACTCGAATATCATTTTGTATCAGAAGAAGCTATAGTATAGCGAAACGCGTCATACAGTTTCAGTGAAACTAAATAAAGTGGAAATTTGACAATATTAGTCTTTCATTACATAAGTTATGTATTGTTAAACGTTAAATACTTGTTTTATGGTTTTAATAAAAATAATATATTCGTATTTTTTATTATTCAAAGATACAGTGCGACCTCGATATTCCGGACTAATTAAAACCGCGGTGATCCGAATTAGTAAATAATTGGAATTACTGACGCAGGACATTATTTATATTAAAAAACGAATCATTTAATACGAAACAACTAAAAAATAGTACATACATAGAATAATATTTAAAATAGAAGTATATCTTATTAAGTTTTATCTTATTTTGTAAGTAATTTTTGTTTGTTTGACCCTTCTCTGGTTCATCATAAAAGCAATTTCTTTTAATCTTTGAAGTACAAGAACGTCACTTAGAGGGATATCATTTTCTTCTGCCCATCTCATGCACACATTGAAACTTTTAACTGCCTCATCATTCTTCACAGTGTTCTTAACAGTCTGGTTTGTATTAGTATTTAACTCTGGACCTTCATTATCACTCTCGTGTTGTTCATCTGTATCATCTATGTCTTCCAGTGATAACAAATCTTCATCATTTTCAAGCCAATTACATATTCCACGATTCTGTTCAGCGAGAACATTCAGCATATTTGAAACAACTGTTAAATATTTACGAATCAACCAAAAAAATACTAAAAGAAAAATTTCAGGCTTTACCTTTCATTTCTTCATTCGTGGAAAACAAATTGTGCCGCAATTCACTTAGAGGAATCAGATCTTCAGCATCATATTCAGTGTCTGGGTTGGTATCTGCCACATAAGCCATAATTTTGTGCCAGCACTTTTTCAAGACTTCAGAGGAGACTTTTTCCCATGAATTGCATAGTAGACATACAGCATCTTTTAGGTTAATGCTTTTTAATAACCTAACAAGGTTCTCTTCATTATTTGATAAAATATGGGCTAAAAGACTTTTCCGATAAAATAATTTTGTTAGTCTGATTGCATTCTGGTCCATAGGCTGCAAAAGTGCAGTACAATTTGGTGGAAGAAATAATGTTGTAAACTGTCCATCCTCACTAGTCAGCTATTCTAATGTTTCATGGCTCAAAGCGTTATCAACGATTAGCAGGGCTCTTTCAGGCAAGCTGAGGCTTCTTAAATGACTTTTGACTTGACGAATAAAAGAAAATTGCTGTAATCATCCATGCATTGGAAGATGATTTGTACTCGACAGGTATGTTCACATTTTTAAAAGCCCTCGGATTTTTTGCCTTTCCTATCACTAACAACTTTAATTTTTGTAATCGATCAGCATTGCAACAAGCTAGAAAGGTAACGCGTTCTTTGTTTATTTTTCGAGCTGGTTCGGTATTTTCCTGAGAACGAACCAGCGTTTTTTCAGGCAACATTTTCCAATACAGAGCTGATTCATCTGCATTGTATATTTGAGTAGGTCCAAGGTTTAATTCTTTTATCTTATCTGCGAATAAAGTTAGGAAAGGATCGACGACACTTTCATAATTGGATAGTTTTTCGCCTCAAACTTTTAAAGCACGCAGACCATGTCTTTTTCTGAAGTTAGAAATCCAGCCTCTGCTAGCTTTAAAATTATCATTCCCGTAGGTTTCAGTGTAAAACTGTTTTGCCTTGCCTGATAAAATTTCGTAGGAAATTGGGACGTGCCTTGATCGTTGCGTACAAACCCATGTATACAAACGAGTTTCCATTTCTGGATATTCGGCTTTTCATAAGGTTTTTTCTGACGCCAGGACCGGAATCACATTTAGAAATAAATCTAAAAGAAGTTACACGTCCATAGTGAGTGTCCAAAATTATCTTTAAAATAAATCACATATACATACCTTCTTTTTTTATATCCGAAATTGTGGATGTTCCTACTCCGTATTCATTTGCCAACACTTTTCCGCTTTCACCAAGAACTAGTCTTTCTAATATATCGGACTTTTGTTTTATTGTTAGTGTAATATGTTTTCTTTTAGAAGGCATTTTAGTATGTAGGTACATATATGTAAAAAAAAACGTTTACATACTTGTATGAACCACATAAAGTAAAATGGAACGTAGGTATGTTGTACTTGTGACAATAAACAAACAACTACAAAGTCCTTAACCTTTCGACGCGATACGCGATGCGTTGTAGGCAAATCAAAGGCACCTACAGTTTGTGTGAATCCCAGAGGTATTAGACTGGAAGTTAGGGGAATCCCCTCACTATCGATTTCAGTTTTCCCATGTAGTTCAAATTAAGTAGATGTCTAAAAACGCAGGTCCGGATTACCTAGTACTATCAAATCCGGATTATAAAGTACACAATGCAATAGAAATGTTTGTCCGGATTATTAGAGAATCCGGTTTAATGGAGATCCGGATTATCGAGGTGGCACTGTATTTTATTAAAGGAAAAACCTCAACAGCATAGCAACTAATTTTATTATAATTACTGTCAGATTAAAGTATGATAGCCGCCTACTAGAGAAATTGTTTGAAAACTGCTAAACGTGGAATACGATCCATGGCAGCCGCGATAAGCAATAATAATATTTTGGAGGGTTTTTGGCTGCATAATTGTAAAACAAATTAGAACAAAATAAAGGAAAAAATGTTGAAAAAATTATGTAGGTATGTCGAAGGACAAAGAAAATTGTTAGATGTCGCCGCGCCTAGCATCGCTTTCACTACCAAATGTCAAATACATCAGTATACTTCTTGACATGCACTATACCATTCTACATTTAAAAAAATAAAAAAATATCAAATAGTTTTCCATAAATCGGGGCCGGGCGTCTAAAAATGATCACCTTCTACACGCTAAGAAAACTATGGCCAAGTTGTTTGTTATCTAAAGAGATAAACCATAGAGAGATCGAGGTTTCCAAATGAAAACTTTCAAAATACAACAATTAAGATCTCCAGTTGATGTCAGCTCTATATTGAAAGGAAACCAGCCCTTTACCGGACCACACAAGCTAGACACCGGCAGAGGAATTCTTATTAAGGACACAGTGACAGTTTATGATCTATAGCTTGAACGATCCCGGCAGAGGGCAGATATGCTCTCAATATTGGGCTCACATCAGCTAGCGAGACAAATTGTTGTATCTTACTATAACATTGCACTAAAGAAGCGAGAAGCGTACTTTGTGTTCTGTTCTCTCCTCTGTCGATCCTAGTTCGGCTGATGAGTAGCGATATGCTGACACGCGTCCCTAGATGTTTCAATGTATAGGGGAACAGTAAATCATTGCTGAAATATAGATTTTATTCAATTTTGGGACTTAATATTGATTTTTATTTACGCAGTAAACAATTATTTTGAACATTTTTTTAATTCGTGCAAATTAAGGTTTGTGTCGGATTTTAAGTGTTAGATATACAGGGCCAGTCCGGAAAGTAATGTCATCAAGTCGATTAAAAAAAAAAAATATTGACCAAATCGGTATAATACATTAAAATTTTTCAAAATACTCTCTCCTCCTGCATCAATACTTTTGGGCCAGCGCGAGTTCCAAGCTGCAAAGGCGTCCTGCAAGGCCTGTTCAGGAATTGCTTTTAAAGCGATTGTACAAGCTGCTTTCACGTCGTCAACTGTTCTGAAGAAATGTCGTTTTAGGGGAGATTTCAAACTGAGAAACGAAAAGAAGTTTGGGGGCGCCACATCGGGACTGTAGGGTGGCTGGGGCAGCGTTGCCACGTTAGATCTGGCCAGGTAGCTGTTCACGACGAAGGCGGTGTGGGTTGGGGAGTTGTCATGATGAAGTTTTCAATCGCTGCTGATAACGATACTTTTTGGAATATTTAACATGTCGGCCACTAAACGAATACTCATTCGACGCAAGAGTTCTTTCACACAGAGGCGGTTGACGGGTATCTAGCGTCGTCGACCCCTTCACGGCCTTTTAAAGACGGCTTATGCCATCTCTAGACTTGCCTTTATGATAAACACTCATCCCCATAGGTCTGCTGAACCATTGGAAAAGTTTCCACTGCGGACTTACAGAGTTTCACACAAAAGTTTATCGCGTATCTTTGTTTCAGCGAGCGATGCATCGGGACTTGTACAAGAGACGAAACAGAGCTTCATGACATCGCCCGTTCTTACCCTCCGAGAGCTTGGAGACAACTGAGCAAGCGCTCGCTCGGTAGCTGATTTTCCCCACTACCGATCTCCGGCGGGTAGAGCGCGCTGCGACGTACAATCGCTTTACAATAAAATCGATGACATTACTTTCCGAATAGACCCTGTAGATAAAAAAGCACATCCTCAATACAATCTCGAACGCAACGTCTCAAGTTTACAAACTCACGATGCCCCGGGCATTGTTTGTTAAACTTAGAGCGCGAGTATACCAACTAGGAATCGCCTCTTACTGTACAGTCATTCCACAGAATTTTTAAGCCAGGTAACGAAGCTTCGCCCTATAATTAACCAACAAACAGCAGCGAATTCGCCTTTTGGAAGTGGGCACTCTTGTTTTGATGGTGTGTAAATAGCAGCATCGCATCAATCTTTAGGATTGTTAACGCTAAACATAAAAGTGGAATAAACAGTTTGAAATTGAAACTGAATTATGCGATACTTATTTCAAAGGTACCGAATTAATTGGTACACCTAATGCTTATTATAAGTACGAAAATAATCAATTAAGTTTCTAAACAAACACTCAAAACCAGATGCAGTTATTAATAGTTTATCTAAATCGGTAAATAACCACATAATTACAAAGTTTCAAGTGATCTTTTTGATTAATTAAGAAATTATATTGCCTTAGCATTATCGAAAAAATTTACCGAATTTATTCCTAGAAATTTAATGGCTTTTAAAGCAATATGAATATGTTAAATGACTAACGACACGGTCAGACTTTAGCAAGCCTCCAAGACCGTCGGTGTTTATTTATAAATGACGCCTACAGCTCCACGAGACTGTACACCACATGGAGTTAGCCTTTTTAATTTACTTCAGGCAATAGAAACAACAAAAATATTAAAATGACTACCTTGTGACCCATGGCTCTTCTCAAACACTGAAGAACTCCCTTCGAAATCCTCGATATTCCCACTAGGAGTAAGATTGTCGATTTTACTCGACACAATATGAAAATTTTCTGAAATTTTCTCGTTATTCTCGGGAATCTTGCCTAAATTCGACCCAGGCTGTGCAGTGCTGACTTCCGTTCTATTTTTAGTAACGAAAAAACTATCTTGGCTTTGTTGTTCCCCGAAAACATCGCTGGAAAGACGTCTTGACGATGAAGCGTACGGATAAAATGAAGATTCGTCGGTTTCAACTCTGAAAAAATTCTATTTAAGGATGGTAGTTCAATATTCAGCATCCATACAAATAATAATTTTTTATGCTCATCATAATTTTGTCAAAAATTCTTTTCTAGTTATTTCTTATAAGCAAACGCCAATATTTCTTATTCAATTAGCCAAATTAACTATTAAAAGAGTAGTAGTTCAAATAAACCACTCTTCAAACCTCCCCTCCTTACCTAGTCACGTTCATATCCCTGACAATCCCACTAGACTCGTTGACGTCTAAACTGGGCGGAGCTTCGTCGAACAAACTAGAGCTCGCCTGTGATTGGGTGAAATTAGCGCGATCGAGGATGCCATCTGTGAGTGAAAATGTGTCGCTTTCGCCGCTGTTGTCAGACGCGTTGTCCCAGTCGAGATCGGGAGGAGGCGGATTAGGATCGAAGAGGTCGATGGGTGGGGGGATCGTGTAGTTTTTGGAGGTATCTGTAAAAATAAAAATTTTGGATGGGACGAAAAAATTAAAGTTATGTGTAAGACTTACTTGCATCGCTTGGTTCTTTATGTTTCGGTGGCGAATGAGTATATTTTATTTCTGGACCAAATGTCTCAGTGTGTGATTGATTAACTTCTGCAGCAATTCCTTCAGGTTTTTCGGAAGTAAACAATGTACTTTCCTTTGAATCCTTGTGTTGAACTTCATATTCAGCGTTCTTGTCATGAGGACTTGTATCGAATTTATCTCTTTTTCTTTTCTCAATAGAAGATGAGCTTTCATCAGATGAACCATTATTATCAAGAAAACCAACAGTTTTTCTTATTTTTCCCGTAAAAGCACTCTTGTCTTGCTTCAGAACGCCTTCACTTTGACTCGTTGTAGTACTATTAATATTACTCTCGGGTTTACCTTGATCTGAACCCTCTTCAGTCATGATATTTTCATCCTTAAATAAGCCTACACTTTCGTCTCGTACATTGTTTTTCTCAATATTATCTGTCCGTGTTCCTCTTAATACTTCTGAATTCTCTTTCACTTCATCTTGATTGTTACTCTCTCCAAACGAACCATTATCATTATTGGCATCGTTAAGAAAACTAGGCTGTTTAACTCTAGGTTTAACTGTTGGTTTTCCACTTCCAATTATTCCTGTTTTAATCTTCCTATTCTGTTCTTTCTGTTCTTCACCTTCAGGACCTTTAAAACCCTCAAAAAGAGTATCTATCTTGTTCTGACTACTATCTAAATTTTTGTTAGTGTCTTTACTAACATTTTCATGATTTTCTAAAGTTTTCACATCTACATCTTCCTTTTTAGGCTCTTCAAATAACGCTCTTGAGCTTGTAATCGCTTTAAATAAATTATTTTCCAAATTTTCCGTCCCTTTTGAAGCTCTAGTATCCTTAACTTGACGTTTCGAGTCTCCAAATAAATCCTCAGAACTTCCGGAGTTTTTCAAATCATCAAATAGACCTTTATTTGATTTGTTTTCACCTAGTTTATTGGTTTCCTCTTTCTTCTCTAAATGCTCCAAAATTCTAGAACTTTCAGATACTTTTTCTGTAACTTTCTTGTTGTCATGGGATTCTGTTTGGCTTGATTCTTCAAATATCCGCGGGTTATCTTCAATCTTTGCAGATCTAGAGTGACCTGATAAATCGTCTGTGCCTCCGGAGCTTTCCAAATCATCAAATAATCCCTTAGCGGCCTTTTTCTTAAATTTATCTTCTTCTAAAATTGGTTTATAACCATCTTTTTTCTTTTGTTCAACTCTAGAAACCTCAGCTCTAGTTTCTGAAGGCTTTGAATCATCAAATAATCTCTTCAAAGGCTTTTTGGGGGATTTTTCTTGATTCGCAGGCACTTTGCTACCCTCTATATCTTCGAATAGCCCCTTTGAGGGTTTTTTCCACCAATTTTTCTTCAAAATCATCAAATAAACTCTTCTTTTTTGGTACGTTGGCAAAGATATCGTTTCGTTTTCTTCTTTTAAAAAGTCATCATCATCATCATCAAACAAACTTATCTTCTTTACAGGTTTTCTGGTATCAACAGTTTCGATTTTGTTAGCTATTTCTTGAGTCGTAGGGTTAAACAGGTCTTCATTTTGATAGGTATCTTCATCGAACAAATTAAGCTTCTTTATTTTTTCTTCTTTATAAGGTTTTATATCTTCTTTTTTGGCAATTTCAGCTTCATTCTCTATATCATCATCAAAGAGACTTAGTTTCTTGTGTTCGACAAATTTTCTTGAAGGTTGTTCAGTTTTTGGGAGTAATATATCTTCATCTTCATCGAATAGGCTTAGTTTTTTCCTGCCTTCTGGTTTTTTCAAAGTGTTTTGGCCTTTGGGAGACATAAAATCGTCATTATCATCGTCGAACAAACTTAATTTTTTATTACTTTGTTGGTTTTCTGGTTTTTTGAAAATTGTATTTGTATTTTTGGTAGATAATTCATCTTCCATGGAATCTCCATCAAATAAACTTCTCTTTTTTAGTGAGTCATTTGGGATTTCAGAGGATTTAGCATAAGCCTCTTCGGGTTTTCGTGATACCGCGGGTTTGGTCTTTTCAAAATCTGGTTTAGCTGAATTGTCTCCGAAAATATTCGTGTTTTCGCCGAATATGGACACACCACCAATTGGTTTCTGAAAAAATAATAAAATTAAATCAATGTGACAACAATGTTTACAATAATTAAGCGTAGAATATATACTTGGAAAATATATTTTTTAACCTTTTTGGAAGGTCCGCTGTCACTCTTTGACGGAATTTCT
The DNA here is from genome assembly GCA_019049505.1 of Pachyrhynchus sulphureomaculatus. Lineage (NCBI taxonomy): Eukaryota > Metazoa > Arthropoda > Insecta > Coleoptera > Curculionidae > Pachyrhynchus > Pachyrhynchus sulphureomaculatus. The sequence continues at coordinate 137,395,484 of CM032448.1, forward strand.
GGCGGTTGATCGTCAATAAACGGCATGGTCGTTTTGATTGGTTGTAGATATGATTGGGCGGTCTTAACCTTTCTTTTTTCTGCTACTGTAAACATGTCATCCTCACTAGAGCTGTCAGACTGGTCAAAAAGTCCCTTAGAAACCTGGGAAAAGAAATAATCCATAATATCTGTATTTTTAATCTTTTGGGCAATATTATCATCTTATATGTTACCTTTTGTCTAGACTTTAAACCAGGCTTATTATATATAGATTTCTCTTCTTCAGAACTCTTCAAATTTTGATCTAGAAAAAATAAGTGCCAAATTAATCTATGCATCTGGTAACATTACATTCAATTAAACTCATGCTATTTAAATTAAAATTAAACTCTGCTACAATATTTCCCAAAATTTTTAAAAAATACTACATCTGGCAACATTGCATTTTTTTACAAGACTGGTTTTCTTTTTTACTTGGTGCACCAAAATTAACAGTAAAAAATTATAACGTTACTTACCAGGCTTATTCTGTTGCCCCCAAAACAGATCATCATCATTACCATTGGCGAATAGATCAAGACCTCCCGAAAACAAGCCTTTATGAGCTGATTTTGGCAACACTGTATCCTCAAGGTGATCCAGGGGTGGAGGTTCATCAGAGAATAAGTTGCCTTAAAAAGTAGCAGAAAATACATATGTATTATGTAAATAGTAAAAATAGTTTTTACCATATTGTGTTGGCTGGTTTATTCTTTTGATGGGGTTCCTGTTGACAGGTTCTGCATTTTCATTAGTACCACTTATTACATTCCCCAGCTTAGCTGCCAATTGTTCTGCAAACTTTTCATTAGATAACGGAGTCTAAAAATCAGAAAATTAGATATTGAAGAGCCAAAAATTACTTCAATAAACTTACTTTTACCGGTAACGAGTTGCTTGGGTCAGAACTTTCATCTGAAGAATGGAAAATTTCTTTCCTTCTATCTTGCGAATCATTGAATGTAGAATTGGCAGCAGGGCCTGTCTCTCTGTTGTTGAAATCCAGCTCAGAACTCGTTTCTGATCCCTAAAAAAAAATTTCAACATCATAGTAGTGCCTAATCGGTAAAGTACTTTAACTGACTACTGAGCTTTATCAGATTTCTAAGACAAATTTATAATCTCAGGAATATTCTACATGTTGTCATATTTTATGGACAAATTCTTACCAAATTCCTATTTTTAGGCAATAATTCTTCAGAATCACTACTACTATACACTTCATCGTCTTTCTCTGACTCGGATTCACTTTCTGAAGGTAGAAGACCTACATGCCATTTTTTATACCATTGTTCTGTACCTACCAAATAGGGCAGAGGTCTGTCGATGTAAGGATCTTTGGGCTTTAGTATATAACTGAAAAAATTTAAATATTCTTTTATATTTTTGAAAATAATTGATAAAAAAACATAAAAAAATCTTGACACCAATAAACACATGTATATTCCTTGCAATCAAATATTATGTGGAATATAGAATTCTGAGATATAGAACTTGTATTGTGCAGCACCAGCTCATAAATTATTGGGCTTGTTCTTATTTACAACACATAAATAACAAACCTCTTTTCATTTTCTTCCTCTTCACTATCACTCACAGCTACTTCAACTTTCTCATAGTATTTTTTCATAACATCAAGCCCTTTTACTATCGATTCTTTTATTATGGCTTCTTTTTTATCTTCTGTGAGCTCCTTTTCTTCTACCTATATATTATGGCAGAAAAAGATATATTAGTACCAAAACTAAATATTTATTATAAAAAATATTACTTGTTAGGTTTACAAAGTACACATTTTTGCAAGTTATGTATAGAATTACACTTACACACACACACACTTACCTTGGTTTCATTATTTTCCAATGTTTCATCATCCTCATAAACCCTGTTCTCGATAAACTGGGTGTTACGTAAACTTTGAAATTCATTTTTTGTCAGATCCAGCTTCAGACTTACATTTTCAAGATTATTTAAGAGACTGTCTACATTTTCACTGACTGATATAGTTTCGGATAAAAGATACTAAAATAAAAGTAATTGTATTAACCTTAGAAGTTACATGTAGTTTATTCTTCCTTCCTTGCTCCAAAAATTTCTAGTCAGATATTACAGTTAACTACCCTACGAAAAGTGTTTTTTTTTCATTTACCTTTGAAAATACCTTCAACCTGTTTAAAACTGCAACGTCTCCTGCTAGTGACCAATTAGTGGCATTTTCGATCATTTGCTCGCTTGTCCACTCTGTGTTGTCACCTGCCATTTCTGTAGATACATTTATTTGTATTTTTTCAATTCAATAATGTTTTTTGATACTATTTTTTGTTGTTTTTTGTGTTTATTTTTCTTGGGAAGGCGTTTTTGTGGTTAGGTTACACGTCACACATCAGCTGATTTTGACAGAGACCACTTGTGAATAACTTCACGTTAGTCAGCAGGGAGCTGAGGGTACTTTCACAAATTATTGAAACACTGCTGTAAATTGTGAGAATTCAAAAGTATTTTGTATCGTTTCGGGTTAGTCTCTTTATAATAATGATTTTTCTTTTAAAGTTTCGTAAACACTCGCTTCTTCAACGGTTAAAAATAATGAAAAGACATTGAAAAATAAAACTCATATTTTCTAGCATCTGGTTTAAATAAAATAATAAAAATAGTTTACAATCTCTTCCTTAAATCTAAAACAAGAGTTAAAGTAGAACAATCAAATCTGACAGTCAAAAAATGAATAGTTTTACAACTTTTTAACTTGTCTTGCAATTACTAACTTCTTCCCCATAGTTTTTTGGTTGAACCTTCTTTATTTCTTCCAAGAGGGCTTCTTCAAACTCGAGTAACTTCTGAGGTTTTTTATACTAAAAAAAAGATATTTTCAGAAAACTGTGTGACAAATTATTGCATGTATGGCATTTCATGGCATTATAATTACTTTTGATGTAACAAAGATGAAAAACTGCCAGTACATACCAAAATTTAACTGTCAGCAATACGTAACTTTATAAAGAAATACATGGAATGGCAATACTTTTGATTACTAGCTTACATAAAGACTTATCAATATAAATATGCTAAAAAATAAGCAGTATACCCCTGGGAGGAACCTAAATATAACAAAACTTATTTGAAAAACTAGAAATCTGCTGAACGAAAGGTCAATACTTGCAAAAACTACGTACTGTTATGATCAGAGTATTAAATTTATATGAAAAGCTAATATTTTCTTGCTCCAAACCAATTCCTAGTCTTTCCAGATCCACCACAGGTAGTTTTTTTATAGTATTTTTTATTTGAGGTTCTCACAATCATTGCATTGGTATCCATATCTACTGTAACGGAATACACTTCTATAGGATAGGGCAAATTTCTGATCCGCCACTCCAGGTTCTTTTTGGTTATTCTGCGTGTTACAAATGGCTAAAAAAATAATTTATTTGTGATTCATATCTTTAACTGTATCAACCGAAATATTTTGTAACACTGAAGAATATAAGTAAACTAATTCTTTATATTTTTCCTTACTTGGCTCGCATTTTCTCTTATCATACACTTCTCTTCAGCATTATACACTGGCTCGGGATCCCCAATTTCAATTTCCCAAGATCCTTCACCTTTCAGCTCTTTATTCACCCTCCAAGCCCTTCGTGTGACTACATTAGTGGTCAGGTCATATTCCTCTACCATTTCTTTACCATTTCCGAAGTCGAAATGGACTTTTTTTAGGTTTTTGTCTACAATACACGATTTTTCAGCTTTTTGGAGCTGCATAAACCAATCCGGCATGGTAAACAAAGGTCTATTTTACGGGAAACTTTACTGACACGCACTGAAGTGACAATTTCTTCGATTTAACATGGTTTTTATTTTATCTGCCGGTGTTAACATTGATTTAACAGTTCTTGTTGCTTTAGAAACACTTGTAAATATCAGGCAGAGACAAACAACTTGAATTTGTTGGTTAGAGTTCTTACAACTGTTATTAAAATTATTTTCCTATATCTCTTCTCCACTATTTTACAGTTTAGAATGAAGTTTACCATAAAAGCTGTAGAGACAAGTTTTATGTTTCAAGTAAATTTGCACCTAACTTCACATAACAAATTCATTTGACGTTTAGATATTTTTGAATCTTAACTGTGTTGCAATTTATATTTAAAGCTGTAGATTGGATTCCCGGTCTTCGCCAGCAGATTGTTAATGTAAATGAGAAAGAGAGTAGGAGACAGTATGGAGCCTTGGGGCACCCGGCGTTGATAGTGAAGGTGTTAGAAAGAAACCCGTCCACTGCTCTCTGGGGAAACATGAGTGCCACAAACAGATCTTTTTAGTCATACCAGAAGAGCGTAGCTCAGCTAACAATCCATCGTGCCAAACACGGTCGAATGGATATATCAAGAGCAACCGCTCACGATTCTCCAAAGTGCTCAATTGCGTTGTTCCAAACATGTGTGACATAAGTCAGAAGATCTGTTGATCTATGTTTACGAAAGCCATATTGGTGATCGTTAATAATGTTGAATCCTTCAAGGTATTTCAGAAGATGCTGATTGATAGCCTTTTCCACGACTTTCGATATTATTGAAAGCAGTGCGACTGGTCGGTAATTTTTTGTGAACACTTCTAGCTTACTCTCCAACTGCAGAATTTTAAATAAATTGACTTATATCGATTATATGAAAAATAGAGAGTACATTATTTAGGATGATAAACAGTCTTAACTACTCGACGTTATTTTGATTATATAATATTTATTTTTTTATAATATATTGAATTTGATCGCTATTCTGATCTCAAACATCGTCGCGATATATGTCGTTTAAAAGCTTATTTGATGTATAATGAAATATAGTCGCAGTCAGAAATTGTCATTTAATAATTTTTTTATTTTTTTTCAAAACAACAATAATTCTCACTTCTGATGATTTTAATTAACACTTTAACTGCCATGTGCGTCATATCGGCGCACACGGCCTCTGCACCGAACGCCATGTGCGCCATATTGACACACACGTATAAGTTTTATCCGCTTTGTGTGTCTAAAGCGCGCACAGTTCTCGTATGTTTGTATGAGGTGTTAGATAGCCCTGGCGTAGGAGAACCAGAGAGAGAGTAAATTTTTTGGTTGGTTTAATTTTTTATTTAGAAATATATTTTATATGTAAAAGTCAACGTTATTAAGTATACATGTGTAAATGTAATGAAGTTTTCACCCCTATATATCATACAAAAACAAATATTTATGATATTTTATGTAATTTATAAAAGCATTCTTTGCACATATGCGGTTTCTCGGGACATCCGACACATACGTAGCGTACTGTCTTGGCCATCTTCATAGCATACTTTCTTCCTTGCGCCTCAGAAAATCTTGTGTAGCAACTCTTGCAACGGCTTCTAATCACTCTAGAGTTTTTTCTCTGAAACTTCTAGCTTGTGAGCGGTCAATGGCTGTCTTGCAATATTTTCTATATCGACCGGTTGACCATAATGAAGCAGCTGAGAGCATAATTTTTCCCTGAACTTAATTATGGATATATTTTTTCCATTTACTTTATTATAAAGGAAAAGGGAATTTACGACAGTTGTTCCCAGTAAGGCCTCCACTGCTACCTTTCAGTACCATTTCAAGGCTTCTCTAACAGCCGAAGAATAAGAAGCACTTTGATCAGAGACATCTATGAACGTCTTGCCTGCGTTGTAATCAATAACAGCGATAGGTTTTTGGCGCTGGCCTATATCAGCTGTCTCTATACTATGTTTTGTACTAAGCATAAGGACATCACGTTTGTCCTTCCACTTGAAAACAGTAATATCATCGTCACTTTCCATGCCAATGATTTCGCCACGGTTTATGGAAGATTTGGTGACCTGGTTGGGATTACATTTACGATTACTTCGTAAAGTCCCGACGAGATGAGTTGAATGCGCTGCTAGCTTTCTAGCCAATCTCACACTGGTATACCAGTTATCAGTAAATAAGGTCCTGCCAGAATCAAGTAGATTATCCATTAGCTCTAAAACTACTTTATCTGCAACTGAAACTCCATCGTTTTCAGATTCATTGCCACAATAAATTTTCATATTATACGTGTAACCTCCATTTGCACATACCTTGAATAGTTTTATACCAAACTTGTGCCTTTTGCCCTTGGTGTATTGGCGAAATTTCAGCCGTCCTCTAAACGGCACCATAGTTTCATCGATGCACACATTTTCTGATGGAATGAAACATTCTTGATACTTGGTTACCAAAGAGCTAATTACAACTTGAACTTTGTGTAAACGATCGCCGGGCAGACATGCTTCATTGTCAGCGAAATGCCACATACGAAATAAAATTTCGAATCTGTTTCTTGACATAAATTTACACGCAGGGCTGTTATACAACTCAGAGCGACTCCAGTAATGAGATAGCGAAGGCTTTTCATCTAGACCCATCCACAACATTATGCCCAAAAATACATGCATTTCGATAGCATTTGTATCTACCCAATCATTCAGTCGAGAGTGTTGTGTTATTAACTCATCTGAGATTTTTCCAATTATAACCTGTTCCGCATAACGATTTGTTTCACGCACCATAAGGTCAATTAGTTCATCATCGACAAATATCTTGAAAGTTTCAAGTTCTGTTTTACCACTAAGGGTGTCCACAACTTCAGGAAGAATCCCGTGGTTTGTATCAAAAACATAATTGTTTAGCTTCCGGCCAGAAGGGTTTCTCCAAGTTATATTATCCCCATCTAGAAAGAGTGCCTTATTTTTATTTTTTTGGATTAATTGGGCAAGTGGAATGTCATCGTCACTTGAAGAAGATTGTTCAGAATCTGTAGGTATGTCTTGGGCTTTGACACCTAAAAATGTTTGTTTACACGTATACTTATAGTAAAACTGAAAATATTGTAAATTTCAAAGTACCTTTTCTTATAGTTCCAGATGCATGAGTAGCTGCTCTGCGTGTCTCAGTCAAATTCAAAACCTAAAACGACCGAATAATAAAGATACGAATTATATAATTTTTTTGTTTGTTACCTTTCCTTGCATTTTTTGATGTAGATGGACGATTGTCTTCTTCCGAACTCGTCGTGCTTGGTGTATAGTTTTTGTCGGCATCTGAGTCGTCAAATTCATCAAAAGATTCGCAGCTCATAGAGTCAACTTCATCACTACTCATATTCAGTTGATCTGCCCACTCTTGCAATTGTTTTTGCTGTTTTTCTTCTCTTTTCCAAGACATCGTATGTACTAATCAGTTTGCAAAAAATTTAGAAACACAAACCACAACTAACTTATAATAATACCGGCACATCTAAATAACCTCAAAACGCACAGAAAACTATAATAATTGACGCCAAATGAAGATAAACACGCAAAGACTCGTCAATCCACTAAATAGTGGTGAGGAAACACCCGAACGATGCAGAAAGCGGTGCAAGGTCACCCACATTTGTGTGAGTCAAAGTGAAGCACACGGCTCAAACGGATTTTTAGTTGCTCTTGCGCCGCGTGAGTCATTTTGTCATACAAAAAAAATATGCAGTATCACCAAAAATTGACTAAAAAATAAATTTTCTACTGTAGGTTACCACTAGACACCAATTTGATACAATTTTAACAAAAAAAAATGTTTGGCGCAGACAGTTACATCTGAAATGCGATGGCAGTTAAAGTGTTAATGATGTGAAAATGAAAATTATAAATGATAGCTAGCAGTTAATTAGTGTTCAGATTAAGTTGGAATTTTTCAGTCTTTGGCACAATGGCATTACAGTGTGTATAGTGCTAATTTTAAATGAAGTTTTATGTATCGCATATTCGTATTACCTTGGAAATATTGAAGGACGTGATAGAAACCTGCTAGCCACGATTTTAATTTAGAAACTTATGTTGCGTCATCAAATACTAATAGCCAGTGTGCTTAACCATGAAATAAATGAAAAAATCCCCTTCCTCCTTATAGAAGATGAATACTAACCTAACCTTGCAATTTTTTTGCGTAAATACTGCGCACGTTTGAGATAATGATAAGGACAAAGGCATGTGAAACTTCAGCGTTGCAAAATCTCTCTAATGACCTTGCAAAAAATGTTCCAGCAATAGAAAAACGCTGGGATCGCTGCGTTCGGGTGCAGGGGGACTACTTTGACGGTGACGCGAGTTACGAAAGCTAAAAGTAACTACATCAGATTTTGTAGCATTAGTCTAACTTTTGAATCGCATCTCGTATAAGATAAACTTCTGTGGGTGTGGAACAAGCTGACGGGAATTTTATTATGTGCTTGGTATCCTTTACCTGGTTCCTGCACTAAGTTTTTGTCTGGCCTATTTAAGTAACAACTATAACCGGTTAAAATAAATACTCGAAGTTTTAGAACACCCCGTATCGTGAATTTTATGTAAATAAATATGTGTATTTAAAAAAAAAGAGTTTTTTATTTAAAGAACCTTTATTAACATAGCATGAAACAAAATATGATACAATAATAAATTTTTTTAATAAAACTATAATTATTTATAAAAAGATCGCAGTGCTTATAGACAGACGAAATATTTTTTCACAGAAATTTAGTACGGATTCCAAAACCAGTGGATAATAATTATGATCTAATAACCGGTATTTCCAGTGTCAGTTAACAAATTGATCTGTCAACAAGCGTAGTTATTCTTTAACAGATAACACAGTTAACCAATGATTAAAAAAAAAGAACTGGTGGTAATAAAAAGTCTACTAAGTAGAGATTCTAAACAATAAAAATAACGATACTCAAGATATTTTTACAATATATAAAATACTTTACTTTTCTGCTAATACTACTGAAGCGTGTGATTAAAATGAACAATTAAAAGCTAAAAAAAAATGACTATAAATTGCTCTTATATTAAAATATAACAAACTGTTAAATTACTGTAAGGCTGAAATAATGGTTAAAAAAATGTGTTAGGTACAAGGCGAGACAAAAATAAGAACCAGCGTGAACTTTTCAATAGGGACAAATGCGCGGAAGATTTTTTGTTGTTAAAATTGTTCTCAGTTCCCGAAAAGTAACCAGCATTTCAGAATGCCAGAGCTAGGAGGGAGTTATAGAGTAATCATGTGGCTGGGCGACTATATATGTATATACAGGGTGTTTTAAAAACCAACGTACTCCCTTCGAGGGCTTATAGGCCAGCTCATAACTCACCAAATATGTAAATATGACTTTAGTGATATATCGGTAAATTTCGAAATATCTGGCTATCTCGAAGAGAATACGTTGTTTTTTGGGATGGGACGCCCTGTATATATATATATATATATATATATATATATATATATATATATATATATATATATATATATAATACCTACCTAGTACTCCCATAAATTCGGATACAAACTTTCACGTAGGCCCTCTATAAACATTCACACTTTTTTGGTGAAATTATTTATAGATTATATTACTCGGTTGTTATACAGTTCTTGGGTGTAAACATATTTACAATTTAAATTCTTTAAACAATGCAGTGTGGTGATAGAGAAAATGGGATTGCTATTATAGCTTTGAGGCCATAAAAAAAACTTTTCCTATAAAATTTGTAGGTTTTTTGGGGTAGAATAAGATTACCTGAGAAAACTATTTATTATATTAGAAAATTACATTTTTTACTTTAATTTTTCTGAAATTTTTTGAAAGCCATTTTCAGATTTGGATCGGTACATATATATAATATATATATATATATATATATATATATATATATATATATATATATATATATATATATATATATATATATATGTATCTATGGAATTGGACAGGGCATATCGGACGATTGAATGATAACAGATGGACACGCCGAGCTAGACCACAGACAAGATAGACCGACGACTTAAAAAAGATTAGCCGGACACGATTGGGAGCAAAAAGCAAACAATAGAGCTCATTGGAGACAACTTGGAGAGGCTTACATCCGACTATGAATAGAAAAAGCCGATGATGATGATATATATATGTACGTATTCAGCGATGCTTTTGGATTAAAAAAACCTTGACTCGCCTCGTACCTATATTTAATAAAACAGCATCGAATAAAAATAAATTCCTCTTTAACAAAAGTCCCCTAGATCAACTAAAATTTCTCAAAATACTACGCGTTTAATATCCGGAAGATTAATTCTAGAACTACGGCATTATCGCCTAAATTATTAGAGGTTATCCTATGTAGAACTGGTATTAGCTCGTTATCCAGGCTCCTCATGTAGATGGGCGGGAGTTTTAGACCGTTGCTACCAGCGGAATAAGATACCTAAAAAAGGTACACTACTGTTGTGTGTTATAATCAGAAATGAAATATCAGGTACTAATTTCACTCTAAATTCGGTATACACAATATTACAAGAAACATTCTGTCAGATGACAGTTACTTTTAATATACTTACATTTTCTATATGCAGTGTCGTCCTTATCGCAATTTTTTGACAGCTATTTGACACTAGAAGATCGAGATATTTAACAAGGGCAGTACAGCAAGCTTTAGCTACACTTTCTGACACTTTGGATATATCTACAGGGTCTTGATTTTTTGAATTTTCGTCGCTATTCTAAAATAAAACGGTGAAAATAGTTACTAGCGAAAAACGAGAAATTTTTAAAAATAATAATTATTTTGTGTGATTTACTCGTAAATTAATTAATAGTTCATTTTATAAGTCAATTTGGTTAAAAATATATAAAAAGTCATCGTATTGTGTCTCTTTAATATCTGTATTCAATTTAGGTGCCTAATATGATTATGCACAATCTTTGCACATATTAGTTCAAATGTATCATCACCAGATAACTAGTATACATGTAAATAAATATAAGCATTTTCGAAGAAAAATCCCATCTTTCATAGGGAGTAATTCAAGTGCACCATCGCTAAATAACAACTACATAAGCCAATATAAGCATTTTTTTTATATTCAAAGAAAAATTCAACCTTTCTACAGGTAGTAGTTCAAATGCACCGTAGACACGAGGTATAATAATTTTTTCCTTATTGTAACAAGAAATCCACCTTTCATAAGTAGTAGTTCAAATGCACCATCTAAAGATAAGTATATATACATATATAACTAATTTTTCCTTATTCTAACAAAAATCCACCTTTTTATAGGTAGCAGTTCAAATGCAATGCAAATCTGTAGATAACGGCTATATGTGCAGATATAAGCAATTTTTCCTCATTCAAATAAAAGTTCGATCTTTCATAGGTCGTAGTTCAAATGCACCATGAGCATATAAAGACTATATATATATATATATATATATATATATATATATATATATATATATATATATATATATATATATATATATATATGTATATATGTATATATGTATATATGTATATATGTATATATGTATATATGTATATATGTATATATGTATATATGTATATATATATATGTATATATGTATATATGTATATATGTATATATGTATATATGTATATATGTATATATGTATATATGTATATATGTATATATGTATATATGTATATATGTATATATGTATATATGTATATATGTATATATGTATATATGTATATATGTATATATGTATATATGTATATATGTATATATGTATATATGTATATGTATGTATATGTATATGTATGTATGTATATATGTATGTATGTATATGTATATATATATATATATATATATATATATATATATATATATATATATATATATATATATATATATATATATATATATAAATAAAGGGTGTTTTTTTATAGAGGTATAGAACTTTGAAATGGAATAAAACAAAGATGAATTTTTTAAATTGACATGAAATTTACTTTATTCGAAAGATAATCTTCTGGCATTATAATTTAAATATGACTTCTGGCATATGACCGCCACGGCTGGCTCGGACGTAGTCTAATCTGGAAGTCCAATTTTCGATGACTTTTTCCAACATTTGTGGCCGTATATCGGCAATAACGCGGCGAATGTTGTCCTCCAAGTGGTCAATCGTTTCGGGCGTAGACTAGCAACTTCACATATCCCCACAGAAAATAGTCTAGCGGCGTTAAATCGCACGATCTTGGAGGCCAATTCACGGGTCCGAAACGTGAAACTATGCGGTTACCAAACGTTTCCTTCAATAAATCAATTGTGGCACGAGCTGTGTGACATGTTGCGCCGTCTTGTTGAAACCACAGCTCCTGCACATCATGGTTGTTCAATTGATGAACGAAAAAGTCAGTAATCATGGCTCTACAGCGGTCACCATTGACTGTAACGTTCTGACCAGCATCGTTTTTAAAGAAGTACGGACCAATGATTCCACCAGCCCATAAAGCACACCAAACAGTCAGTTTTTCTGGATGTAACGGTGTCTCAACATACACTTGAGGATTATCATCACTCCAAATACGGCAGTTTTGTTTATTGACGTATCCATTCAAACAAAAGTGAGCTTCATCGCTAAACAAAATTCGCTTATGAAAATCGGGATCAACGGCAATCATGTTTTGGCCCCATTCACCGAATCTACGCCTTGCTAGGTGATCGTGTGGCTTCAATTGTTGCACGAGTTGGATTTTGTAAGCACGCAAACTAAGATCTTTCCGCAAAATCTTCCATAAAGTGGATGAACACATATCCAATTCCTGTGCACGATGGCGGATAGACTGATTCGGGTTTTCCTCTACGCTACGCTCTACAGCAGCAATGACTTCTTCTGTACGCACTGTACGACGTCTCTGTGGATGCGTATTATCATTTAGAGTAAACGTGGTGCGAAAACGTTCCATAGTTAATCGAATTAATTGCTCTGATGGACGATTATGTTGACCGTAAAATGGACGTAGTGCGCGATACGTATTTAGAAACAGAACCATGATTTTCAAAATAAATTTGCACAATTTGGAAGCGTTGTTCAGGCGTCAGTCTATTCATGTTGAAATGCCAAACCAAACTAAACATAAATCACTTGACAGCTGACAAAATGGCCGCCAGTTAAAAAAGTGTTGCCAACTTAAAGTTTTATACCTCTATAAAAACACCCTTTATAAGTATTTTTCAATATTTGAAGGACGAAACAGCGTTTTAAGATAAGTTCCTGTCCTACACTTGGCAAATCAAAAGGTTACTAGGTAAAGAAAAAAGTACATACCTGTAAGATGAATACTTCTGTCCATCTTATAAGACGAGTCCCGTTATTACAAAAGTAGTCTTTACCATTATGAACTCTTATTGAAGGTACCCCTCTCATATCAGACAAGTCTACAGGAGACTGCACCCTTTAAAAAGAAATAAAGCTATTCAAAGTGCAAAGACTCCTAAAGGGAGGAGGTTCTTTCAAGATTTTAACAAAAATTTCTAAAGATAACTCATCTGAATCTAGAAATACAGAGTATTGACCTGTTTCGTCGTTAAATTGATTTTCATGTTCAAATATCAGTTGTATTTGGTAAAATACACGGTAAAATACGCTCAAATCTACTCACCCGCCGTTAAACTCGACATCGTTATCTCCCCAAACGATATTCACCGTCTCCGTGTCATCTGAAGTGGCGTTTATACATCCGCAAGCTATCGTATGATGTTTCATGTTTCGCAAGTTGTCCCTGATCTTGTCCATGTGTTCCGAGGGTATCTGGATCATCAGGCCATCTTCTACTATATTAGATTTAGCTGTGAGACCGCTGCTCGATTTTAGAGAGCCGTTGAACACTAAGAAACTCGCGCCCGTAACTAAAAAATAATTATAAATACCAACAGGTAAAATCGCCCTCTATATTTTCGACCGCCCCCGTATATTATACTTACTTTTCCTGGGTTTATTATGTATATTTATTGCATGTGTTGTGTAAGAGTTTTCGTGCCCCTGTGTATCCTGTATGCAGACTAAATGAGAATCTGCTTCGGGGCTAAAGTTTCCAGCAAAAGCCAATATGTGTTCGCTGGAGTTGTTTATAGATTTCATTACCTAAAAAAATTGCGAAAATATTTATTTACATTCTACAAATTTTAAATAGTGAGGCAAAAGGGCACTAAAGAAACAGAAGACCCTTCTGAGTGCATGCAAAGTGCTTCTGAAAATTTAATTCCCTCTACCTACTTGATCATATCTATTCTTGGGGATAGTAATTGTAGTTTTCTTGTCCTCCATGTGGATTATCAAACCTCTGATTTGTGGCAATGTATATGTGAAGTTCCTAAAGTCCTAAAAAAGGGCAGTAAAATTTGATTTCGCCTTTTAAAAAAATATCTGGAGCGCCAAAAAATTTACGTGTTATCAAATACAACACTTACCGCCAAAAGATTGATTATAGTGTGTCCTATTTCGACGAACACGCTGTCCCTGTGCCGCGTGGAAATCAGCGGACTTGGGTAATACCTATATTCGGCACCTAACCTCAAGATAAGTCTCAGAGGGAACAGTTTTGCCCATGGCGTTTCCCATCTAAAAATATAAAATACATTCGGTCAAGTAAGAGCGTGGCTCCTATAACTTGTAGTCGGTAAAAGAATGTCCTTTTTTAAGGTTATTGTTGGCACCCCTGCAAACTATGCTTTATGGAAAGAGGTTTATTTCTAATGTTATTTATGGTTATATAGTACATTATTGAACATGAGTGATGCGTACGCTCCGGGGCTGTTCCTATATAATCTTCCAAAAGGTGTGAAAATTACGCCTACAGCGGCTGATAAGTATAGGGGCAAGTCGAGGGCATTAGTTAGCCAGTGATTACACAGGCCAACAAAAAAAATATTTGTAAAAACTTTTTAAACCAATACATCTAAGTGTTATGTATTTTTGGGTGCTGAAACTATATCTGGTGTCAGTTTTTTTGTATCACCCACAGTTCTCTCACAATATGACATCGATTAAATTTCAAAATAGGGATCATGGCAGTAAACAATCCTCTTCCTGCTTGAAAAACCAAGCAAACTGTTGATCTCTTGTTCTATAATGGTAAATAGATGTTTCAGATTCCAATAAATGTTTTTCTTTCAGCCTAGAACCAAGCAATTCTGATTTTTCCTTAGTCAAACCCAAATCTCTCACTAAATCATTTAACTCAGCTTGTGTAAACAACTGTGGTTTTAAATTTTCTAGAGAACATTGAAACTCATCATCATCCGGTCGACTTTCATTAAATTCGGGACTGGACTGTAAAACGTCATCAACAGACTGAGGTGGCTCAGGACAGGAAGTCCCGGTCCATGTCCTACCGGCCGATTAGCTGAAGTAAAGTTAGGATAGACAATTACTTTCTTTTTTATGGAGTTATATCTAGAAACATCAACGCTGCAAAATAAAAATCATTTGAATGATTTTCTTGCTCTCTTCATAGCATGGGTACTGCAAATCTAAAGGCTTTCTTTTCTTTCTTATACCATTTCCCAAGATCCTCGACACAAACATAACATACTTTGTGAGGAGCCCTACATTTTTCTTGATTATCGATTTCTACACCAAAATATGCAAAGTATACTTTTTTACAAAGTCAGTAATGTTTCTTTGATGTTTTTTAACTACAAACTCACCACCTATATAACAAAAAGTATTAGGAGAGTTTTTACAACCACGATTAGCCATACTATGACTGTGAATTAAAGCACATGGGTTAAACCATAGACATAGAGAATGGACTGAGCATTAACCTCACAAAATTGACCCCTGTCTAGAAAGAGACAAAGCGACTGTGCGGCCAATACCTGTCTCTTTTCTGTAGACCTGAAATAAACAAGGCGCAGTACTCCGAGACGGAATTCAAGGCGAGAAAAACCCCCAACCTATTTTTATTCAAATAGAACACTTAGAAATATTGTTTTCAAGAGCGCCATAGCTTAGCGGCATTCTAGAAAGAAACAGCTACTGACCGCTCATTCGTTTTGTTTCTCTCACACTTTTACGTCCATATTTACTTCGCCGCGGGATATGGAACACTCAGTCCATCCTCTATCTCTATGGGTTAAATACTGCAATGCGAGGTTATATTAACTGGAAGAAAACAAACAGCCGTGACATTTATCGGAACTGCCAACCTAATAACATTTGACTTTATTGCCAACCTTATAAAATTCTGATTTTATTGCCAACGTAATAACATTCGAATGATAAAAAATAAACTTTTCACATTTTGAATATTAAAATGTGAAAAATTGGTGGGTGATACGACTTTTTTATTATTATTTTCGGACTCAGCACACCAAAAAATATAGGAATCAGGTAAAATTATTAAAAAAGTTTTTTCATCGTTGGCCTGTGTTATTAATTAATCTTCGATTAACTTTGCGCCAAGGAGCCCAAAAACTAAAGCAGAAAGGTTTGGATATACCATATGAAAGAATTCGCACTCATCTCCGGGCTAACGATTTGAAGTGACAGGGTACAATCAAGAAACCATTGTTGACTGACAAACACAGAGAGAAACGACTTGCGTGAAGTTGCATTTTGGGGTTATGTTTCAGAGTACCGAGAAACACGCTGTGAAGATCCGTGTTTGAGGATGTCTTTCGGAAAAAGATGTTGGGAGACTCTTCCTCTTTACCTACATATTGAACACTGAAAAAATGCTCTAGATTTCCAAGATGGCATTAGAACTGATTGCCAAACGGTGTTATGTCGATAAAAATCAGTACTGGATTTTTCAAAAGGATACCGACCACATACATCAGAGTAAAACGTGTAGCCAGTGGAAATGGGAATCCGCAGGGCCGGCCCGTCCATATAAACAAACAAGGCGACGGCCTAGAACGCTCGAATTTGCAGGGCAGCATGACGGGGGTACGGGACGGGTGAGTCAGCGACACGACCGAAGTCATTCGTCTAGGGCACCGAGTATGCTAGGGCCAGCGCACAGTGTGTCGCGTAGAACATGCTAGGTGGACAAAATTCATGTTATGATTTCCAGGAAATCTTATTTGCAAAACGTAAACTACACCACCAAACCCCGAATTCCGAGAAAAGGTTGTTTATCAAATTTGCAAGTGGCGAGTCATAAGCGTCAGAAGTCAGGTAATGAGTTTAATGCAGCTCTTTCAATCAATCAGTTGCAATTTAGCGACACTTTCGTGCACATCTTATAGTGACATATTGTAATATTGTGAAAGTTCTTGTGATGAATATTAATACTGAGGGTAAGTACTATTTTTTAATGTATTTTTTTAATCAGAATCTATTAATTTGAATTTTAGTATTTTTTTTAAATAGCCTATATATTTTAGCGTGTTTTTTTTAAAAAAAACTTTGAAAGTTCAGAATATACAGACATTCACCTCTATCCGGGCTAGTTTTTAGACATTACACAGAAATAACTTTATTCTTCGTAAAAATACACATATTGTTTAGCACACTTCAGTACAACATGTTTTTTTTTTTTTTTTTTCCAGAACACGTTTACTCTATTTCAAGGGTAGCCTTTTTTGAGGAGTGGTTGAAACACACGAAGAATGAAAAAAACTCGCGTGTATATGACTTTCTTTCTTCAAAATTTCACTTTGGTGACATTACTGAAAGCAGCCAAAAAGAAATAAAGTTGAAGATATCCAACTTGTCTAATAAGTTTGGTGCCAAATGGTTGGCTTCAGGAAAGTCGAAGGAGCGTTTTTTAATTAAAAATTGGTTGGATGAAGCAGACATACAGTTTACTGCGAGTTCTTTTGCGCCACAACCTTCAACATCAAGTGAGAATGTGACTCCTGCAGGAAGACCTCGCAAAGATTTCGAGGAATCGTCGTTTAAGACGAAGAAACGTCGCGTCGTGGATCTCGTAGAATCCCGAAGTGTCAGTGAATTGGTGACTGCTGCCGAAATTGCTGTGCGTTCAGCAGGGCAAAGGAAAATTGCCAATGTGATCAGAGACATTAGTGAGAGCCCAGATAATATTATTAAGTCTAAAAATACCAGTTCCGTTAATCCTAGGCAATTAAGTAGTGACGAAGCCTTAGCTTACTATATAGATTCTAAGTCAACAACGCATTCTTACAAACAAACTAGGAAGTGGTCCCTGAAGGCGGGGCATAATGTGTTTCCGTCATATTTTAGTTTAAAAAAGTCCAAACAGGCCTGTTACCCTGCAGAGGAGCACATTGCTATAACAGAAACTCGTGCTGAAATAAATTTGCAAGCCTTATTAAATAAAACAGTGGAACGTCTAGTATTAGCACAGAATGAAGTTATCAGCAGTGTGCTCCCAACAAGTTCATCGTTTACACTTGTTAGTAAATGGGGATGTGATGGAAGTTCTGTGCACAGCACATACAAACAGAGATTTGAGAACACCGAATATACGGACGAGTTTCTTTTCGCATTTTCTTTAGTTCCCCTTAAGTTATATGATGGGTCCAAAATTATTTGGCAAAATCCTCGGCCTTCATCAACTTTGTATTGTCGCCCAATCAAATTTATATTTGCCAAAGAAACGAACGACTTCACGTTAGTGGAGACAAATAGATTGTGGGAAGAAGTTAATGCTCTTTTTCCAACACTTATCAACTTTGGTGATTCTCAAATCTCTGTAAAACACGAACTTTTGCTGACAATGACAGACGGAAAGGTGTGTAACGCCTTAACGGAAACTAGTTGTATTATAATTTTTAATTCTAATAACCATACAAAATACTCTTGCCCTTTAGTTCCGTTATCTACCTGCTAAGCTGATGCAATCCTACCGCGATATGCAAGGGTGGCTGTATTACACAAATTTTATCGATATTGAGTACCTGCGGTAAATTGTGAATAAAACCCACATTTATTAACCGATTTTCATGATTAATACCTTATTTTATTTTCCAGATACGCAGCTGTCAGAAAAATGTATAATATTTTGTTTTTCTTTTGTTATTGCGCTTTTTTACCGAAAAAAATAATGAATTTTACACGAAAAAAAATTTTTTCTTTCCATTAATTTCTAAATAACTCCAAAATGATAAAAGATAGAATAAAATAATATTCAATCAACTTTAATAAAATTTTGTTACGCATTTTTTAATGTTTTATTTATAAAAATCTGACAAGTTGTTCCCGAGTTATCGTTAAATATGTCTGCGTAGCTGACTAATTTAGGGGAAAAAATTAGCCACGGCCATAAAAAAAACCAACGCGATGAATTTTTTCTTAAAATAACTTAATATGCCTAGAATATACATAAACAATTGAAATAAGTGAAAAAATAATTTTGTCCAGCTAACTGTACTAGTCGACACACTGTGCAGCGCTGGGAATCGGGTATCGACTTCTCTTTGATAAGATTTAAGCTGTGCTCGTATTTATTAGATATTGGTAAATTTTAATCGAATATAATCTTGAGAATGTATTGTACGGAACCAAATTGTATATTAGTTAATTTTCTTTAAAAGAATGGAATCAGAACTTGACAAACATCGGAAAAGTATAAACGAAGCCGGGCCAAATCCATTCTCGAGAGTGAAGCGTTCAGTCCTCCGTCCGCCCGTTCGAATATATAAACGATAATGATAGGCGGTCAATTATTCACACTAAGAACAGGGCCCCAGAAGCTGAAAAAATGGGACCCACAACAGACATAAAAAGAAGAAAAAATAGTACGACTTCACACGAAGATCAAAGTTTACAAGCCCAAGTGCAAGACGGAACTGTGGCAAAACTAAAGGCCAAGGAAAAGCAAATAATTAAAAAAAAAAGAAAGGTCAGTTATTCATTATATATGTCGCAGTACATCGGTAAAGTGCTACCTGGAAAAAAAAAAATAATCGCATTCATTGAACAATGGTAGATACAGAAACCGATCCCATCGCCGCAGCTCCTCCAGCAAGACAGTCGTCGGCTAAAAAAAGCTTAAAAAAGAAAAGAAGACAAAAAAATCCTCGAGCTAAACCAACTCATCCTCCTACATCCAAAATGGTTAACAATGCCATAAAGGGACTTAAAGAAAGAGGTGGTTCGTCGTACAAAGTAGATACCGAGAAGGTTTCTCCTTTCATAAAGAAATATTTGAAATCGACCGTCGCATCAGGATTGTTTAAGTTGGCTGCTTCTAGCGCCAGTGGACTAGATTGGCCATCTCGGTCGCCCGATGCAAACCCAATCGAGAACGTGTGGTCATACATTACTCTGAAGCTTCATAGTAAAAAGGTGTACACACTGAAGCAGCTATCACGGCAAATTCGGTCAATTTGGAAATTTAGGAAAAGGAATATCAGGGTCGTTTAAGTTGGCTGCTTCTAGCGCCAGTGCAGTCCAACAAGGCCACTAGATGGGCCATGTCGGTTGCCCGATGCAAACTCGATCGAGAACATGTGGTCATACATTACGCTGAAGCTTTGTAGTAAAAAGGTGTACACAATGAAGCAGCTGTCACGGCAAATTCGGTTAATTTGGAAATTTTTACTCCAAGAATACGCGAAAAATCTCGTCGAAAGTATGCCCCGAAGATGCCAGACGTACATTGACTCTGATAGGGACTGGACGGACTACTGAATCATTGGCATTTTAATAGCAACACTTTACTGTCGAATGCCTGTGAATGTGCAAACAACTTTTAAACAAATACCGTCTTTAATAACGCGTTCTTACTTGACCGACTGTAAGTACAGGGGTTTCCCTGCCAAAAATAACTACCTGAATGGATTAGAAAACGCTCCGTGTTCGTTTTCCGTTTTAATGGGGAGCTTTTGAGGAGAAGGGACGGAAAAAACTACTGAGGAAACTCTGCATAAGCTTTTACTTACAACTGTGTACGACGAGCATGATAGAGCAAAGTAAGAAAGCTTGTAGACCACTCGTAATTTCATTTTTTGACTTTTGCAGCAAGTAAAATATTCAAACGTTAGAAAATGTCTTACCTGTGTATTAATATCCCTATCAAATAAGGTTCCTTCGGTTTTAAAACATTTTCCAAACACTGAAACGTCGGTCTTATATAAACGAACCCCGCGTGGTTTTTAGAATCTAAGAAATTTGACGTGTTGTGAAGGGAGATGCCTTGTTCTTTAATTGAAGTCCCTGTAAAAATAAATGCGGAATTTATATGTAGTTGGTATAGGTTGTAAATAGAAAAAGCTGCTTTTAAACTTAAACACAAAAATATGCTTTACAAAAAAAATACAGTGAAGTCTGCTTATAACGAACCCGTTTATAGTGAATTTCCGGTAAAAACAAACTATTTTATAATGCACGAAAAAACTTTCATAAGACTAATGCAAATTTTTATCGGTTATAATGAACCCCGTTATAACGAACTTCCGGATAAAGTAGACCAAATTTGGATGTTTTGTGTCCGTTTATAACGAACTTGCCACTCCCTGTGTTCGATGTCGCGCGACTTGATCTAGGGAATTAACCAAAACTCGCTGAAAACCCCTATTCTACCTGTTTCAGCTACGTCGCTAGTTCGAGCAGTATTATTTTCAATTCTCTTGTTGTGTTATGCCATTCTAAGGCATATTTGATCAAAGTAGCAAAGTTTTTATTTTAAAATGAGTACACAAGAACGTAAAGCGTTTACTTTAAAAGACAAACACGATATTATAAAGAAAATAGAAAATGGAGTAAATCAAAGTGATGTTTGCAAGCAGTTGAATTTAACTAAATCTATGGTTTCTACCATATGGAAGAAGAGGCAAGAAATCTTATCAATTTAGGATAAAATAAACTTTAGTTGTAAAAAAAGTAATAAAATCTACACATGACCAAGTCGATAAAAAACTCCTTAAATGGTTTAGTCAAAAACGACATGAGCATCTTCCTATTACCGGCTATACGAGGCTGGTTTGCAAAGTCCGTGCAAAGTCCGAGAGATGGCACCACAGGCGCGTATCGAGGTCATGTTTAGTTAGTAGCATCTCTTGAATGAACGCACACCAAGTTTCAGCCATATTCGTCTATTTCTTTGTTTGGCATTCGTGTGAATCAAGGAAGTCGAGTGATTTTCAAGAAATGGACGAAAAAGAATTTCGTGTGGTGATTAAACATTACTTTATGAAAGGCAAAACGCCTCAGGAGACTAAAGAGAAGCTTGATAAACATTATGGTGACTCTGCACCGATGATTAGAACAGTTTATAAGTGGTTTCAAAATTTTCGGACTGGCCATATGGGCACAAGTGACGCTGAACGTTCTGGACGGCCTGTGGACGTTACGACTCCAGAATTTATTGATCAAATCCATGATATGGTGATGGATGACAGAAGAGTTAAGGTGCGTGAGATTGCTAGTGCTGTGGGCATCTCGACTGAACGGGTACATAATATTTTGCATAAACATTTGGACATGAGAAAGCTATCCGCAAGATGGGTGCTGCGATTGCTCACGCTTGACTAAAAACGGAATCGTGTGAAGTGTTGCAAGGATGGTTTGCAGCTGTTCCAGAAGAATCCGGAGGACTTTAAGCGTCACTGTGAATGAAACATGGATACATTACTATACTCCTGAGACCAAACAACAATCTAAACAATGGGTTACCAAGGGGGAATCTGCACCAAAAAAGGCGAAGACCGTTCCTTCGGCCGGAAAGGTTATGGCGACTGTCTTTTGGGATTCGCAAGGGATAATCCTCATCGACTATCTGGAAAAGGGTAAAACTATTACAGGTGAATATTATTCATCGTTATTGGACCGTTTGAAAACCGAGCTGCAAGAAAAACCCCCGCGATTGGCCCACAAGAAAGTCCTTTTCCATCACGACAACGCACCAGCACACACCTCAACAGTTGTGGTCGCAAAATTAATGGAAATAGGATTCCAACTCGTTTCACATCCCCCTTATTCTCCAGACTTGGCTCCCTCGGACTACTATTTGTTCCCCAATTTGAAGAAATGGTTGGCGGGACAAAGATTTTATTCAAACGAGGAGGTGATTGCAGACACTAATGGATATTTTGCAGACTTGGACAAATCCTATTATTTGGAAGGGATCAACAAACTAGAACATCGTTGGACGAAGTGTATAAGCCTAAAAGGAGACTATGTCGAAAAATAAAAAAGGTTTACCCCAAACACACAAGTAGGTTTTTATTTTTGCACGGACTTTTCAAACCAGCCTTGTACTTTACAAGAAAAAGCTAGTGAATTGGGAAGGAAATTAGAGAACACCGAGTTTAACTGTTCTAGAAATTGGATTGAACGATTTAAAAAGCGACATAATAGTAGTGGAGGTAAGCTAGAAGGAGAAACTGCAGGAGTGAATACGACTGTTGTTGATCAGTGGTTAGCCAATGTATGGCCGGAAATTCGAGAAAGTTATGAATATGTAAACATTTTTAATGCGGATGATTGATAGTTTGATTTTTGATTTTGATTAAAGTTTGTCGAAGAGAATAGTACTGGTGGAAAATTATCAAAAGTAAGGATTATTGTGTTGGTAACTGCAAATATGTCTGGAACATAGAAAAGAAAATTGTTGGTGATAAGCAAGTCCGCCAATCCCAGGTGTTTTAAAAACAAACATTTACCAGTAAAGTACAAATCAAACAGTAAAGCCTGGATGACATCAGAAATTTTTAAAAACGAATTGATCGAATGGGACAAAGAATTAAAATTCACAAACAGAAAAATATTTCTTTCGATTGACAACTGTCTAGCGTACCCTGAAGTTGATATACAGCAAATAAAATTGGTTTTTATGCCTCCAAACACAAGTGCAATGCTCCAACCTACGGATCAAGGTGTGATACATTCTTTAAAATGTCATTATAGAAAGATTTTATTTATGAAAATGTTACGAGACGATCGATAAAGGTAACATTTTTTCTGTAACTCTCTTGGACGCTATAAACTTTATCCATACGGCTTGGTAAAGAGTTAGTAGAGAAACCATTGCAAACTGTTTTAAGCATGGCGGATTTTTAAGGAAGGAATGTAGATATGACTCAGATGATGAGCTACCGTTGATTCAGTGGTTTGAAAAACATCGAGAAGATCCTATTGATTATCTAGAATTTGTTTACGATACTGACATTCAACAATGTACAGTGAAAATCGAGATTAAAAAGATGTTTAATCACTTTAATATTGAAGAATATGTATATGCTGATAACGCATTAATGAGAGAAATATTAACTGATCATGAAATTGCGACATCAGTGACTTGTGGAAAGATTTTAAGCGATAATGAAGACGACCTTGGAGAAAGAGATAATATTTATGTTCCATCCATTTCAGAAATGACTAAGAAAATGACTGAAACTCGCAATTTTTTGGAACCTCGTGAAGTTCCTAAACATATATGGAGTAGTTTTTGTGACCTTGACAATTATATAAACACCATTTCTTTTTCAAGTAAAATTGTACAAACGAAAATTAAGGATTTTATTGTATATAATATTGTACGTATTTTAATGTTTTCGTTTATACTCGTATATGTACCAAAATACATAATAATAACTTTAGTGTGACTTGTTTTATTTTTCTTTGAACGTTTTCTTGTAATTTAATAATTATTATTATCCATTTTTCGAAGCATCGGGGCATAATCTAAATCAGTGATTCCCAAAGTGGTTCAGGTGGACCCTCAGGGGTCCACGGGAGACTCGACGGGGGTCTACGTTGGCATGAAAAAAAATGGGGGTTCACAAGTTGTAAGTGGGGAACCACGAAAATTTATCTTGTTTCGACAGTAAAGAACAAAAATGTTGGTTTGGCTTTACCTATCAATGTAGGCAGATAATACACTACTCAAAAAAATTAAGGGAGCAAAAAAAAAATTCCAAATTTTTCGGTGATTTTTGACAGGCTGTATTTCGGTGAAAAATGGTCGTATTGAGACTTAAAAAAAAAAAGCATTTTGAAGCTTTAAGATTCTAATTTTCAGATTTTTTGGCTAAAATTTTTTAGGAGCTACGGTTCTCATGCAATCCTAACAGATAGCGCGAAAAAATAATATTGCAAATATTTTGCTTTCTTTTTGGTCCACGGGCTTGAAAAAAAATTTTTCAGTTAGGATCAGATAGCCTGTTTATTTAGCATTAATTTCCTTGTTTTAAAACCTCCCTTAATTTTTTTGAGTAGTGTATTTTAAGAAGGTCAGCGACTGTTACTTGTAAGAACTTGCATATTCGGTATTCAGTTCAACGCGCGTCGAGACTGGCAAAGCGCCGCCAGCCCGCTCGCAACGCAACCCGTTCAGACGTGCAAAGGGACGAAATACGACTTGTGCTGTGCTTGCAATCTTGCATGAACTAGTTTGATTCTTCACCAATACGAATGCCAAGGACAAACGTTACTCATTTGTTTCCGGAATATTGAAAAGAAAAGTATGAATGAATGGATGTCAGTGTTTGCCAGTGCCGGAAAAAGTAAGTACCTGCCTATTTGTTATTCATACTTTTATTTTATATTGTAATAATATTATATTTATTATGTTTGCGTGTAGTAGGTACGTAATAAAAATTAAATACTGAACAGGGCCCTTATTCGATACTTCTATAAAAGAACAGAAAGCCGAGAAAGATTGAACTTTTAGTACTTTTTATTATAAAATTATTTATTTACCCGACTGTGGTGATTCACTAAAGGAGAGATATATGATTGACCTGCATGTTTGTATATATTTCAGTGTCCTCGTAGTTGCTAATGCTAAATGACTAAAAATACTTTCATAAATTGTACGTGTCTTTATGTGCCACTCGTAACGTACATCAAAGTAATAAATAAAACATTAAAATCGCGGAGTTTTGATGTCAAAATATTCTTTAAAAGTATTTTCTCTCGAATTTACAGAAATGTATCAAAATATAATTAATCAAAAATTTTTTTATATTACATTAAAATAGGTTCAGCCGTTTTGTGAAAACCTCTATATGGGTCTTAGCAGTTTATTGCTTTTAATAATTAAAATCAGTTTTGCCGTCGGCATTTTGGTTTTTTCATTGCAATGATTAATTAATCCTATTTTATTCTGTTAAAATAGCCATATCCTGTTAAAGTCGCCTTATGATTACTAAAACAAACATTTTTTTCTTTACAGGTAGGTAACTGATACGCAACATGGCTGAATCTAAGAAGAAATGTCGACAGTACAGTGTTGATTATTTGAAATTTGGCTTTCTTCCATCAAAGGCAGACAAACGATTGCCCATATGCCTTTTATGCAACGAAGTTTTGAGCAATGACTCTATGAAACCATCGAAGCTCGAAGATCATCTAAGAAGGTGTCATCCTGATAAAATAAGTAAAGACTTAAAACATTGAAGGAAAAATATGAAAAGAGACCCACCGTGCACAGTATGTTCGCTTCAACGTCTCAAAGTAACGATGATGGCTTGCGGGCATCTTTCAATATCTCATTGCTTATAGCGCACACCATCGGAGAACAGTTAATTTTACCCGCTGTTGAAGAGGTTTTAAAAACTGTTCTGCACAAACCTCCATTTGACGTACTCAAAAGAATTCCTTTGAGTAACAACACTGTACAAAGACGTATTGATGAAATGAGCTCTGATATTGAAAGCTTCTTGTGTAATTATCTGCAAACAACTCATTTTTCTATTCAACTGGACGAGTCAACTTTACCTGGTAATGAAGCATTATTAGTGGCATATGTTCGATTTGTTATGGACGAAGAAATCCATGAAGACCTGCTATTGCGAAAATTTTGGAGACGGACACTAAAGGCGAATCAATATTTAATGTCCTGAGTGATTTTTTTAAGGAAACATCGATTCCATTTACAAATATTATTTCGGTGGCAGCAGATAGAGCTCCTACCATCTTCGGGCGATATCATGGGTTTATAAGCCATCTTAAAAGAATTATACCAGGAGTAACTGCAATTCACTGTGTCATCCACCGGCAACACCTGGTAGCGAAAAATTTGAGTGATAGATTGCACCAATCGTTTCAATTTGTGATTAAAGCAGTTAACAAAATAAGAAGCAATGCCTTGAATGCCCGTTTAGTTGCACAATTGTGCGACGAAAATGATGAAGACTTCCAACGATTGCTCTTACATACTGAAGTACGCTGGTTGTCGAAAGGTGCATGTTTAACAAGATTTTACTCACTTTTTGAATCAGTTTTAGAGTTTCTGGAAAGTAAAGATCCAGATTTAAATGAAAACCTGATCAAATTGAAAGCAGACATCGCGTATTTGACAGATTTGTTCAAAAAATTTAATGACATTAACTTGCAGTTACAAGGGGACAGCCTAAATTTAATAAAAACAAAGGGTGTAATTTCGGCTTTTCTTGGAAAATTGAAATTTAAGAAGCACAATATTAGTCGGCGCGCGAATTCTCCCAGTTTCCAAACTTGTCACAGGCAGAATGTCTTGATGAGGATATTCAGACATAAGTTCAACATTTAAATGCCCTGCATGATGGCTTCAAACATAGATTTGAAGATATTCTGACGATGGAAATACAACCATGAATCATAAATCCATTTGATGAAACGGAAGTGGCGAATGTGGTATTACAAGAGGAGCTACTCGAGCTTAGCACCAATGAGGAGCTAAAGGTGAAATTTAAAAAAACATTTTGGCTGCAGGCAGAAATACCCGAAAAATATCCTGGGCTGTGGGAAATTGCGAGAAAACTTTTGATAGCGTTTCCCTCGTCATACCTTGTCGAAAAAAGTTTTAGTGTCGTTACAAACCTATTAACAAAAAAAAAGGAGCAGATTGAACATCACAGAACGGGGAGATTTGCGGTTATTCCTTACAAAACTGAAGCCAAATATTGATAATTTGCTGTCAATCCATCAAGTACATCCCTCCATTAAAATTATGACTATTTTTTTTTTAATTGTTGATTTGCATTGTTGAAGTTACGGTACGTTATTAATGTTTAATTTTAATTCTATTAAGTCTGTAATTATATTTTAATAAATAGAACACAAGAAAATATATTATTTTTCTTTTTATTTTTACCACTCCGAATTAGGGTTGGAACTCAGCCACGACGCAAATTTCCATCGTTAGATCTAATCTTCACATTTTTTGACGAGTTTTGGGAATGTGGTAGAAATGTAGCAGCAGGGGGTCCACCGAAACCAGTAAAATTTTGAAAGTGGTCTACGAGAAAAAAAAGTTTGGGAACCTCTGATCTAAATAAAAAAGTAGTGAAAAATGATATTAGATTTTGTTTACTGTTTGTAACGAACTTCGGATATAGTGAACCATTTTTAGTGATTTTTTGGAATTCATTATAAACGGACTTCACTGTAGTTAAAATATTTTTGGCATAACAAAGTTTCTCTTGTTCCCAGATCGCTCTTACGATGGAACTGAGTTTGACCAAACTTCTCTTCACATTATAAATTTTGTAACGGATGGCTCGCAAAAAATGTTTTTTTTTTACATACCTTTTAAAGCATCTAAATAAACATTTTGTATATGGAAGAACACATCTTTAGGCACGAAACTCTCCTCATCTATGTATTCTATCAAGTAAACGATTTCATCTGAACCGACGTTTATCAAACCATCAGTTGAAAAACACCAAGCGTGCTTATTTATACAACAGTTCACTAAAAGAAATAATAAAAGAAAAATATTTCTTCTACCTGAAGGGCCCCAGGGAAATAAGTACTTACTGTTTATAAGTCTGACCTCGACGAAAAGATTCTGATTTATCGCGAACGTTAACACTTCATTTTTTAGCATTTCCACAACACTTGGTGAGTTTGAACATTCGGAATACAGGATATCTAAAATAAAAAAAATCGGGTGTGACAGACGGACAGACACCGAAGTGATCTTATAAGTGTTCCGTACGGAACACTAACAAGTATTCGTTGCTGCGGTGAAAAAGTTTACCCTTACCTGTTTTATTAACACATACGGTCGGCGGCAAACTAGTCTCACTTTTAGGTATAAAACACTTCGTATCTTCGTCGACTTTCGCCTGGTTCCTGCTCGTTTTCACGGTCGGTACCACGGGAGGCGTTTCATCCTTTTTCTTGACCTCTTCGACAACTTTCGGGGGCGATTTTTGGATTTTGTTCTCGGAATTGTAGTTGAAATCTTGATCGAGATTCGTTAGGTCGCTGCCCGGTGCGATACCGTCACAGAACATTACGGATTTGTTAGATTTCTTGTTGGAACCTTCAAAAATTCAGTAATTATCTGTTAAAGCATCAATTTTTCGTTTTATTTGCATTTAATTTTCTAATAATATAAGCTTTTGAGATTAGATTATAAACACAAACACTTCACAAGTGTTCTATGTGTTATCAAATCTCAAAGGGTAAATATCCCTTTGACATAGTCTAATGCCAAAAATCATGATTTCTCATTAATTTAGATAAAAATAAATACCTTTTCTTTTAAGTACCCCTACTGGTACCATTACAGAAGGTGGTGGAGCCCCTCCTGATCCCATTTGCTGGAGAGGCGATACTGTAGAGCAATATTCAAGAGGATTGTTAGGGTTGGGTCTGAAAGCTGGAGAATCGCCTAATTCTGAAGTGTTGTGTCCCGATTCAGTAGGGTTGGTACTGTCTCTGAAAAATTTGTATATAAATTCATGAACAGTACATATATATATATATATATATATATATATATATATATATATATATATATATATATATATATATATATATATATATATATATATAATATATGTATTTATATATAATATACAGTCCCTGGCCAAATTATTAGACGCACTGCAAGATTTCATGTAAAATATTAATTACCGAGTGATATTGTACCGTTTTATTATTTTAAATTGATTTGTTTTTTATTTTTATATTATCCAATCAATTACCTATTTATTTGACATAAATAAAACAGCATTAATTTAGAAAATCATAAGTTTATTAAGTTTTAAAGAAAAGTGAAATTAATGTTAGTAAAAGTCAATATTTAGTTGAGCCACCTTTAGCCGCTATCAAAGCTTTAATTCTGCGCGGCATGCTATCAATGCAAGATTGTACTGACTCCTGCATTTGAGGATGATGATTCCACACATGAATAATCTTTTCTAGGAGCTGGGTTTTGTTGGTAATCACATCTTTAGCCACTTCTCTTTTCATCAGCTCCCACACATTTTCAATGGGGTTCATATTAGGGCTATTATCCGACCAATCCAACAGAGGGATATTTTTTTCTGCCAAAAAAGCTTTAACAGACCGAGCAGTGTGGCAGGGAGCTCCATCTTGCATGAAAGTGAATGGTTCCCCATTTGGAAACCATTCTCTGAGCTGCGGAATCAACCGATTTTGTAATACTTCTTTGTACTGATCTTGCCTCATTATTCCTTTGACCACGTACAGACCTCCAGTGCCCTTGCCGCTGATGACTGACCAAATCATCACTTTAGTGGGATGTTTAACCGTCGGGACGACACAATCAGGATGAAACTTTTCTCCATGACGACGACGCACATACTGAGCTTTATTCTGCAAAATTTCGAATGTGCTTTCGTCACTGAAGCAGACCTGTCAAAAATAAGAAAAATATATAAACTTCCATGTTTATTTGCTTTATTTAACTGAAAATGATAATAATGTATCAATTATTGATTAAATTGCTGTATCTTACCGATCTCCAGAAGTCCACATCTTTGTCTTGCCATTGTTTGGCCCACTTCAGGCGCTTTGCTTTCATTGCAGCTGTTAACTTGGGCTTCCTGGCGGGGCGACAGGCCTTAAAATCTAATTCTTTCAATTTTCTTCGAACAGTGCGCTCAGAAGCATTTACGCTAGCATCCTGGAGTTGTGATTTTATTACCTTTGTGATAGCAAATCTGTTTTCTATACAAATTTTCTTCAAACATCTCTCTGACCGTGGAGTGAAAATTGGTTTTCTATCGCATCTTTTCTTTCTTTTCGGGCTTAATTCCTTCCCTGACTCAATTTTCTTTTTTATGCGTCGTACACTAGCTTCAGAAACCTCCAATCTTCGTGATATTTCTCGGTTTGTAAATGTTTTCGCAATCACAAGGGCCTTCACTTCAGCTTTTTTACGTGGTGAAAGATCGCCTTTTCTACCCATAATGAAAATAGTCCAATTACTTTTTTAAAACACTGCATACAAAATAAACTAATAACTGAGTAGTATAAAACTATTAAACAAACAATCACAGTCCATAAAGCCACAGAAACACGTCCGCACCTGACTCGATTCCGATCGCGACTGATACAGGTTTGTACTTATTTACGTTCATGTATCACTTTGTCAACACAGTGTTGCCATATGTTAAAAATAAATACAAATATGTAGTCTACAACAATTCTTTTAAATAAAAATCAATAATATTGTAGTTTAAATACACCATTATTGCATAAAAACTCTTAAGAAACATAAAATTACTAAAAAAAATACAGTGCGTCTAATAATTTGGCCAGGGACTGTATATGTATATGTATATATATATATATATATATATATATATATATATATATATATATATATATATATAATATATATGTATATATATATGTATATGTATATAAATATATATATATATATATATATATATATATATATATATATATATATATATATATATATATATATATATATATATATATATATATATATATATATATATATATATATATATATATATATATATATATATATATATATATATATTATATTATATATATTAGACCGACCACAAAAAAAAAAGTTTCTATATTTGGCTATTAACTACAAAATTTGGCCTATTTTTGAATTTTATACGCATATAACGTAATTTGAAATTTGGCCTCTTGATGCATTTTAAACGTTTTTTAATTGCTCTTGAATTTACTTGGTCTCCCGTGGTCGTACATGGTCTAAGTTTGTACGTGATTGTCAGTTCTAGATATCTATGCAACTGAAACCTGAAAAAAGTAATGTTTTCAACGTACAATTATGTTTTTATCCTGTAAAATATATAATACGCTAAGGTTACTAATAAATCGACTTTAGAACCCTCTAAACCTTAATATTTTTGGACCAAAATTTCAGAGATTTCTATTTACACTAACAGAAGGTAGCCCAATATAAAAACTTTTTTGTGGTCATATATATGCGTCACCAAAATTCGGACAAACTGAACAATTTCTGCGCTGTCAATGCCAGCGAATTCTGCTGCAATAGCGGTCTTTAATGACGTCATATTGGGAAGCTAGAACTTGTTGGTATCCCTTTCAAAATTACAGTCCATAAGTAGTAGTCCAAGTTCAAATTTGGGCTGTTAGGAGGTCAGAGTTCCTTAGACCAGGGAGACTTAGGCAGTTTTGGATTGAATGGCTCGTGTGAGTTAGTGCACCGTCTTTCTGTAACATAAATGACCTTCCAAACGCCACCGTGTTCATCTGCGATTATTCAAAGAACCTAATTATTTCCGTTTCTGAGCGCCCAGCACGAAGGCGTTCGATCATCTCATGTCTTCGATCGTACTCCGCATTTGGTTTCAATATTGCGGAGATTTTCAGATTATGACTGTTTACTAGAAACATGATATTTTCTCGGACGCCAATGACGACTTCTGGCGGAGGCACAATATGGCCATAAATTCATATTGAAATCTGTCTGGATTTTGGTAAACACCGAAGTATACCCGCGCGATTGCCATTTAGTGACAAATAACAGGTGTTTTTCGTTGTTTTATACTTACTTATTTAAAATATTATGACATTTCGTGCAAACTCTGGCTTCTGCATCCAGGTAGTCCAGCTTAAATTTGAGATTACAACATTTGGAACAAAGAACCTAAAAAATTAGACATGACTTTATATACATACATACATACATACATACATACATACATATATATATATATATATATATATATATATATATATATATATATATATATATAAATACCGGGAGTTATAGAATTCACTGCATATATTGGAACTGTATGATTCTTTTAGCAAGACCGATTGCAGAAAATTTAGCTTAAATAGCGAATCTCAATAATAAAGGAAAAAAATCGACCCTCAAGAAATGATGTCATGAATATTTTTTTCACGCCGCCACTGGTCAACCCCAGAACTCTCCAATAATCGAAAATCGTTAGTCAGACGTAAAGTTGAGATTTGAGTCAGCTTTACTAAAATAAATTTAATAAAAAAAATATTAAGATATTTTTATTGTTTTATTCTTCTAAAACCGACAAAGAAGTTGTCGGCATTCCACGCTGACATGAAAGG
Organism: Pachyrhynchus sulphureomaculatus; assembly: GCA_019049505.1. Classification (NCBI taxonomy): domain Eukaryota; kingdom Metazoa; phylum Arthropoda; class Insecta; order Coleoptera; family Curculionidae; genus Pachyrhynchus; species Pachyrhynchus sulphureomaculatus. The sequence continues at coordinate 137,428,560 of CM032448.1, forward strand.
GTTTATGCCGCAAGTGGCCGCTTTCTAGGGAAACTTCAAATTTAGGTTTAGTTTATTTGGTTTCTTGTCAGCGAATGTTTACAAATTTTGCAACATGCATGGGTAACGTGGGGTAAAGATCAATGTTATTGCAGATTTTTATAAAGATGGGCGTGTTAATTTTTTTATAGATGTGTGTGTAAATTTGTAGAAAGTGTAGAATATAACAGCAAGTGTGATAAATTGTATCATTCGGTACAGTTATTTAGTTATAAATAAGTCACTGACAACTTAGGATATTTTATATGGAAATTGACAATTGCACATTTAAGGTACATTTATTTATTTCGTATGGATGTACATTGCACACAGCGCAACTGCAGTTGAATAAAATTACGTAAATGAATGATGCATAAATAGTAGTAATGATATAACACGTCAACAATAGGGTACCAATTTAATGTAGGTAAAACTAGTAAGTTTTTTCCCTTTAAGAGTAGAAAATCTTATTTTTCTCACAAGAAAATCGTTTACCATTTCGGTATTAATCTTGGAAAAGTTAAGAGAAAAACCTATTTGAAATTCTGTTTTTATTTTGCCCAAACCTAAACAGCTGTTTATCCTTTAATGACTATTATTATTTGTGTTTTTTTTGTGAAGGCACTTTGGCTATTGCTATTAAAATTAAGGTAAAAATTTTAATATTACATATTATATTTTTTTCTAATAAGTAAAAATTGTAACACATGGAATTCACTAAAATTGTAATTGCAGGATAGTATAAAAATATTTATAAATAAATTACTGACCTAGGTCAAAAGAGTCGTTCACCTTATTCGGCCTTCTTTTGTTGTCAATAAAAAGCCTTTTTTAATTAACGGCGGCCCGCTGAGGCTTCAAAGTATTTTTTTGGATGCCGGCTGAAAGTGGTTTTATACTGGAGGTTTGTAGAGGAGATTTAGGTATATCGTATTATTTTCGTTATTGGTGGTGACTTTCTTTTTTCTTGATTCCTTCTTTCGTTTATTTATATTGTAAGAACTTGATGTAATTTCCATAGTTTTTTATATAGTATTTTTTATAGTATTGGCCATAAAGATTTTACTTTTTTTTAAAGCGTTAAATATCGAAGTAGACGGTTCACTATTTAAATGTGGTTTGATAGTACTAGAAGCGTCTTGTAAGATCGATGTGCTTTTATTACTTGGGTTTGTTTGAGAGAAAGAACATTTATATTTTTAGCTGCTTTAAACAAATGTTCGGGAAAGACCTTTTTGTCCACGGGCCAAATTCCGGCCGTTTTAAATCGGTTCACAATGGCGCCAATGATAGCTGCTCTTTGGTAAGCTTGTGCAAATAAACTTGCAACTTAATATTGCGTTACTTGACGACTTGGATTTGTCCTCGGCCATTTTTTTGCTGCGTGAATATAACAATTGCTCATAGGTTTTAAAAAAAGACACGTTCAGTGGCTGAAGCCGATGAGTAGTAAGACCTGGCAGTTGTAACATTAGGCTTTGCTATAGTTAACGCTTACAGGTTCTTCTAATTTTTACTATTTAATCGAGTGTGGTGTCAAATGAAAGCTTGTGAAAACACGAGTAAAAAATATATATATAATGTAAATACTTGCGCGCACTTTTCTTTGTATTATTTTTAAAAAATCGCGAAAAAAATCGCTGTCCATCCGCCTTATCTCGAAAAGTTCTTATCAAAAAATTTTGAAAAAATTCTGGAATATTCTCCACGGGGTGTAGATTGAACGAAAATTATCACGAGTGCATTACCTTTAATAATTTATCTGGTATATAAAAAAACAAAAATTTCAAGATCATCAGATTTCAGTAAAGATTGGAAACAAACTTTGTTGAAAACTCATTTGGGGTGTGTTTTGTGAAGTCACTGATCATTTTATACTTCTGTAACAACATTTTTTATTTGAAAAGCAATCAACGTACGGAACACTAATTGCGCAAGTTCAACTTGCACTTGACCGGTTATTTTTTTTTTTAATATAAACAGTGGCACAAACTGTCCAGGCACAATACAAGGCCTCTTCTTTTTTTTCTGAACTATGGAAAACTCACTTTCATCAATATTTTTGTAGACAAAAATGTATTTTTAGGAGTGTCAATTTTCCCCACTCCCCTCTACTTGAAAATCGTCTGTCAGCGGGCAACGATCAAGTTGTTCTTCAGCGTTCCAAGGAATTATTTCTTTTCAATGACAGCGTTTCATGGGCGGAGTGGTTTTGTAAATGATTTGGTAAAAGGCAGGTTTGCTCCCTTTTTTAAATTTTCCAAAAATTTTCGTATTTGAAAAAAAGGCGGCTTCTACTACTACCACGAGTCACCCGTATCAATAAATACAATGAATTCCATAACACCCTGTATATAAGATGTTATCAAAATCGTATAGTGCAGTCCCTGGCCAAATTATTAGACGCACTGCAAGATTTCATGTAAAATATTAATTACCGAGTGATATTGTACCGTTTTATTATTTTAAATTGATTTGTTTTTTATTTTTTATATTATCCAATCAATTACCTATTTATTTGACATAAATAAAACAGCATTAATTTAGAAAAGCATAAGTTTATTAAGTTTTAAAGAAAAGTGAAATTAATGTTAGTAAAAGTCAATATTTAGTTGAGCCACCTTTAGCCGCTATCAAAGCTTTAATTCTGCGCGGCATGCTATCAATGCAAGATTGTACTGTCTCCTACATTTGAGGATGATGATTCCACACATGAATAATCTTTTCTAGGAGCTGGGTTTTGTTGGTGATCACATCTTTAGCCACTTCTCTTTTCATCAGCTCCCACATATTTTCAATGGGGTTCATATCAGGGCCAATCCAACAGAGGGATATTTTTTCTGCCAAAAAAGCTTTAACAGACCGAGCAGTGTGGCAGGGAGCTCCATCTTGCATGAAAGTGAATGGTTCCCCATTTGGAAACCATTCTCTGAGCTGCGGAATCAACCGATTTTGTAATACTTCTTTGTACTGATCTTGCCTCATTATTCCTTTGACGACGTACAGACGTCCAGTGCCCTTGCCGCTGATGACTGACCAAATCATCACTTTGGTGGGATGTTTAACCGTCGGGACGACACAATCAGGATGAAACTTTTCTCCATGACGACGACGCACATACTGAGCTTTATTCCACAAAATTTCGAATGTGCTTTCGTCACTGAAGCAGACCTGTCAAAAATAGGAAAAATATATAAACTTCCATGTTTATTTGCTTTATTTAACTGAAAATGATAATAATGTATCAATTATTGATTAAATTGCTGTATCTTACCGATCTCCAGAAGTCCACATCTTTGTCTTGCCATTGTTTGGCCCACTTCAGGCGCTTTGCTTTCATTGCAGCTATTAACTTCGGCTTCCTGGCGGGGCGACAGGCCTTAAAATCAATTCTTTCAATTTTCTTCGAACAGTGCGCTCAGAAGCATTTACGCTAGCATCCTGGAGTTGTGATTTTATTACCTTTGTGGTAGCAAATCTGTTTTCTACACAAATTTTCTTCAAACATCTCTCTGACCGTGGAGTGAAAATTGGTTTTCTACCGCATCTTTTCTTTCTTTTCGGGCTTAATTCCTTCCCTGACTCAATTTTCTTTTTTATGCGTCGTACACTAGCTTCAGAAACCTCCAATCTTCGTGATATTTCTCGGTTTGTAAATGTTTTCGCAATCACAAGGGTCTTCACTTCAGCTTTTTTACGTGGTGAAAGATCGCCTTTTCTACCCATAATGAAAATAGTCCAATTACTTTTTTAAAACACTGCATACAAAATAAACTAATAACTGAGTAGTATAAAACTGTTAAACAAACAATCACAGTCCATAAAGCCACAGAAACACGTCCGTACCTGACTCGATTCCGATCGCGACTGATACAGGTTTGTACTTATTTACGTTCATGTATCACTTTGACAACACAGTGTTGCCATATGTTAAAAATAAATACAAATATGTAGTCTACAACAATTCTTTTAAATAAAAATCAATAATATTGTAGTTTAAATATACCATTATTGCATAAAAACTCTTGAGAAACATAAAATTACTAAAAAAAATACAGTGCGTCTAATAATTTGGCCAGGGACTGTATATTTAAATGGGAATTCTTCGGGACTCGCTACTTTTTTCCAAATAGGACATTTTTAAAATTTTACCAGCTTGTTGAGACGCCCGTTAACATTAATGCCAAATGTTCATCTTTTTTCATAACACCTTGTATATATTATTAAAAATATTTCAATAGCGTTAAAATTAAATATATAAAGTGCTAAAAAAATTTTGCATAAACAAAATACAATTTTTTTACCAAGCCACATGCTCTGCAATGATGTCTCCTTTTTAAAACGGTAAACTTCATGTCACAGTGCAAACAAGCGGCCGCATCTGAATCGGGTATCCATAAGGGTGCCTCTTTACCTAACCAAGATTTATCTAAAAAAATCAATAAGACCGTTTACAAAATAAAGAGAAAGTAAGCTTAAATTTTTTCTGTTTATGTAACACATAGACCGAAAAGTTTTTGGTCTGACGCATAGATGTCGCCCTTTTCAAAAAAAAATCCATATGATTTTTATGAAGTACGAACCTTTAAACGACACGTGTCAAAATTTCATGACATTTCGACGATTAGTTTGCAAGTTACAGTGGTTTTAGTGATGCTACTTTTGATATTTTCAAAACGATGGAAAAAAAAAAAAAAACGAATTTCGTGTGTTGATTAAACACTGTTTTTTAATGCAAAAAAATACCGTTCAAGTTAAACAATGGCTTGATAATGATACTGAACGCTCTAGACGCCCAATGAGGTAATTACACCGGAAAACATAAAAAAATCCACAAAATTGTTTTGGATTATTGTAAAGTGAAATTGTGTGAGATAGCTGACACTCTAATGATATCAAAAGAACATGTTGGTCCTATTTTGCGTGAACATTTGGGCCTGAGAAAGCTCTGTTTAAAATGGGTACCGCGTTTGCTCACAGGCGACCAAAAACAACAACGTGTTGATGATTCTGAGCGCTGTTTGGACCTGTTTAAGAGCAATAAAAAGGATTTTTTCATTCGATATGTGACAATGGATGAAACATGGATCCACCTACACACTAGGAATCAAATCGGCAGTGAGCTGAGCGGACAGCAGCCGCTGAAGCCGCCCGTAGCGACCAAAGACACAACAGTCGGCTAGGAAGGTTTTGGCCTCTGTATTTTGGGATGCGTAGGGAATAATTTTCATCGACTATGCTGAGAAGGGAAAAACCATCAATAGCGAATATTACGAGGCTGGTTTGAAAAGTCCGTGCAAAAATAAAAACTACTTATGTGTTTGGGGTAAACCTTTTTTATTTTTCGACATAGTCTCCTTTTAGGCTTATACACTTCGTCCAACGATGTTCTAGTTTGTTGATCCCTTCCGAATAATAGGATTTGTCCAAGTCTGCAAAATATCCATTAGTGTCTGCAATCACCTTCTCGTTTGAATAAAATCTTTGTCCCGCCAGCCATTTCTTCAAATTGGGGAACAAATAGTAGTCCGAGGGAGCCAAGTCTGGAGAATAGGGGGGATGTGAAACGAGTTGGAATCCTATTTCCATTAATTTTGCGACCACAACTCCTGAGGTGTGTGTTGGTGCGTTGTCGTGATGGAAAAAGACTTTCTTGTGGGCCAATCGCGGGCGTTTTTCTTGTAGCTCGGTTTTCAAACGGTCCAATAACGATGAATAATATTCACCTGTAATAGTTTTACCCTTTTCCAGATAGTCGATGAGGATTATCCCTTGCGAATCCCAAAAGACAGTCGCCATAACCTTTCCGGCCGAAGGAACGGTCTTCGCGCTTTTTCGGTGCAGATTCCCCCTTGGTAACCCATTGTTTAGATTGTTGTTTGGTCTCAGGAGTATAGTAATGTATCCATGTTTCATCCACAGTGACGAAACGACGCTTAAAGTCCTCCGGATTCTTCTGGAACAGCTGCAAACCATTCTTGCAACACTTCACACGATTCCGTTTTTGGTCAAGCGTGAGCAATCGCGGCACCCATCTTGCGGATAGCTTTCTCATGTCCAAATGTTTATGCAAAATATTATGTACCCGTTCAGTCGAGATGCCCACAGCACTAGCAATCTCACGCACCTTAACTCTTCTGTCATCCATCACCATATCATGGATTTGATCAATGATTTCTGGAGTCGTAACCTCCACAGGCCATCCAGAACGTTCAGCGTCACTTGTGCCCATATGGCCAGTCCGAAAATTTTGAAACCACTTATAAACTGTTCTAATCGAAGGTGCAGAGTCACCATAATGTTTATCAAGCTTCCCTTTAGTCTCCTGAGGCGTTTTGCCTTTCATAAAGTAATGTTTAATCACCACACGAAATTCTTTTTCATCCATTTCTTGAAAATCACTCAACTTCCTTGATTCACACGAATGCCAAACACAAAGAAATAGACCAATATGGCTGAAACTTGGTGTGCGTTCATTCAAGAGATGCTACTAACTAAACATGACCTCGATACGCGCCGGTGGTGCCATCTCTCGGACTTTGCACGGACTTTTCAAACCAGCCTCGTATATAAAGTTATTCATCAGAAAGTTATTGGTGCGTTTGAAGGTAGAAATCGCAAAGAAATGGCCCCAAATGAACAAGAAAAAAACTGGTCTTTCATCAAGACAATGCACCGTGTCACAAGTCAACGGTTATGATGGCAAAATTGCATGAATTGAAGCTTGAATTACTTCCTCCTCCACTGTATTCTCCAAATTTGGCCCCCAGCGACTATTATATATTTTCAGACCTCAGAAAAATGCTCACGGGAAAGAGATTTGGCTCCAAAGAAGAAGTTATCGCCGAAACTGACGTCTATTTTGAAGGCAAAGACAAATCCTTCTACAAGAAAGGTGTAGAAATGTTAGAAAAGCGTTGGACTGATTTTATTACTCTTGAAGGAGACCAATTTGATAAATAAAGTAGAATTTTGCACAAAAAATTGTGTTTTAAGTAGCTAGAGCAAAAACTTTTCAGCCTAGTGTTATTATCCCAAACTTACCCAGGAAAGTCTCTGTGGGTTGTGAACGTGCTTCTTGTGTGTTTCCTCCGGTAAGGCTTGAAATATCAGAACCTCTTTGCTCAGTATTTGTAGATTCTTTATTATCGCCGATAGCTTCTTCTGTATTTTGGGTATGCTCAGATCTATCATCAGAATGTTCTAAAAAACATATTTTTTGGTACTGACCTTTTGGTACATTGAAATTCCATCAAAAAAAAATCTCAAATTTATACTCACCTTGTACACTGCTCTGCCTCTGATCATCTCCCAACTCACCGTCCCCTTGTGCCCCTTCTCCAGAACCCTTATTTTTCGTCGCACTTTTATCAGAGTGCTTATTTTTATGTCCAGAATTTCGGGTAGAAACCGTAGTTGCACTTTCAGTATTTTTTGGGACATCTTCAACTGAAGCAGTGCTAGCAGTACTAGTACTATCAGTACTACAATCTGAAAATGTTTGGGCTAGCTGAGCTAGTGTAATCCGAATCAGTGTCGTGAGTAGCTTTTGGTTCGATAGATTTGTTTATGTATACATTGTTGTATGGAGTTGACCCTGGGCTGCCTATAACATGCAAAATTTTGTTTAATTCTAACGCACACTAAAAAAGACCACATATACCTACACACTCATAATAAACGAAACAAAGTACAGTTGCGATTAAAAGTGTATTTGGGAATTCGGCAAATTTAAAAACATATATGCTTAAAAAATTACTTAGATTACAAAATTCTACACTCATCTTGTTTCCTATTTCTCTTAATGTGCTTCATACCTATTAAGTCAATTTTTCTGGTTACATTTTCATCTGTCAATTTAGTATGTAATGGCAAATCTTGAGGTCTACTTATAGAGTCTTCAGACTGTGCATTTTCTTGTTCATCCACATGTTGTTGTGGCATTTCAGTTGACCCTATAGTTTGGCTAGAGATGTTTGAGCCCTCAGTAGTTTCTGAAATATCATTTTGAGTGGTTTCACTATTTTGCATTTTTTTCGGTGAGTCTTTTTTACTTTCACTTGATTTTTCGACTTCTAAACACTCTATATGTTGTGTTTTAAGGCTGTCTTTAGTTTTGTGTAAGTTTTCTTCAATATGCTTTATGTCTGCAGGTTTTTCTAACAATATTTCTTCCTGTGAATCCGTTATTATTTTGGTATTTGAAGAGTGACACTCTAAAAATATGAATTACAAAAATTTATATGGTATATAAATTCATAAGGCATATAAGAGGAAAAAATCAATTTTAGATAAGATAAAAGATGGGTTTTAATGTCTACAATATGTACCTTTGATTGTGTGGTCAAAAGAAGTAGTTTCTCAAATAAATAAAAACAAAAAGAGTAATAATGATCCATTTTATTAAAGAAATAAAGGTATAAATTTTTATGCAACTAAATGATTAATATACTCTTTTAAAATGTATAATAAATCAGTACAGATGCAGTAAAAACTTACCTTTTTCTTCACTCTTAACAACACTTACACCATCAGAACTTCTCTCTGAAATAGGACCTTCTACAACCAATCTTTGTTCTCCTACATTTTCATTATCAGTCATTTCAACTTTAAATTCCTGATTTCCTATTAAACTCCCTTCAGTTTTCTTTATGCTCTCCTCAGTAGTAAGGTTAATATCTAGGCTATCACTCTCCTCTATCTCCAATTCTTCCAGCATTTTATGTAACTCACTGTCATCTATATCCATAGGTGCAGAGAAACCAACCAATATCTTTTGCTCAGTATTCTCTGAATCATCTTGAATATATTCAGAGCTATTTTCTACAATACTTGTGGTAGTTTCTTTCAAATTACTACTTTCGGTTAAAATAATATCTTGTTGTACTGTAAAATCACTATCTGTCAATAATTCTTCATCTGTAGGCTTCTTATTTTCATTAATTTGAACAGTACTTTCATTGGATGTGTCTTCAGGAGTGTCTTGTTGAATTATTTCATTATTTTCTACATATGGACTGTCAGTACTTTCCTAAAAATATTAAAAGTGAGCTTGTATAAGGTAGTAATGATTAAAAATTTAGCTGATTAAGCAACATCACTATTCACTAATAATAATGAAACCTTACCAAGTTTGAGACATTTTCACCATATCCTGCATTATTATTACCTATAAATGAGAGTTCTTCAGTTGTAGAAATATTTTTATCACTTTCACTATCTTTTGATGGCTCTATCACAAAATTTTCTGTATTTTCCAATACATTATCTACATTATTAGAAGTTATGCCATTCGTATTCTCTATCTTTTCCAACAAAATATTGTTCTTTTCATTATCTTTAGTATTATTTACAATAATATCTTCAATTTCTTCTGTCTTAGATTCATTTAATGTAGAAAAACTCTCTTTTTCCACAAAATTAATTTGCTTATTGTTTAATTCATTATCAGCCTTATTATCGACATTTTTATCACAATCTTTATCATTATTTACACTCTCAAATTCATTTATAATATTATTCTCTGTACAATTCAGTCCTGGAATTAGTTCTGTTTCAACATTCTCTGTGTCTAATAAAGAAAAACTATTTTCATCAGTCTTGTATAAATTTTCATTGTTTTTTTCTAGCAGAGGGCCACTGTTTATATACACATTTTGTTGTATATCACGGGAATCTGTATTAATAATGCTGCTGACATTTGCTGGCTCTGAAGGAGTCTTTATAGTATCACTATCTTGAATTAACAAATTCAAATTTTCAGTAACTTTTTCTAAATGGTCAAGATGCAATTTTTCAGGAACTTCCTTGTCTTTTACCTGTTGAAAATTATCTTCATCCTTTTCAGAAAGATCTACAATTTCTGGGTTATTTTTCAGCTTCAATAAGTACTCATTCTGGCCTAAAATTTTAAATGTATTATCTAAACTTTGCAGATTATTACCAGTTTCATTCGAAGCTGAGGTTACATTATTAGAAGCTTCATTTATCTTACTATAGGACTGTTCTGTATTATCAATTAAATTATTGTCATTTTTAATAAGGTCTTGCTGGTCGTATGCCAAATTTTGTCTCTCGAATGTGGCTTTTTCACTATTGCTACTTATTTCGCTATTCAAATACTCGTTTAAAACTATGAAAAACATTATTTATGCTGTGTTTTGTGACTGGAGGCGGTTGAAAAGTTGTAGAACTTTGTGGCTTCTCGGAAGCATTTTTGGATTGTTGATCTGTAAGTTCAGAGTATTCAAAATCATTTAGAACTTGATCTAGATCGACTGTATACTTATCCATCTAAAAAAACACCAAAAATATTAGTTCTGTAACGCCCCAAAGTTAACATTTTATGGGACCCAACAGAGGAATAAATGCTGGTAATTTAAACACTAATAAATCATAAAATTTATATTATTATAAAACGGAATATTTTTTACCTTTTATGGGATAAATTGCGTTTTTCATTGCCCTTGCATTACTTTTTAATTTTGATAGAAAAATAATCAAAAATTAGACTATTTTGACGTTTAGTTTTTTCTTTTGACATTGACGTCAGGCACGTCAATTTCTAAACTCTGTTTCACAATATTATTTTAAATATTTTAGATTATTTTTAAGAAAAAAGTTAAATATTTTGTAAATAATTTTCTTCTAGGACGTTCATTAAAATTAAAAACCATTCTCCTAACTTTAAAAAATGTTCAATAATTTTTGAAAAATAAGAATTTATGTGCAGGTTAATGTGAATAAGCCTTAATTAGTCATGTGACGGAACGGGGCCCACAACATGAAGATAACTGTAAATATATTAGAAAGTAGTTTTGAAGAATATTAATAATAAACATAAGGAAACAATTACGTGTATAGCTTCGCGTTTGATGAGTTGTCAAGATACGTCAACTAAAAACTTAACCTTATTTCGAGAAGTCAGCAAAACAGGCTTCAAAATAGGGTTTTTAGGAGTTTTAAAGAGTTTTTTGCTGCCGAAACGAATGGAGGGGCTCGATGAAATTAAGAAGCTCCTGGAGGAGTGCAATCAAAGTCATATTTTAAAATATTGGGACGAATTGACTGAGGAACAACAAAGGGAGTTCCTTCAGCATCTTAAGAGTACAGATATAAAAGGGGCGATTAAAATGTGGGAAAAGGCGCAGGAAGACTTCGAGAAGAACGATAAGATGACGGAGGATGATATAACGGCAATAGAGGTTGAGGTATGATACATTAGTTTTGAGGTTTATATTTGTTATCTTAGTCCAGTTGTGGGGCTCTGATAACTCTGTTTTTAGACAGAAAGAAGGCAATGTTGTGTTAATGGTCACACATATGTTGCTTAAATTACTTCCCAAGTACTATAAGAAAAGAAAAGATTAAAATTTTAGGTAGAAAAGGACTTACCACACAGTACTATTGAGGAATATCGAAGGATAGGTTTGGAGGAGATTGCAAATGGTAGAGTGGCAGTTATAGTGTTAGCAGGAGGTCAGGGAACAAGACTAGGAATGCCTTATCCTAAGGGAATGTGTCCTACCGGCATACCATCAGGTAACAAAATCAAAAACTTATAAGCATTAGGTAGCAACTTTTCCCTGCGAAATCCTTGCTGACATGTTCCCTTAATATTGTAAATACATATATATATAAATTTTCAAAACCATTCTTTTTTAGGAAAAAAACCCTGTTTCAGATACAAGCAGAAAGAATTCAAAGGTTGCAACAAATTGCCAAAGAAAAAACAGGTAAGTAAACAGTGTTTACATTGCAGTTTTAAAATTAAATATAAATTAAATAATAAAACATATAAAATAATGTAATAAATTGAAATTAAATAGTATTTAGTGGTTGTTACTCTGATGTATATCTATTTTTTTGATGGCCTAATATGATTTCTATTTGTTTTTTAATATTGTAGGAAAAGAAGGCACAATCTACTGGTATCTTATGACCAGCGAAGCAACGGACATGTTAACAGATAAATTTTTACAACAGAATCAGTATTTCGATTTAAATAGAGACAATGTAAGATTGTTTAAACAATCTCAGATACCCTGTTTTGATTTAGAAGGAAAGATCCTGTTAGAAGAAAAAGATGGAATAGCTTTAGCACCAGATGGTTTGTATTAATAAGTTATATTTAGGTGTTACTGCAATTTTTAATGATTATTTAGTAGCAATGTAATATTTTCTTATTATCTGTATTTTTATTTTAGATTGACAAACCATTTATTTATGCTGTTTTTTTTTTACTTGTAGGTAATGGTGGAATATACAAAGCCCTAAAAGAGAAAGGTATATTAGAAGATATGGAGAAAAAAGCTATTAAGTATGTTCATGTTCACAGTGTAGACAATATTTTGATTAAAGTAGCTGATCCGGTTTTTATAGGAAAGTGTGTCAAAGATAATGTAGATTGTGGTAAGTACTTTTGAGGGATTGATTCAGCCGATACTTGGTGGAGATCCATAACTAGAAGTTTTGCAAGAAGTAAAACACTACTTAAATTTCCACTAAATTTTTTATTTTTAACACCATAACATGTTTCGCTATACGACAGCTTCTTCAGATGGTTTGTTACAAAATGAGGGTAAAATTACTATAATAAATGGTTGGTTCACAATTTATAGCAGGTAATAAAATAATTTAATTAAAACAGATTTTGTAATGGTGAATTATTTAAGTCTAATTGTTCATTTATTAAGGAATCTAAATTTTTCAATTTGTTTATTTCTAAAGATTCTAGGTAATTAAGTTTCAGGCTCTTTTGTGCAAGTAGAAAACTTCTTCCTGTTTGACCTATATATGTTTTTGAGCAATTTTCCACAATTTAATTTGTATACTCCGGATCTATTGTCTCTATCTGTTTTAATTTTGTTATTTTTTATAAATTTGCCAAGTGTGTTGGATGCTTTAAATGCTGTGTTAATATTTAATTTTCTCAAGAATCTATTTAATTTAGTGCTGTGTCTACCATAGTACGTTATTGACTTTATGTTTTTATAAGGTTCTTTATTAGTCGGAAAAACTGTATTAATGGCTTTTTTTGTAAAGTTTTTTCTTGAGAATATTATCTATTATGGATGGTGAATAGTCATTATTTACTGCTAATTGTTTTATAATATTAAGTTCTTTTTGAAAATCTTCTTGGTTCAGAGGAATATTTATTAGTCTGTGAATCATATTATGGAAAACTGCAAGTTTGTGACTTGGTGGATGACATGAGATATTATGGATAATTAGGTCAGTATGTGACGGTTTATGGTAAATAGAAAAAATGTGTTTGTTATTATGTCTTTTTATTGTTAGGTCAAGGAAGTTTAAGCTATTATCGATTTCAATTTCACTGGTGAATTTTATATTTTTATGTATATTATTCAAAAATATGAATAATATACATAAAAATATAAAATTCACCAGTGAAATTGAAATCAATAATAGCTTAAACTTCCTTGATCTAACAATACAAAGACATAATAATAAACACATTTTTTTCTCTTTACCATAAACCGTCACATACTGACATTATCTATAATACCTCATGTCATCCACCAAGTCACAAACTTGCAGTTTTCCATAATAATTTCGCAGACTAGGATAAATATTCCTCTGAACCAAAACGATTTTCAAAAAGAACTTAATATTATAAAACAATTAGCAGTAAATAATTACTATTCACCATCCATAATAGATAATATTCTCAAGAAAAAACTTTACAATAAAGCCATTAATACAGTTTTTCCGACTAATAAAGAACCTTATAAAAACGTAAAGTCAATAATGTACTATGGTAGATGCAGCACTAAATTAAATAGATTCTTGAGAAAATTAAATATTAACACAGCATTTAAAACATCCAACACACTTGGCAAATTTATAAAAAATAACAAACTAAAACAGATAGAGACAATAGATCTGGAGTGTACAAATTAAATTGTGGAAATTGCTCAAAAACATATATAGGTCAAACAGGAAGAAGTTTTTCAAAAAGAATAAAAGAACATGCTTCATCATACATCAATAGAAAAAAATAACTGAAATTATGCAAATCATTTAATTGAAAATAACCACAATTCAACCCAAACTTTGAAATATTACATACTTGCATAAAGAGCCTGAAACTTAATTACCTAGAATCTTTAGAAATAAACAAATTGAAAAATTCAGATTCCTTAATAAATGAACAATTAGACTTAAATAATTCACCATTACTAAATCTGTTTTAATTAAATTATTTTATTACCTGCCATAAATTGTGAACCAACCATTTATTATAGTAATTTTACCCTCGTTTTGTAACAAACTATCTATAGAAGCTGTCGTATAGTGAAACATGTTATGGTGTTAAAAATAAAAAATTTAGTGGAACTTTAAGTAGTGTTTTACTTCTTGCAAAACTTCTATTTTTGAGGGGTATGTAAGGGGAGACATTTCAAAACGTTTAGTGCCTTTTTGAGACATTGGTCTTAACCAAAATTATGTAAAAAAAGTCACGTCAGCTCTTCAGTGTGATTGTACTGGACTGGAGCTCATTTTTTAGGATCTCTATATTTCTTTGTGTCCAAGTTAACTTACATTAATATCTGAGAAGTTTTTGGTCTAGCTACTTAAAACAACGTTTTTTTTTTTTTTTTGCAAAATTCAACTTTATTCATCCATATAGTCTCCTTCAAGAGCAATACTATCAGTCCAACGCTTTTTCTAACATTTCTATACCTTTCTTGTAGAAGAATTTGTTTTTGCCTTTAAAATAGGCCTCAGTTTCTTCATTGGAGCCAAATCTCTTTCCCGCGAGCATTTTTTGAGATCTGCGAATAGATAAATAGTCGCTGGGGGCCAAATCTAGAGAATACCGTAGATGAGGAAGCAATTTGAACTTCAATTCATGCAATTTTACCATCGTAACCATTGACTTGTGACACAGTGCATTGTCTTGATGAAAGAGCACTTTTTTCTTGTTCATTTGGGGCCATTTTTTTTGCGATTTCTGCCTTCAAACGCACCAATAGCTTCATATAATATTCGCTATTGTTGGTTTTTTTTTATTTCCCTTCTCAGAATAGTCGTTGAAAATTATTCCATGCGCATCCCAAAATACAGGGGCCTTCCCAGCCAACTGTTGTCTTTAGTCACTTTGGGCAGCTTTCACACCGGCTGCTGTCCACTCAGCTGATTGCTGATTTGATTCTGGTGTGTAGTGGTGGATCCATGTTTCATTCATTGTCATATATCACATGAAAAAATCCTTTTTATTGTGCTTAAACATGTATGTAATACTTATCATGAACGATATTTTTTCCCCATCAAAAAACGGTGTTTAATCAACTCACGAAATTCGATTATTTCCATTGTTTTGAAAATATCAAAAGTAGCGTCACTAAAACCACTGTAACTTGTTAACTAATCGTCGAAAAATCATGAAATTTTGACACCTATTGTTTGAAGGTTGGTAGTTCCTAAAAATCATATGGATTTTTTGAAAAGGGCGACATCTATGTCTCAGACCAAAAAAATTTTTCAGCCTACATGTTATTTATTTATATGTTTATTTATATTTATATATATATATATATATATATTATATATATATATATATATATATATATATATATATATATATATATAACATTAAAATTCCGGGTTTCAATCTATTCATCTAACAATGAATTTACACACGACGTTTTTTCGCCAAAATGTGATTTGGCATTTTCAAGTGTTCCCGCTGCTGCTACTTGATACTGTGAATCTCGCTGCTGCTGCCGCTCGCTAACTGAGAAACCGACATGCGGTCGCCGTCTTTTATAGGTCGGCGTCTACGCAGATTGTAGGTGGGGGGGGGGGGTCGGAAGTGATCGTCCAAGCATCGGTGTTTGCCGGCCGGGTGGTAATTACGGGTTCCGGCACTATGCTGACTGTTGCCTTCTCGATGTTTTGGTATTACCAAGGGTGGTACTTGGTACCACTGCTCAACAGTATTTGATGGTTTACACAGTCAGAAGCTTTAGAAAAGTCGCAAAAGACGCTACAGCTAGATCACCGTTATTGATTGATTAATGTATTACTTAAGCCAAAAACATCCTTAGAATTACTATTTTGTGTTTCCTTTATGAATTTATGTACTTCATCTTTAAGTACACGTGATAACCAAGCAATTTTTTTTGTACAATATCGTTTTTCATGACTGACTTAAAATATTATGAACAAAGTACATTGTAGGTCGATTATATGTTTTTTTGTAATTTATTTGCAGGTCTCAAAGTCATAAAGAAAACCGAGCCACTCGAGCCCTCGGTTTAATAGTAATGGTAAACAAAGAACTCCAAGTAGTCGAATACAGTGAAATATCCAAGAAACTGCCAATCTGAAAAACCCCAAAGGTGATGGCCTGGTGTTCAGTGCGGGAAACATTTGTAACCACTTTTTTACAGTTGATTTTTTAAAAGCTGTTAGTGCCGAACATGAAAGTGACTTAAAAACTACATATGGCGAAAAAAATATCAACTCAAATCGGCCCAGAAGGCGATAAAATCCGTCCACACCGCTCACAATTGTATAAAAATCGAGAAATTCATATTCGACGTAATCGGTTACAGTAAAAATTTCTTAGCTTGGGAAATAGA